>JAGFNQ010000876.1:0-30959 GCA_024364735.1 Boesenbergia rotunda | reverse complement strand
AGAGAAGACATGATCGAGTGATTATCCTAGAAATACAAATTGAGATTATGTGAGAAGATTTATTAAAGAATGTATCAACATACATAAATAAAATCCTATTTATTTTTCAAATTGAATAACCCTTATTATCAATTCGGGAGATCGTAGGAACATCTCCAAATAGGTTGATATCCAACCATAGGTAAGAATCACCATGGCTGTGGCCATCAAGTTTTTCTTAGCTATGAAGGTAGGTAATTATACCGATTACATATCACATATATGTAACTATCACGTTATGCTATCAACTAATTGAATGTTTGCATAAATCATTGGGTTGTTAACTCATTAACAAGTATGCATCATATACATAGCACCCAACTGCACCTCTCTTCACATCGACCTTGGCTGTGGCACAACAAATCGATGCTCCAAGCTTAAGGCTGACCCATTAATCAAGAAATAGTTTTAATATGGTTGGAGCTCATTCAACCGTTAGTCAGGCTTGGATGTGTCCAACAACCAAAACTAAGGATTGACCTCTGACTCCAACTATATTATTCATAAACTAATTCCATGGTTTGAACATGTTAAGGTTCAAGTCGGGCATGGATGTGTCCATCAACCCAAACGAGAAACAAAACTCCGATTCTAACCATATTAATGGAAGGTGTTGGCCTTAATATTTTGTAAGGGGTTTTGGTCTCATCTTTTCTAAGCACATTCATGACTTGTGTCATGACTAACGATTTCCTTAATAAAGTATGTATGTGACTTAATTTATCAAGTCTCATGAATTGAATTAGGAACCGGATTTCCTTAATTCTAATTTCACACTTTATTAAAGGAATTGCTTTGGGAAACAATTTCCTAAATTGTCATAATTAATTTCGGAAATAATATGTTCAAGACTTTGATTTCTCTAAATCAAATCTTATTAAATTAAGAGACAAATCCCTTAATTCAACTACATATTATTTTCATGAAAATCTCATTTAAGAAAACTCTATAGGAAACCATTTTCCTAATTAATTTTGGAGACAACAATATGTAAGAGCATCACCTCTTAAAACATATTTTATTCATGGATTGATTAATTACAACAAATCGTTTTCTAAGGGTGGCTCCCCGAGGCTCAGATACCCAAAGAAAAGTAAAGTGTTGTAAATCCAATTGGACGGCTCCCCGAGGCTCAATCCAAATCAAACATGACAATTTCAATTAAAATTGGGAAATTAAATTACAACATCTAACTTTAAATTGGACGGCTCCCCGAGGCTCAATCCAAAATAAAGAATTTGTTGTCAATTTAAAAACCAATTCAAATTTAATTGTCAATTAACTGTCCATGAATTTGTCTAGACTTTCTTAAAAGAAAGTGCCCAAAATTGCGAGATTTCGAAAATAGGTTTTCAGAATAATTGTAAGTTTCTGGTACAAAGAAAACTTACATATTTCCAAAGTTGGAAAATTTCTAAAATAGAAAAATTTCCAAAATTGGAAAGTTTCCAAAGATGGGAAATTTTCACAATTATTATAAAAATTTAGAAACTAGAAAATTTCAAACGTTTGCGAAATTTCATGACGATTTCCAAACTTTGAAATTCCTAATTCTAAAATTTATTATAATTTGAAAGTTTCCATAATTGGAAAAATTTTCCGAAATTGAGATCATGACAAAGTTTTCCACAAAACAATTATATGATTAAGTCGAACACTAACCGGCTCTGATACCACTGTTGGGACCGGGTGCATGTCGACAAGGATACGAGTTCGTAAAATTTAAAATTTTTACGTGCAGCGGAAGAGTTTGCATAAAATAATTTCCTAAATTATTTTAACTTCGTATCTAGCATGCAATCTTATGGTGTGTTGACATAATCATAAAATAAAACTTTGCGGAAAAGTAAACTAATTTACTTTTATACCTCGCGTAACTCGAAGTAAGGGACGAGATCCAACCGTAGCGTCCCTTGGAAGCTCCGCCTCTATTCGCGTCCACGCCGAGTTCTCTTCGGGATGACTTCACAAAGTCACGAGTTTTGTGCCGACGAGAACTACTAGATTCTCTATAGGCACAACTTGAAAGATCAAGAGAGGAAAGAAAGGAAACTAACCAACGAAGTAACGGAATCGAATTCCGAGAAGAGAGGAGTCGCTATCCGCTTCTTCTTCTTCGTGTTCGGGTTCTCCTTCTTCTTGTAGCTCACGCCAACTTCACCCTTGGAGGAGGGCTTGGTGCGCCGGCCCTAATTCACAAAGTGAAGGGCGCCGGCCCTAGGTGGGGAGAAAGGGAAGGAGAAGAATAAAAGAGAGAGAGAGAGAGGGAACTCTTAATCAACTATTGATTAATTGATTGATGTGAATAAAGGGCTAGCCTTTGGGTCCTTTATATAGTAGCAACTCTTTGCTAAGTCTCCCTCTAAATGGAATTAGTTATAAGAAATTTATCCTATAAATTTTCTTAACTAATTATTCCGTTTAAACCAAGTTTTATTATAAACTAATTTATAATAAAACTAATTCTTCTTCTCTTTAAATTATGGAATAAATTTTATAAGAAATTTATAAACTCTCTTATTATGGAAAAATCAATTCATAATTGATTTTATAAAATTAAAATAAACCAATTCATGGATTATTTTAATCTTCCATAAAAGAATAAATTTCTATAAATTTTATTTATATAAATTTCTTTATACAAATTTATTTATCCATAATTTATAAAACAAATCACACTAGATTTATTTTATTAATTAAACCAATTAAATTGGTTTAATCTCCTTCATTGGCCGGCCACCCAAAGAGGGTTAACACCCTCTTTGGCCGGCCCAAACCGACCCGAACCGTCGCGAATTAAACTCATTTAATTCGCCCAAAAAGCCTTCAAAAGACTTAGCCATTTTTAGCTTCCATTGCGCCTCTGACCAACTCAGATTCGACTTATTTCTCTTGATCGGAAAATCCAATTTTCAACTCGTTTTAAATCCCTCGGATTACTCGTATTGCGTGTGACTAAATAGGCTTTCGATTTATGTTGGCCGTCTATAATTAACCCATTAATTATAGAACGATCATGAGTGGCACCTAGTAGTACATCATGATCCCCAATTAATCGAAAGATCAACGGTTTGACCCCAGAAGAAATTATTCTGAAACCCTTCAGCAGCTTTAATGAATTGTGCCTCATTCCCTTCACCACCTTATACCCACTTGGTTCAGGACACGGTCTATGGTGTCAGTCCCCACTAGGCTGACTACGTCACACCTAGCCCAAGTAGTGTCTTCCTCGTCCTTTGGATTTCTAATTACTCTCATGTATTTAAGAGACTCGCACTCTTAACATGATATGCTCTGGCCAGAGGCTTTGAGTAACAATCCGACGATAGGCCTGGGTATACATCTCCTCGCAAGGAGTGGTGAATCCTTTGTAGGCTGTTCAAACATCTTCGGGCACTTCGGCTTATACCCAACCATCCCGGGTCCACACCTCCTTGGAGATGCTTGCTTAAGATGTTAAAGTATAAGTCTCCATGACCAAGATGACTTGAACACCGCAAGTCAAAGGAACATCGCACTTAAGCCGCAGTAAGATCTTCATTGACATATCTACATGTAGATTCCCATATGAAGTCTTACAGCCAGTCACTCCAATGAACTAGTTCCCTTAACTAGCATCCATGTTTATCTCCGGACATCCCAATGTCACCAGCTAGTGAGAATCAGCTGATTAGAGAATAACCCATGCTAGTCTCAACAGAATTGATAGTGTCCATTTTTATCAATTCATCGACTAGGGATAATTTCAATACTTCACAATTGCACATTAGAGATAATCACTAGTTGTGATCCCATCACAAATTCTCTTATGCTGTGAGTTGTATTGCGGACATTCAGTAGATGAGTTTAAGATCCCAATCAAATACACAAAACATGTATACTCAAATAGTGAATTATCATTTATTAAAATAAATGTTTACATCATAAGGCGATTGCCTTAGGACACTTCTCTCATATCACTAACACCTCCATAATATCAACTGAGGTCCTATCCAATTATCTAGTTAGTACAAATCGGATAACCTCGGGTTTCGGTCCTGCTCAATGTACTCATAGTACACCAGTGTAGTTCTATGGTCATGTAACACCCAATAATTTCCTGGTATTATTAGGGATTTTTAGGAATTTTTCTAGCATTTTTCGGAATATTATAGCATTTTTTCGGATCAAAATAAGAAGAAAAAAATTAAAGGGGTCGGCTGGGGATCGATCTCGCGACCACGCGAGAAGCAATTACTTGAGCGAATCCAAGGAACCAACTGGGCTATGGTATCAAGCACGAAAAAGGATGAAACGAAATAATATTATAGTTGATTTAGCTCATTTCATGAAGAGGTATTAAAACTTCCACTTAAGTTGGGTTAAGACCCCATTAGGGTTTCGGGAGGCCGCGCGAGCAGAGGAAAGGGGCTGCGAAAATGGGGAGAAAGGGGGAGTTTTCTTCTTCCTTCTTCTTCCTCTTGAAGTAGAAAACCTAGGGCTTCTTCCCTAGGGCCAAGGGTGGAGTTTTTCTTGCAAAGGAAGAGGAAAAGAGCCCTACACTAGGAATTTCGAGATACTTAGTGAGTTTTCTTCAAGAAAAGGGTAAGTAAATCACTCACCTGCAATAGAAGTTGTTTCGCCATGTATTTCTCGTTGTGGAATCATGTTTGTGATCTAAATGCATGCTTTAAGATTATGGTTTTCTTATTTGTGTGTTTTAAGTTCATAAAGAATACATGTTTTATCATAGAATATGAATTGGAGTATGTTTTTATGTATGTGACCTAAGTATGACAAGAGTAAGTTCTTGAAAAGTCCCAAAAAGGAGTTTTGGGGTTAAGGGCACGCAAGGTGCTCGATGAAAGTTTCAAGTAAGAAAAGGTAAAGGTTTATAGTGCAAAGTTTATGAAAAAGAAAGTTAGCTTGATAAATACAAGCATTATGAGTAAGAAAGTATTTTACTTTTGTAAAGTGACATGTACCGGGCAAATGAGAGGCCCACAGAAAGTAAGAAAGAAGCTCTAATAGGGTGCGGTGGCTAGCTACCCCGAAACCTATTAGGGATGCGCGCATTGGTACACTGATACCAGGTACATTATCAAGGCCTGAGAAAGTTGATTATTATTTTGAAGTATATGAGTATATGAAAGTATTTCAATTTCCTAAAGTGCATGTTTTGTTATGTATGATAACATGGTTATGTTATAAGCATGTTAAAGGGAAAGAGCAAAGAAGTTGTGTTTTAAAGTATGGAAATGTATCATTAGTATGTTTCAAAAGAAATTATGAGCATGTTAGATTTGCCAATGTTTTAGTGCTAGTAAATGTTTTCAAGTATGATTGAGCATGATAAGTATATGAAAGTTTCCATGTGTAAGTATTTCAAAGTGCATGTGTTTTGAAGCAAGCATTATTTGAAAAGAGCATGTTTATCCCTTATCGTTGGATTTGTGAGTTAGGATTTACTTACTAAGCATTTTGCTTATTAGTTGCATTTCCTTCTATTGCAGACAAAGGTAAAGAAAAAGCATAAGTTAAGGAGGTGAAGGGACTTGCATTGATGTTCAGTGGCGGCGGAACCGTGGAAGAGATCATTGGGCTAAGTCTTGTAGAACATGTGTTTTGGTGTTTCGAAGTGGTAGAATGAATGACTTTGTTTAAACCTTGCATAGATACAAAATTTGGTACAAACTCTAGTCTAAAGTTCACATAGATTTTGATAGCTTATTTACTTCCGCAAAAGTCCTAATTTCAAGTTTATGAAGTTGTTTTGATTGGCTAAAATGTTTAGAAAACTAGTATAGAGTATAGAAATGGTGTTATGTCTTTGTATGGCTTGAAAGTATATGTTTTGTGGATGGATGGAGATGAGTTTCAGGTCTGAAATGCAGGTTTTCAGGCGTGCCAGTCGACTGGTACAGGACCAGTCACCTGCCCTATCGATCAGTAGCTTCTGTTCGATGCACCAGGCGACTGCCAAAAGGCCAGTCGCTTGGTACCAGTCGACTGCTATATAGCAGTCGACTGGTACCATTGAAAAGAAGTGGTATAGAGCAGCTGGTTAGTGTTTTAGTGTTACAACTAAGAGGTCTAGGGGTCAAATCCTGGCAAAGCAAATAAAATGAAAGTTGTTTTTTTTTTTTGAAAAAAAAAGAGAAGGAAGAAAAAAAAAATAAAGCAAGTTAAGGGAAGTCAAGTAGTAGTAATCTTAAAACTTAGTAGTAACAAAAGGTGGGGCGTCACAGGTCAAGACCAACCATACTTAACTACACTACAACCATCCCGATGGGTTGTCCAATTTCATCTCGGTTGTGGGCCTCTTATTTATACTAAGCAAGGAACTGATAACACGATCTTCCGTGTGACACCGCACACCATGCTATCTACAATGCAAAGTAAGTGGACTTTGTGTATGTTCTAATATAAACAAACACCTAGTGTAGTCGTGATTCTCTTTTCATAATAAAGATGCCCATATAATAAAAGTCATGTCTTTCAGTATACACATCTTACAATCTCCCACTTATACTTAAAGACACTGCTGTTCTCCCACTGCCATACATCTGACTCTCATATCTTCCACATGCCTATCAAAAGCTCTAGATGGAAGAGATTTAGTGAAAGGATCGAACAGGTTATCCTCTGATGCAATCTTGGCGACAGCCACTTCTCCTCGCTTTACGATTTCTCGTATCAGGTGGTACTTGCGCTCTATGTGTTTACTCGCCTTATGGGCTCGTGGTTCCTTTGAGTTTGCAACTGCACCACTGTTATCACAAAAGATTGTGATAGATCTGGGCAAACTAGGAATCACATCCAAGTCCATGATGAAGTTTCTGAGCCATACAGCTTCCTTGGCTGCCTCCAAGGCTGCCACATATTCAACTTCCATGGTGGAGTCCACCACGCACTTCTGCTTGACACTCCTCCAGACAATGGCTCCACCTCCTAAAGTAAACACAAACCTTGAGGTAGACTTACTCTTGTCCCTATCTGACTGGAAATCTGAGTTCGTATAACCCACAGGGACTAATTGGTCTGCCCGGTAAACCAGCATATAATCCCTAGTCCCTCTCAGGTATTTCAATATATGCTTTACCGCAGTCCAATGTCCTTGTCCAAGGTTACTCTGATATCTGCTAACCATGCCCACGGCAAAATAGATATCAGGTCTCGTGCACAACATAGCATACATGAGGCTTCCTACTGCCGAAGCATAAGGAACCGCCTTCATTTCCTCTATCTCCTTTGATGTTTTCGGACACATCTCCTTGGATAGAGGAACTCCATGCCTGAAGGGTAGGAAACTCTTCTTGGAGTTTTCCATGCTAAAACGAGACAAGACTGTGTCAACATATGAAGCTTAGGATAAGCACAACATCCTTTTTTGGCGATCCCTTATGACCTTGATCCCAAGGATGTGTCCCGCTTCTCCTAAGTCCTTCATGTCAAACTGCTTTGATAGCCAGACCCTTACGTCTGATAACACTTTGACATTGTTGCCAATTAACAAAATGTCATCTACATAAAGTACAAGAAACACCACTACGTTTCCGTCACATCTTTTATACACACATGACTCATCCGGGCTTTGAGTAAATCCATATGACTGGATCACTTCATCAAAGCGGATGTTCCAAGACCTTGAAGCTTGCTTCAATCCATAAATAGATCGATTAAGCTTGCACACTAGATGCTCTTTGCCCTTTTCAATGAAACCTTCTGGTTGCTGCATATAGATGGTCTCCTCAAGACTCTCGTTAAGGAAGGTTGTCTTGACATCCATCTGTCATACCTCATAATCCATGTGAGCTGCTATAGATAAGAGAATCCGAATCGACTTAAGCATGACTACCGGCGAAAAGATCTCCTCATAATCGATACCCTCTTTTTGAGTGTACCCTTTCGCAACAAGCCTTGCTTTGAAGGTCTCAACCTTCCCGTCTGATCTTCTCTTTCTCTTGTAGATCTACTTGCATCCAATGGCTTTTACACCATTGGGTGGTTCTACTAGCTCCCAGACATGGTTAGAATCCATCGATTCTATCTCTGAGTTCATTCCCCTTTGCCAAGAATTCGCATCCTTATCTTGGAGGGCCTCGTCATAGGTCCAGGGATCTGGTTCATGTTTACCCGGGACCAAGTCCGAAGACTCTCCCAAAAACATGTACCTTTCAGGCTGTCTCACAACCGTCCCACTGCGATGAGGTACTACCTGTGTTTCCTCAGTGACACGCGGTGCAGTGACTTATGGTGTGCCCTCTTGTACAATTGGTCCTAAGGTCGGAACGCCCCCCCTAACTCTTCAAGCACCAGTCTACTCTTTGGCTTATGGCTCATCACATAGTCCTCTTCCAAGAATCTGACATTTGTGCTAACAATTACCTTCTGATCCTTAGGACTATAGAACAGACTACCCTTCGTTCCTCTAGGATAGCCTACGAACAGGCGTACCTCCGTACGAGATTCCAACATATCAGTATCTCCCTTCAACACATGTGCTGGACTACCCCAAATCCGAACATATCCTAGACTGGGCTTGCGCCAAGTCCACAGTTCTGTGGGAGTATGAGGGACTGACTTAGATGGAACCAAGTTGAGTATGTACACTGTCGTTTCCAGAGCGTATCCCCAGAATGAATCAGGTAGGTCTGAATAGCTCATCATTGACCTAACCATTCTCATAAGAGTCCTATTCCTTCTTTCTGCAACTCCATTCTGTTGGGATGTACCGGGTGCAGTTAGCTGGGACTGAATCCCAGCTTCTGATAAATAGGTCCTAAACTCTCCAACGAGGTACTCGCCATCACGATATGATCGTAGTGTCTTGATACTCTTACCTTGATGCTTCTCCACATCAGCCTTGAATTCTTTGAACTTATCAAAGCATTCAGACTTGCGACGCATCAGGTAAATGTACTCATACCTTGAATAATCATCAATGAAAGTGACAAAATATTCAAAGCCACCTCTAGCCTGGATTGACATGGGACCACACAAATCGGAATGAATCAGTTCTAACACATCTTTGGCCCTATACCCCTTAGCCTTGAAAGGCCTCTTGGTCATCTTACCTTCCAAGCAAGACTCACAAGTCGGGAGATCCTCCACCACCAATGAACCCAAGGGCCCATCGGCTATCAACCTCTGAATCCTACTAAGGTTAATATGACCAAGCTTAAGGTGTCAAAGATATGTCTGATTCATCTTAGGCTCTTTTCTCTTATTTGAGTTAGATAATGAGCTATTTACTTCGGTATGCATCGTGGGAGGTTTTGGTTCAAGAGTATACAGATTGCCGACCATTGTACTCGAACAGATAATCTCTCTGTTTCTTTTAATAACAACTTTATTACTAAAAGTAACAGAATATCCATCCTTAAACAACTTAGAAAATGAAATTAAATTCTTTCTAAATGAAGGTGCATAAAGGCAATCTCTCAGAATTAACACTTTATTTCTCTCAAAAGATAAATAAAAGACTCCCACTGCAACTGCTGCTACTCTTGTAGCATCGCCCATGTATACCATGATCTCTTCATCCGCTAGCCGTCGGGTTTCCTGGAACCCCTGCAGAGTATTGCAGACAAGGTCAGTGACTCCTGTATCTACACACCAGGTACTAGTAGATAGCACCGCTAAGCATGTTTCAACGACTAAGGCTGAAGAAATACCTTTGCTTTGAGGACGGGGACAGTCCGCCTTTCAGTGCCCAGTTTGCTTGTACGTGAAGCACTTGTCTTTCGGCTTCTTCACGCCAGTCCGGGGTGCTTGCGATGCTCCTGCCTTCTTAAACCCTCATTGTTTCTTCTTCTTCCTGCCTTTCGGCTCAGAAGAAGAAACCTTTTGAGTTATTAAGGCCTGCGAGTTCTGATGGAAGAGAACCTCTGCCGCCTGGAGTTCTCCTAACTGTTCACCCAACGTATAATTCCTTTTGTTCATATTATAGTTGAGCCTGAACTGTTCAAAACTCCTTGGCAGAGACTGGAGTATTATATCGACTTGGGATTCCCCGTCAATTTTTGCTCCCAATACCTCAATCTGATTGAGGTGAGCCATCATCTTTAGGACATGATCCCTTACGGGTGTCCCTTCAACCATATTTGTTGACATCAGACTCTTCATCACACTTTGCCTAGCAACTCGACCTTGGTGCTCGAAGAGGTCTTTGAGGTTCAGCATCATGTCACTGGCAGTGGGCATGGCCTGATGCTGATGTTGCAGCACATTTGACATCGATGCCAAAATGTAACACCGCGTCATCTCATCTGCCTTTTTCCACTTCCTATAACGCTCCCTCAACTCTTCACCAAAGTCTTCTCTAGGCTTTTCCGGGCATCCCTCGAAGAGTACAAATTTGTACTCCTCAGCAGTGAGGACAATGTCTAAGTTCCTCTTCCAGTCCATGTAGTTTGGGCAAGTAAGTTTATTGCCCTTAAGAATTGTTGCTAGTGGAGTAAAAGCCATTATGAAAAACCTGAGAATCACAACATACACTACTTTAGAAATCGAAAAAAAATTGATTCCTTAAAAAAATTAATTTTCGAAATCAACCAACACCCCTATACACTGAGAAATTCGCATGTCATGATGGTGTGGACGTATACGAATCCCTACATTCGTAAGAGGAGGTTTTACCCATCGATGTTACTATCTTGTCAACCTAACTTTTTGACAAGTAAGATCAATAGTTGGTTTCCTTCGGCTCTGCAAAATAATAGCAGTGACTCCGATGAGGAGGATACTATTATTCGCATCTAAGTGTGCACCATTACACGACACTAAAAAAATTATTTCTGATTATGTGTCTTCCGATGGGGAAGTTCACACGCTCTTCGATAATTTTTTATAGTCTTTTTCGACCCAGTGATCCGCAGAACAAGTCCATCTGATGGGGAGGAAGGCACTCAGAGCCGACGCGCAGACTTGTTCGCATCACTTGTCGAATTGTAATGGAAGTCGCGGGACCCTTAGGGTCCCTCTCCCACTTAGTAATTTATCTAGAGGAATTTTCTTAGCACAATCACACAACCAAGCACACAACCAATAACATGAAAATAAGATAACGAAAATCCTAGATTTTCCAACTTTCATGGCCACTTGGTCTCTCATGTGATTCCAGTCGTGTCGTCACTTTGTCCGCTCCTCCCTTCCTTCTGCGCATGCTACCTTGAGGGATCTCCGAGTCGAAATGAAAAGCTAATTATTTACATCATTGATCCTATACTCCACGAAGGAGTGTACATGATATCTAGGTCAACTGTAAATAAAAACTTGGCT
Organism: Boesenbergia rotunda; assembly: GCA_024364735.1. NCBI lineage: Eukaryota > Viridiplantae > Streptophyta > Magnoliopsida > Zingiberales > Zingiberaceae > Boesenbergia > Boesenbergia rotunda. The sequence goes on along the minus strand of JAGFNQ010000876.1, from coordinate 19,658 downwards.
AAACATGTGCCGTATTTAATTACAAAAATTAAATACCTAGACTCGTCAACCCCAAGGATTAATTAATTACAAAAATTACAAAACAATCACATAACAAATATTTTAGCCATGAAGTTGGAATCTCGTGCCTGCAACACAAAGTTAGCCTATGCACATCCACGCATCATCAAAATAAAATGTATGAAAAATTGCAAAAATTAACCAATCCTAAACACACAAAGTCGGAAACCTCAGCTCTGATACCAATTATAGGGTATGGCTTGGCGGGTTTCCATAGCAAATACCTAGTCGATCTGAGAGACCTCTCCACATCTATGGATTTAAAAATTAATCCGAGTGGAGACCCGTCTCCCATCGACCGTCTCGTGCCATATCGAACGATCCAAATTGCAACTTAGCCAATTACCAAAATTGGCCTTACAATTTGCTCGACCGTTCGATCGCAGAAAAGGTGACGAGTTGATCGCCGACTTTTGTGTTTATGGTCGGGGTCCAATTAAGAATTTATTCAACATATTTTGAAAACAAAACAATAAATTCTTAAACATAAAATGACGATGCAAACGATCATGGCACATAATCAACATAAGGAAATACAATGGAGCGTATGGAAAGTTATGCCTTTCCGATCACCTCGCGGTCTTCTACCTTATATCCCTCCCTTCGCGGACGTCATGTGGGCGACGATCTATCGCGATCCGAGATCACCAAGAGCTCCAACTAATCCCCTTCTCACAGCCGACCAAAACCCTAGCCACTAGGGTTTTGCGCCGCCGGCCCTCTATCCTCTCCCTTTGCGCCGCCGTCCGCCGGAGCCGGCTCCCAGCCCTCCGAACCAGCAGTGCACCTCGAGAGGAAGGTGAAGAAGGAGAAGAAGGAAAGAAACAACCTTCTTCCTCACCCAAACATCCCGAAATCTCCTCCCTCCTTCAACCTTGCGACGCCGGCGCAACCTTTGGTTGCGCCGCCTGCAGCCGGCCGCCGGTGCCTCCTCTGCCCTCCTTGAGCCTCACGCAAGGTAGAGGAGACCTCTACCTTGCTTCCTTGAGCCTCAGCTGGAGCTTTGTGACGACCCACCTTTCGTTACTAAACTTTAGGTTTAAGTTACTACTACTTGACTTCCCTTAACTCGCTCTAATTTTTTTTTCTTCCTTCTCTTTTTTTTTCCAAAAAAAACAAAACAACTTTCGTTTTATTTTCTTTGCAAGGATTTGACCCCTAAACCTCTTTGTAACACTAAAGCACTAACCAACTGCTCTACACAACTTCTCTTTAATGATACCAGTCGACTGCTATATAGCAGTCGACTGGTACCAGGCGACTGACCTTTTGGCAGGCGCCTGGTGCATCGAACAGAAGCTACTGTTCGATAGGGCAGGTGACTGGTCCTGTACCAGTCGACTAGCACGCCTGAAAACCTGCATTTCAGACCTGAAAACTTGTTTCAAAAGTCCACCAAACATATACTTTCAAGCCATACAAAGACATAACACCATTTCTATACTCTATACTAGTTTTATAAACATTTTAGCAACTCAAAACGAATCCATTAACTTGAAATTAGGATCTTTGCGAGATTTAACAAAACTATCAAAATATAAGCAAAACACTCTAGAGTTTGTACCAAACTTAACTTCTATGCGTAGTTTAAACAAGGTCATTCATTCTACCACTTCAAAACACCAAACCACATGTTCTACAAGACTTAGCCCAAAGATCTCTTCCACGGTTCCGCCGCCACTGAACATCAATGCAAGTCCCTTCGCCTCCTTAACTTATGCTTTTTCTTTACCTTTGTCTGCAATAGAAGGAAATGCAACTAATAAGCAAAATGCTTAGTAAGTAAATCCTAACTCACAAATCCAACGATAAGGGATAAACATGTTTTTTTTCAAAGAATGCTTACTTCCAAAATACATGCACATGGGAAACTTACATATGCTTATCATGCTCAATCATGATGAAAACATTACTTGCATAAAACATTTGCAAACTTAACATGCTCATACGTTAAAAACACTAACTTCTTTACTCTTACCCTTTATCATGCTTGCAAAGTATCAATGTGAACTATATTGAAATAAAGACATGTACTCAAAGCTAAAACACTTGTAAATATTTATATACTTGAAAATAATATTCAACTTTCTTTAGGCCTTGACATTGTACCATGGTATCAATGTACCAATTGCGCGCTTCTCTAATAGGTTTCGGGATAGCTAGCCACCGCACCCTATTAGAGCTTCTTTCTAACTTTCTGTGGGCCTCTCTTTTGCCCGGTACATGTCACTTTACAAAAGTAAAATACTTTCTTAGTCATAAAGCTTATAATTATCAAGCTATCTTTCCTTTTGCATAACTTTTTGCACTACAAAACTTTACCTTTCTTACTTGGAACTTTCATCGAGCACCTTGCGTGCCCTTAACCCAAAACTCATTTTTGGGACTTTTCAAGAATTTAGTCTTATCACACTTAGGTCACACAACCAAAACTTAATTAAAACCAAGTTCTAGGTTAATAAACATGTTCTCTTTATAAACTTAAGACACGCAATTAGCATAAACTTAAAACATGCACTTAGATCATAAAATCAAGGTTCTACATCGAAAACTACATAACGGAAACTACTTCTATTGCAGGTGAGTGATCTACTTACCTTTTTCTTGAAGAAAACTCACTAAGTATCTCGAAATTCCTAGTGTAGGGCTCTTTTCCTCTTCCTTTGTAAGAAATCTCCACTCCTTAGCCCTAGGGAAGAAGCCCTAGGCTCTCCACTCAAGAGGAGGAAGAAGGAGGAAGAAAACCCCTTGTTTTCTCCCTGTTTTCGCAGCCCCTTTCCTCTGCTCGCGCGGCCTCCCGAAACCCTAATGGGGTCTTAACCCAACTTAAGTGGAAGTTTTAATACCTCTTCATGAAACGGGCTAAATCAACTATAATATTATTTCGTTTCATCCTTTTCTGTGCTTGATACCCTAGCCCAGCTGGTTTCTGCTTTAGCCATGAACTGGAGAGGTCGCGGGATCAAATCTCGCCCGACCTCTTATATATTTTTTTTTCTTATTTTGATCCGAAAAAATGCTATAATATTCTGAAAAATGCTAGAAAAATTTCTAAAAATCCCTAATAATACCAGGAAATTATTGGGTGTTACAATCCTCCCTACCTTATAAAAAGTTCATCCTCAAACTTAGAACAGCTCTGGATACCTTTGCCTCATGCTATCTTCTGATTCCCAAGTTGCCTCTTCATACTTCTGATTCAGCCATAAGACTTTCACTAATGGTACCACTTTGTTCCTCAGCTTCTTATCTGCTCGATCTATTATCTGAATAGGTCGACTTTCATAACTGAGATCTTCTTGCACTTGTATCATCTGTGGCTCAATCACTTGGTTGGCATCTGGGATATGCTTCTTTAGCATTGAGACATGGAACACATTGTGTATTGCTGACATCTCTGAGGGTAGCTCCAACTCATAAGCTACTTTGCCAACTCTTTTCATCACTGGGTAGGGCCCTACGTATCGAGGACTTAGCTTGCCTTTCTTGCCAAATCTCACCACACCCTTCATAGGAGCTACTTTGAGGAAAACTGTATTCCCAACTTCAAACTCTAACGGCCTACGGCGTACATCGGCGTAACTCTTCTGCCTACTCTGAGCAGTCTCTATCCTCTGGCGGATGCTCTTTATAGCTTCTGTGGTATCATCTATAAGATCAGTCTGTGACCCCATTTCCTTCTTCTCACCACCTTCATACCAACAGAGGGGAGATCTACACTTCCTACCATAAAGAGCTTCATAGGGTGCCATACCAATAGTGGCTTGGTAACTGTTGTTGTAGGCAAACTCAGCTAAACACAAATACTTGCACCAACTGCCCTTGAAGTCTAATGCACAAGCTCTGAGCATATCTTCTAAAACCTGATTTACTCTCTCTGTCTGTCCATCAGTCTGGGGATGGAAAGCTGTGCTGAATTTCAGTTTGGTGCCTAACGCTGTCTGTACACACTCCCAAAAGTGTGAAGTGAAACGACCATCCCTATCAGAGATAATGGTCTTCGGGACTCCGTGTAGTCGGATCACTTCCTGCACATATAATTGGGCTAACTTTTCAATTGAGTAAGACACTCTGATTGCCAAAAAGTGGGCAGACATGGTCAATCTGTCTACTATCACCCAAATAGCATCATAGCCATTAGTTGTCTTTGGTAGACCAACTATGAAATCCATGGCTATGTCTTCTCATTTCCACTCTGGAATCTGAATGGGCTGTAGGACACCTCCTGGTCTCTGGTGTTCTGCTTTAACTCTCTGACATGTCAGGCAGGTGCTGACATACTTAGCTATGTCTCTCTTCATTCCTGACCACCAAAATCTTCCTTTCAAATCCTAGTACATCTTAGTGGCACCAGGATGCATTGAGTAGGGAGTTCCATGGGCTTCTTCAAGAATCTTCTTTCTCAGCTCTTCATGATTGGGGACACATAAACGGTCACCATAGTAGAGTATCCCACTGTCCGATACTCTAAACTCTTTACTCTCTCCTTCTTGCATCTCCTGCTTGATCCTTTGGAGATCAGAATCCTCAGCTTGCTCTTTCTGTATCTCTTCAAGCAAAGTCGACTCTAGTGTCAATAGAGCTAGCTGCCCACCAATAATCTCCACTCCATAATCTACTATCTCCTTCTGTAATGGTGGTGCCAATGATGATAAGGACATCAAAGTGGCACAAGTCTTTCTACTCAGTGCATCTGCTACTCTATTTGCCTTACCAGGGTGGTAAAGAATCTCACAGTCATAGTCCTTCACTAACTTGAGCCACCTTCGCTGTCTCATATTGAGGTCTTTCTGAGTGAAGAAATATTTCAAACTCTGGTGATCTGTATAAATCATACACTGCACTCCATACAGGTAATGCCTCCATATCTTTAGAGCAAAGACTACAGCTGCCAACTCCAGATCATGAGTGGGGTAATTCTTTTCATAGTCCTTGAGTTGCCTGGAAGCATAAGCTATGACTTTGCCTTCTTGCATAAGGACTGCTCCTAGTCCTAGCTTTGATGCATCACTGTATATATCAAAGCTCTTATCACCTTCGGGTACTGTAAGGATTGGAGCGCTGGTCAGTCTCTTCTTCAACTCAAGGAAACTCTGCTCACAGTCCTCAGTCCACTCATACTTCTTATTCTTTCTGGTAAGGGCTGTAAGTGGTGAAGCTATCTTTGAAAAGTCCTCTACAAACCTTCTGTAGTACCCTGCCAAACCCAGAAAACTTCTGATCTCACTAGCATTCTTTGGTTGACTCCAGTTACTAACTGCTTCAATCTTGGCTGGGTCTACCATAATACCTTCCTTGGAAATGATGTGGCCTAGAAAGGCCACCTGGTCTAGCCAAAACTCACACTTTGAGAATTTGACGTACAACTCCTTCTGATGTAAGGTTTGCAATACCATCTTCAGGTGTTCGACATGTTCTTCCTGAGTCTTTGAATACACTAGGATATCATCAATGAAGACAATGATGAACTTGTCCAGAAAATCCTTGAACACTCTATTCATTAGATCCATAAACGTCGCAGGGGCATTTGTCACTCCAAAGGGCATGACCACAAACTCATAGTGCCCATATCTTGTACTGAAAGCAGTCCTTGGCACATCACTCTCCTTCACTCTGAGCTGATGGTAACCTGATCGCAGATCTATCTTGGAGAACACTGTGGCTCCCTTCAGCTGATCAAATAAATCATCTATCCTTGGCAAAGGATATCTGTTCTTGATGGTTACTTTATTCAAAGCTCGATAATCTATGCACATTCGCATAGATCCATCTTTCTTCTTGATGAAAAATACAGGAGCTCCCCAAGGTGAATGACTAGGGCGGATGAAACCCTTGTCGAGCAGCTCTTGCAATTGTTCTTGCAATTCTTTCAGTTCTGCTGGCGCCATGCGATAAGGTGCCTTCGAAATTGGGTTGGTTCCTGGGGCCAACTCAATTTCAAACTCAATTTCCCGATTGGGAGGGAGTCCTGGTAACTCTTCAGGAAACACTTCAGGATAGTCACAGACTACCCTCACTTCTTCTCTCTTCAATCCTTCTCCTTGACTTGCATCCACTATATGAGCTAGAAAACCAGAGCACCCCTTCTCTAACATTCTCTGAGCTTGCAAGGTAGATAGGAACCTCTTTGTCTTTCTCCTTGGGTCTCCAATAAACTCAAATGAAGGTTCTGCTTCTGGTGTGAACTTGACTTTTCTCTTGCGGCAGTCTATAGAAGCATTGTACTTGCTCAAGAAGTCCATCCCTAGAATGACATCGTAATCCTTCATCTCAAGGACTACCAAGTCACTGTAGAGCTCTCGGTTGGAAATCCAGATTGGTACTGCCCTTAGCCTCTGAGTAGAGGCCATTACTTCCCCTGACGGTAAGGTTGTCAAAAATTTCTGACCCAAACTTTCTGGTGGGATCCCTAACTTTTTAGAGAAAAGCATGGATACAAAAGAATGGGTTGCCCCAGTATCGAATAACACAATAGCATATTGAGATGAGATGAGTATTCGACCTGTGACCATGTTAGGAGCATTTGCCACTTCTTCCTTGGTGACAGCGAAAACTCTGGCGTTGGTCGTGGCTGGTGGGGCTTCCATTCTTGCTTGACTGAAATAAGGTCCCTCCATAACTGGCTGCATCTGGTGTAACTGAGCAGGTCCACCTCCGTACTGAAGAAGCTGTGGTGGAGGCGGCTTGGCTTTAGGGAAAGCCTTGGCCAGGTGCCCTACTACTCCACAGATATAACATCCACCAACGGTTGACCTATTAGGGCAAGCCTTCATCATATGCCCCTCTGCTCCGCAAATATGGCATCCGCTCATGCCCTGATGACATGCTCCAGGATGTGTCTTCCCACACTTTGGGCAAGGAGAATACTTGAGCTGCTTGCTTGACGAGCCCCCTTTGTTGCCCTCAGAAGTCTTCTGGTCCCACTGCTTCCTCTTGCCTGAATTTCCTTTCCAATTCTGTTGGTTCTGAGGATTCCCTTGGGGCTTCTGGGCTGCTGCCTGTTGTTGTTGCACACGTGTGGCCTTTATACTATTCAAATAGTGCTCAGTGATCAAAGCACTACTTACTAGTTCTTCTGAACTCTGTGGTCTATTACCACTGCCGGCCACATTCAAAGCTATATGAGGCCTCAACATCTTGAGCATCAACCTGACCCTTTCCTTTTCAGTGCTAACTAACTCCGGGCACAAGCGAGCTAGTCGATTGAACTTCTTCACTGCTTCATCTACAGATAGATCTCCTTGACGAAACTCAGTGAATTCATCATAGTGCTTGTTTGTCACTTTCATGTGAATGTACTCTTCCAGAAATTCTGCTTCAAAGTCAGCCCAGGTCATCTGATTCACATTCCTCTTAGCTTTCACTCTTTCCCACCACATCCTAGCATCTCCAGTAAGGTAGAAGGATGTGCACTTTATCTTCTCCACCTCGGGCCAGTCCAGTAACTCCATTATACTTTCCACCGTTTTGAACCATGCCTGAGCATCCCATGGTTCACTCGTGCCAGAAAAATTCTCGGGCTTCAGTCTCTGCCACTGGATCAGATATGCTTCCTGTCTCACTTCTCTTGTCAGAGGTACTGGGGGAGTCTCTGTCACCGTTGGTGCCACTACTTGTGCCACTGGCGCCACTAGTGTGGCAACAGGGGTGGCTTGCTGATTAGCCATCAAGGCAGCAATGACTTGCTGCTGCTCAGCAAGTTGCCTCTGAAGCTGGGCCACCACTCCTTGAAGATCTGTGGGTGGTACTGACTCAGTTGACTCCTGTTCTCTAGGAGCTTGCTCCTCGTTGCGGAAGAGGAGGTGGAGAGAACCGAAGAGGAGAACCCTTCTTCCCTTGCGGCGTCAAAACCCTAAGAGGGTGAGCTAGAGAGAGAGAGAGAGAGGAGAGGCTTGGGTGTTGGCTTCTTGGATTGATTATGCTGTTGGTTTCTTGATCTCATAGGGTATTTATAGAGCTAAGGTAGGGACTAAGAAGAGGAGTTGGTTCTTGGCCCATTAATGGATCTAAACCCGATCCATTAATTAAGATTCATTCCACTAAAGGATCTTAATTGAACTTCCTCACTAACCCTCATATTTTCATATGGGCTCTACATATTATGAGTCGTCCATCCCCCCGTGTTTAAGATCTTGCATGCCCGTTAATTAATTAAATTACTGACAATTTAAATTAATTAACATCTGGATCCTTGATTAGTACCACTCAACCTTATCAACGTGCCGGATCAAATCCACCTGCAGGGTTTAGCACGATGAACCTTTTGAGCTCATCAAGGGGGCATCATCATCCTGACTCACCAGGACACGGATTCTGTCAATAATCATCGGCACATCATATTATTAATATTATCTCCCAACTTACCCGGTCTATCGATCTAACAGAATAGATCTCGCCCATTGGTAAATTAAAGAAATAATAATTAATAATATATGCTCAATATTATTTTGGGATTAAGGGATCGTCCTCCATAATATCAACTGAGGTCTTATCCAATTATCTAGTCAGTACAAATCGGATAACCTCGGGTTTCGGTCCTGCTCAATGTACTCATAGTACACTAGTGTAGTTCTATGGTCAAGACCAACCACACCTAACTACATTACAACCATCCCGATGGGTTGCCCAATTCCATCTCGGTTGTGGGCCTCTTATTTGTACTAAGCAAGGAACTGATAATACGATCTTCCGTGTGACACCACACACCATGTTATCTACAATGTAAAGTAAGTGGGCTTCGTGTATGTACTAACATAAACAAACACCTAGTGTAGTCGTAATTCTCTTTTCATAATAAAGATGCCTATATAATAAAAGTCATGTCTTTCAGTATACACATCTTACAGATCTGACATAGTATTTCGTATGAAATCTAAAAGTCAAGATCGGATAGTCCATGACTATCAATTGCATTCATTTCATATATATTTATTTGTACTAACTCTGTGATGTAGGCTTAAGTATTCTGAACCAGGATGATCCGGGCACCTGGAAGAGATCGATCCAGGTACTTGGAGTTGAGACGCCTGAAAGAGATCCAGGCGCCTGCGACAGGATAAAAGCATCGCAAGTCAAACCTCATTCGGTCAGCTTTGAGGCTCCTGGAAGGGATCCAACCACCTAGAGTATAGGCGCCTAGAAGGAATAGAGGCGTCTGGAAGAGGATAAACTGCGATGAAGAGGGATCAGATCAGATTTACTGTGGATAGAGGCGCCTGGATACTCCTTTATAAGGAGTGTTCGACCTAGAGCTTGGGCATCAACTTTTTACATAATCGAATGCTCAAATGTTCACCGTGCTACTCTGATTTTCTACTATGACGCTGCAACACTACTTCGACAGGTACGCCTTATTCCGAAACTTGTAACTATCAGTATATTAAATTTGTACACTTGTATTCTCATACTTTGTAAATGTTTCAAATTGATAATAATTGCCCAAAAAAGTAATTGACAACCGCGAGCTTTGAAATAGGAGTCACCACATATTCTGAATCAAGAGTCGCCATGAATCAAGTAAAACCAAACGGGTCCCTTTACTTTTCGATGTGAACATAAAAAAGTCCTATTCACCGCCCCTCTCTGATGCTTTCTAGATACTACAATTTTATAAGGCATGATAGTTAAAATAGGGGATAAAAAAATAATATTAGAAAATAATGCAAGGATCCAAATTTTTTTAGTTGTTATAATTTTTTATTCAGATTTGATTACAGGACCTTTAATATATTAACGGGAAATTGGCTTAAAATCCCTCATAGGAGGTCAACATCTGCATTCAGTCCCCAGGTCAGAGAAAATGAGTTTCAACTCCCTGCCAAAACCTGATGCCCAACTGCAACTCCCTTGAAAATGTGTATTTACCTAATTGCCCATGAATTGAATTAAAACTTAAATGTACGTAGCTCAAAGTTGTAGGACCGGTGCCGTCGATAGAGGGGGGGGTGAATATCGATTGTGAAAATCTTTCGTGGAAATCTTGTAATACTTTCGTTCTGGACTTAGAATATTAGTAGCGCAGCGGAAAATAAATAGAACGAAAAACAAGACAGTGACACAGCGGATTTTTACTTGGTTCCCGACCCCCCAGGGTTAGTACATCCAAGGCCTATGCACGGGAACGCCCGTCCACTATTGGTCTCCTTTTCGGACTTTCCGGAGGCGGAGAAACCCGACTTACAGTGCAAAATTACAAGCAATAATATATAATTTTAAGTAAAGTAATTAAAAAGCAAACCAACGAAAAAAGGTCTGAAGCTCGGCCGATCTGGACCTCCGAAGTGCCGCGCACCTCCTCCTGGAGCCTCCCGGTCGTAGAGCCTCGTTTCTAGTGTGTTGCAGTCGGTCAGAATGATCAGAACAGTGCTTAGAAGTCGTATTTGAAGCAGAGGGGTTGAGACCCCTTATAAAGGCCTCCTGGGGGCGCCCCGGACGCTGGGGGCGCCCCGGATGACTCGGTCAACACTTATCCTTGTGCCTACTTCACCGCGAATGATAAGATCGTTGACCAGGGCGCCCCGGACATCCCGGGCGCCCTTCTGAGCACTTATCCTTTGCTTCTGGCTTCGAAACAGCGAAACAGTGTCTTAGTACTGCCTGGGGGCGCCCCGGACACTCCGGGCGCCCCCGTGAGGGCTTATCCTGTGTTCTAACTTCGAAACAGCAAAACAGCTACTAATCCTGGCACCCCGGACGCTCCGGGCGCCCCCGTTGACACCTATTTTGCCTTCTTCATAATTACCCTGCTTTTGTGCTTTGCTGGGGGCACCCCCACTGCTGGGGGCGCCCTGGTTGCCTGGGGGCGCCCCCAACACTGGGGGTGCCCTGGTTAGGGCCTTCAGCAAGCTGCTCCATCTTCCAATCTTGATACCTGCAAGATATATAACCACAAAGCATAGATACATATAATAGTGGTCTTAAGGACTTGGTTCTGACTTCGGATTTGCACGAAACCCTAGGTCGAACCGGCACAAGTTCCCATCCCCGAGAACTCGCCCTTCACCTACTCCTTTCAGGACACGGTTGCCACCCAGTCCTTCGGGTGGACTTTTACTTAGCTTCCGATACCTCCGAACCTCAAGACGCCCAAACCCTGACCCGTCTCTACTCCTGTCCTTAGTCATCGCTCCGCTAAGTTGCTCAGTCCCTCGGACCAAGTCTTCATTCCCTAGCAGTCCTTTGCCAGGTGCCTAGCAGCCCTTCGCTAGGTCTTTGTTACCAAGTGGTCCTTGGCCTGGTGCATAGCAATCCTTCGCTAGGTCTTTTATGCCTAGCATCCCTTCGCTAGGTGCCTAGCAGCCCTTCGCTAGGTCTTCTATGCCTAGTAGTCCTTCACTAGGTGCCTAGCAGTCCTTCGCTAGGTCTTAGGGTTACGATACCTAGCAGCCCTTCGCTAGGTGCCTAGCAGCCCTTCGCTAGGTCTTAAGGTTTCGATACCTAGCAACCCTTCGCTAGGTGCCCAGCAGCCCTTCGCTGGGACTTAGGGTTTCGATGCCTAGATCAACTAGGACTTTTCTTCAGCTAAGATTACTTCACTTTTGCTCCCCTTTGTCTATTCATTGTATCACTGACTTAAGTGAATTGTCAAACATTAACACACTTAAAGAGGAACATCATTGATGCAACTTGCACCAACAATCTCCCCCTTTTTGATGTTTGACAATAACTTAAGTTAGATTGGTTTAAGGGGCTAACTCACTATCCTTACGATAAAAAATAAGAAAAAATTGATATAGGTTTTGAAACTATATTTTTGATCTATGGGAGAAAATATTTCTAACTTAAGCACACCCTCTCCCCCTTTGTCATACATCAAAAATAAATAGAGATACTTGCGCCAACAATAAGAGTATTTTTTTAAAATACTTAGGGTAAAATTTTGAAAGCATAGCATAAAACTAGTACTTAAGTGTTAACTCATAAAACTTAGACACTACTTTTGAGAAAATGTCGGATTTTTGAAGAAAGATCAGAGTTTGAAAAATAATAAGTAATTGTTGAAAAATATAAGTACCTTTGAAAAATGTATTGAGTTTTTTGAAAATAGTAGGTACTTTTGAAAAATACAAACAATTTTGTTTTTTTTTAATTAAGTACTTTTGAAAGAATATTAGGCTTTGAAAGACATAAGTACTTGTGAAAACATGATATTTGATTTCACTTGGTTTATTTTCCAGTCTGACACCATCCTGGGAATCCTTGTTGACTACAAGGACATTTCCTAAGTGTCCTGGAAATTTTCTAACCCAAGTAAGTATTATTTCAAAAATATCATAAGTCACAGAATAATTAATTTTGAAAAATGTAAAAATTTTAAAGTTATAATACTTGATTTGGTTTATCTTCCAATCTGACACAATCATAGGAAACCTTGTTGACTACAAGGACATTTTCCTAAGTGTCCTGGAGGATTTTTCAAACTCAAGATATTATATCAAATTGATCAAAATCAGATGAATTTTTGGAAAAAATGTTTTATAAAAATTTGATAGCATTTTATAATAATACTTATGTTTTCAATAGGATTTGAAAATATCGCGCATGAAAACATTTGAATTATTCAATAATTCTTTTAATTTGACCTCCTCCTAAATTTGACCCAGTCCTGGGAAGCTTGTTGACCACAAGTACTCTTTCTCTGAGTCTTAAGGTTAATTCAGATTAAAAGAATAATCTAATAATTTAAAATAATTTACTTTAAAAGAAACTTTTTCAGAAGTTTGATTTAGACTCCCCCTAAATCTGACACGTCCTAGGAGTCCTTGTAGATTATGAAGTGGACTTTCCTCTGTGTCTTTAGGGTTTATCAAAATCAAACAAGACAGATAAATTTTACAACATAAACCTTTTTCGAAAAACACAAGTGATATCCATTTAAAGCTCAGTTTTCGAAAAGTATTTTGAAATAATAGTAATTTTTACAGTATAGTTTTCGAAAAAAAACAAATAAAATTACTCCTCCTGTATCCGATACCGTTTGACTCTATCTAAGTGCCTTAAGGAACTCTAGTGTTGTCCTAATAGGCTTGTGTCTAATAGAGTGAGTCAAACAAATTTTGAAATGATATATTTTTGGAAAATGTATAATATATATAATCAAACAGACAAGCATGAATACCATAAAAATATTATTATGTTGAAGCACTATTTTGAAAATATATTTTTATGAAAATATTCTAACAATTTTGAGAAACAATTTTGAAAAATATTTTTCAATTCATTAGTCCTTAACATCTCACCCATTTTATATGTATCAATACAACAAGCATTGTTGCCTTATAGGTGTATTGTGAGATGCTTGAATCATTTTTCTTAATTTATTAACTCTAAGATTTAATTGAAGCTTGTGTTAGATTTGAATTTGGCAAGAAGTAACTTGAATTTGAATTTCAAAAATTGGCTTCCAGGTCTTGGCGAGGCACTAGGCCTTCTTTGGCCGTAGCCTTATGGGATCATCCACCTTTTCCTTGACAAAGCCTTTTAATGAAATTTCATTTTCAAAATTACTTTTTGAAAAATTCTGGTCTAACTAGTTTGAGTCTTGGATCGGTAGCTTCGGCTAGTTTCACCAGTCTAAAGAGACCAAGTATACTTGATCTTATTAAAATTGGCTTCCCTAACGTACTATCATCTCACCGCCACCCAATACTAGGTTAATCAAGTTTCAATTATTCTTTTTCCTATAGCCGTTCTAATATATGCATAAAATTTAAACATGAATGACATGTCATATATTTTAAAAGAATAGCAAATGCATGTCATGGTAGTTATGCATGAGTCAAACAAGTCAAATAATTTTATTTAAGTTTCTAAAATGTATCAAATTCCTGATTTGATACATGTCGAGTGAACCCGCGAATATGTCAGCCCACTTTGACATATCTAATGTTATTAATTTTAATTGTTACACTTTGGGTAAAATTTTACTTTTAGTTTGAGTTTAAGTTATTTAAGATTTTAGTTAAATTCAGGTTAATTAAGAATTGATTGAATTAGAAAATTAATTACTCAATTAAGAATTAATGAATTTAAGTTACAATTAATTTGAATTTTAAATTTGAATTTAATTAAATTTCAATTTTATTTAAATTCGAATTTTATTTAAGTTTGAATTTCGAATTTAAATTTCGAATTTAATGTTGAATTTAGAATTTTAATTTAATTTGAATTAGAGTTTTGACATTAATTTAAATTTGAATTATAATTTAATTTGAATTTCGAATTTAATTTAAAATTTAATTAAATTTAATTAAGATTTAATTTGTATTTAATTAAGATTTAATTTGAATTTAATTAGGATTAAATTAAGATTTAATTTGAATTTACTTAGGATTAAATTAAGATTTAATTTGAATTTAATTAGGATTAAATTAAGATCTAATTTGAATTTAATTAGGATTAAATTAAGATTTAATTTGAATTTAATTCGGATTAAATTAAGATTTAATTTGAATTTAATTAGGATTAAATTAAGATTTAATTTGAATTTAATTAGGATTAAATTAATTTGAATTTAATTAGGATTAAATTAAGATTTAATTTAATTAGAATTATTTAAGATTTAATTTGAATTTAATTAGGATTAAATTAAGATTTAATTTAATTAGAATTATTTAAGATTTAATTTGAATTTAATTAGGATTAGATTAAGATTTAATTTAATTAGAATTATTTAAGATTTAATTTGAATTTAATTATGATTAAATTAAGATTTAATTTAATTAGAATTATTTAAGATTTAATTCGAATTTAATTCGAATTATTATGAATCAATTAATTTGAATTATTTTGAATTATTTTGAGTTTAATTAAGATTTAATTGAAGGTTTTTTTTAAGGTTATCATGATTAATTAATAATTGTGGGTTTAAATTCATCATTTTCATTATTTCGAAAATTTCTTCTTCATCTTTATCTTTCTTTTCAAGTTTTTCTAATAATTTTGATTTATTTGAATTTTTGTAATTTTTATTGATTATGGCCTTTATCTTAGAAAATTCTATCTCTTCCTCAAGATTAAAATTTTCATATCCTTACAGTAGGCGGAGTAAATTGGGCCACTAATTAAGGTTTTGTAATAATCTTCAATATTATCTATAATTAAATTATTATCTAGGAGAAAATAATCCTCAAATATATTTTCAACATTAATCTCTAGATTATCTTTAAGATTTTCATAATTAATTTCTGAATTAATCTTGAGATTTTCAGAATTAATTTCTGAATTATCCTTAAGATATTCAAATTTGAATTTGGATTTATCCTTAGGATTTCAAATTTGAATTCGGAATTATCCTTAGAATTTTCAAATTTGAATTTGGATTTATCCTTAGGATTTTCAAATTTGAATTCGGAATTATCCTTAGAATTTTCAAATTTGAATTCCGAATTATCCTTAGGATTAATTTTGTCTGAATTAAGATTATCAGAATTAATTTTATCAGACAAATTACCAGGATTAATTTTATCAGATAAATTATCAGGATTAATTTTATCAGATAAATTATCAGGATTAATTTTATCAGATAAATTATCAGAATTAATTTTAGCAATTATTGAATTAATATTAATAATTAAATAGTTAATTTTGGATATTTTAATCATATCCGTATTTTCTAATCTTTCATGCAAAATATTTAATCTACTATCCAGTAAATTTAATTTATCAGAAAAATTAACTGAATTATCTAAAGACAGTGCAGGAAATTGTAAAACTTTTGGAACGTAAATCTTACGTACCTTCGCCGGACACTTGTTTTTGTAATGCCCGTATTTCTTGCATTTGAAGCATTGTACGTGACTTTGTCCCTCCGGTTTCCTGGCGCTGGTAGCTCCTTTGCCGCCGGTGATGAACGATTCTTACGAGTAGGGCACTGATTTTTGTAGTGCCCTCTCTCCCTGCACGTGAAACAAATAATATGCAATTTAAAATTAGACATTAAAAAAATGAACCTGATTCACCCCTGGGCTCCCCCTCAACTCCTGGCGTTTTTGCTCCGTCGGCGGTTAGTCCGGTGAAGAGCGGCTCGGCTCTGATACCAATTGTAGGACCGGTGCCGTCGATAGAGGGGGGGTGAATATCGATCGTGAAAATCTTTCGTGGAAATCTCGTAATACTTTCGTTCTGGACTTAGAATATTAGTAGCGCAGCGGAAAATAAATAGAACGAAAAACAAGATAGTGACACGGCGGATTTTTACTTGGTTCCCGACCCCCCAGGGTCAGTACATCCAAGGCCTATGCACGGGAACGCCCGTCCACTATTGGTCTCCTTTTCGGACTTTCCGGAGGCGGAGAAACCCGACTTACAGTGCAAAATTACAAGCAATAATATAGAATTTTAAGTACAGTAATTAAAAAGCAAACCAACGGAAAAAGGTCTGAAGCTCGGCCGATCTGGACCTCTGAAGTGCCGCACACCTCCTCCTGGAGCCTCCCGGTCGTAGAGCCTCGTTTCTAGTGCGTTGCAGTGGGTCAGAATGATCAGAACAGTG
Source organism: Boesenbergia rotunda (assembly GCA_024364735.1). Lineage (NCBI taxonomy): Eukaryota > Viridiplantae > Streptophyta > Magnoliopsida > Zingiberales > Zingiberaceae > Boesenbergia > Boesenbergia rotunda. The sequence goes on along the minus strand of JAGFNQ010000876.1, from coordinate 3,106 downwards.
CTTAGAAGTCGTATTTTAAGCAGAGGGGTCGAGACCCCTTATAAAGGCCTCCTGGGGGCGCCCCGGACGCTGGGGGTGCCCCGGATGACTCGGTCAACACTTATCCTTGCGCCTACTTCGCCGCGGATGATAAGATCGTTGACCAGGGCACCCCGGACATCCCGGGTGCCCTTCTGAGCGCTTATCCTTTGCTTCTGGCTTCGAAACAGTGAAACAGTGTCTTAGTATTGCCTGGGGGCGCCCCGGACACTCCGGGCGCCCCGGACACTCCGGGCGCCCCGTGAGGGCTTATTATAGTGACCCGCCTTCTCCTGCCTTAGACGGATCGTTACTTCTGTCTACTTCTCGACTCTAATGCACGACTAAAGGAAAAAATACGGAAATCTTTTTTTTTTTCTTTTTTAATCTATCTATGAATGATATTCTAACTTAAGTAGTCATGCATAATACCATGTCACACTCTCCTTCTCAAAAAATCCTAAGATGAAACTTATTGAAGTTTTTGAAACTTGCCTCACCCAACTCACACTTCGGGTATCAGTCGACTGATACTGCATCAGTCGACTGATAGGCCTGAAATCAGAATTTCAGGTTTCGGCATTTGCTTCAAAGCTCCACCAAACCTATACTTTCGAGCCATATAGCACCATGACACCATTTCTATACTCTATGCCAGTTTTCAAATCAATTTAGCCAATCAAAACGAATCCATAAACTTGAAATTAGGACTTTTGCGGAAGAAAATAAACTATTCAAGTTATATGAACTTTAACAATAAAGTTTGTACCAATTTTGACTCCTATGTATTCATGACACCAAATACATGTTCTATAACCTTGCCAAAGCAATGTGAAATGTGAATGCAACTTTTCTAAACATATTTAAGAAGTAAAAACTTGATTCAAGGAGAAATTGATACTATCATGGCACATGCATCTATTTCTCTAACAAAGTATCAATATCTCTAATTACTCCCATTTCTACTCATCCAATGCAATCATAAGAATATGTAGGCTAAATGAAATAACATGGAATCTATACTCTAAGAAATTGAGTATGTAAAACTATCCAAAAACTTATATGTTCGCTAACTCCATAAAACAAGAACTTGAAATCTGAATAAACTATAACATTGTAATTTAAATAGTTAAATTGTCTCGTCTCAAAGATCTCTCCAAAATCAGCCACCACACACACTTTTCTCAGCACCGCCTCGTCGCCTTCCTTCAGAATTGCTTGCCTTTACCTTTATCTGCAATAAGAGGAAATGCATCTAGTAAGCAAAAAGCTTAGTAAGTACTATCTAGCTCACAAAATCTCGAAATGTGCAAACATGCTTCTAGAACAATATGAAAATCATATGAGATACTAATATGCTTGGAAGAAAACTAAGAACATGTATAACTCAAAACATGCATACTCAAGCAATAATAAATCTCAATTTACTTTTCTTGGCTCAACTTAAAACTTTAGCTATTCTTTATCTTTTGAAAACTTTCTTAAACTTTCGAAACTTTGCTAAAGCATATACTTGAAAATAATAATCACTTGGATCCACTGAAGACGTAAGTACCATCTCATATGCGCGTTCCCTAAAAGGTTGGGGTAGCGAGCCACCAATCCTAATAGAGCAGACCTTGGTCTACCAGGGCCAAGACCTTGGAATTGGACACCTGGATTTCTTTAACGACGCCCTTGGACGCCGGGTACTGGCCTTAGAAAATAAAATAGCTTTTCTTTCTTTCCTTTCTTATCTGTAAATGCCTTGGCATTTTCTCGAGCACCTTGCGTGCTAAAATCCCTAATTCTTGACTTTTGGGGATTTCTTAAGGCCTTGGCCTTTTCTTTTCTTATCTTTATCTTTTCTTTTCTTTTCTAGCTTTTCTTGGACCCTAAACTCACATAGGGTACTTAATCAACATATATAAGCATATAATGAACTAAGATCACATGCAAAAACTCAAACAAAAAGGAAATATCTCTTTTAAAAACTTTTAAGGGAAATTCTTGCGGAAAAACCGCCTCTTACTGCAGGTGAGCAGTACTTACATTGATATCTTGGACTTACAACCAAGATTGACGTCTAGAGCTCGGGAGAAACTTGAGATCTCGGAGAATTCTTCACGCCTACGCGTTCCTCTCGTCGCGGGGATCCCGAATATAGGAATATCTCTTGGAGGAGAGCTTTGGCCGGCCCTCTAGGGCTTGGTGTGGCGTGCGCACAAGAGAGGAGAGGGAGAGTGGTCGGCGCAACTTGGGAGAGGGAGAGGGTTTGAGAGAAAATAAAACTTCTCTCTTTAATAATCTATTTATACCTATGGGCGGATCGACCTAACTACCCCTTAAATATACTTCTCTCCATCCCTTGTTGTGCTTGATACCCTAGCCTAGCTGGTCGCGCTCGTTTCTGGTTCCGGGGTGGTCGCGGGTTCGAACTACCGGCTGCCCTTAAGTGGTTTTTTTTTTTCTTTTCTTTCTCCTTTTTTAAAATACCAAACGGACTCGGAAAATTCCATAAAAATATTCTAAAAATTCCTAAAAATATCTAGAATATTTCTAAACCATTTTTAAATAATTCTAAGGACTTTAAGAACTAAAAATGGGAATTTTGGGACGTTACAATCTCCCATACCTTATAAAAAGTTCGTCCTCGAACTTAGAATAATTCTGGATATCTTTCTCTCATGCTGTCCTCACGTTCCCAAGTAGCCTCCTCATGCTTTTGATTCTGCCAGATGACCTTCACTAGTGGCACTTCTTTGTTTCTTAATCTTTTAACTGCTTTGTCCACTATCTGTGTCGGTCTGCTCTCATAACTAAGATCTTCTTGGATCTGTACTGACTGAGGCTGAATCACTTGGCTAGGGTCGTGAATACACTTCTTTAGCATGGAGACATGGAATGTACTGTGGATAGCTGACATATCCTCTGGTAAGTCCAACTCATATGCTACCTTACCAACCCTCTTTAAGATCTTGTAGGGTCCTATGTAGTGAGGACTTAGCTTACCCTTCTTGCCAAATCTTACCACTCCCTTCATAGGAGCGACCTTGAGAAATACTGAATCTCCAACTTGGAATTCAAGTGGCCTACGGCGTGTGTCAGC
>JAGFNQ010000875.1:0-353952 GCA_024364735.1 Boesenbergia rotunda | reverse complement strand
AATTCCTTTCTGCATTCCCGGATTTCAATTTCTTCCTCCCCACTCCAGGTTGGCTGAAATATTTCAACTACTCTTGTAGAAGAATTCAAACCCTCATCTTCTAAATTATTTGCTTCTTCATTTAGATCAATTGCCAAATTCCTTGTAATGCTATTATCACCATACTGGGAACATAATGGAATATTATTACTAGTTATTTCTAATCCTTTCCCCGTAGCCACATTATCATCAAGAGTATTCCATATCTCAGAGAGAATTTCGTCAACAACATTATCAACCCTGAAAAAAATTACATAAACTTTATCAAACTTTGAAATTGATAATAAAGGCCCCTAGGAGCCCCTGAGGGCCTGAAATCATTTGATTCAGGCCCAGGGATTTGATTTCAGGCCCTACCAGGGCCTGAAATCATTTTATTTCAGGCCCAGGTCGGGCCTGAAATAAAATTATTTCAGGCCCAGGCAGGGCCTGAAATCATTTCCTTTCAGGCCCACTCCGGGCCTGAATCATTACATTTCAGGCCCAGGGAGGGCCTGAATCATTTGATTTCAGCCCCACCCTGGATCTGAAATAAAATAAATTCAGGCCAGGTCCTGGGAGGGCCTGAATTTCTTTTATTTCAGTCCCTCCGAGGGCCTGAAACAAAATTTTACAGCCTCTCCTATTGCCTGAAATCTAATGACATCATGCACTCTCAGGGCCTGATATCATGTAATGCATATCACCCCTAAGTCTCCTCCAAAATTAAAATAGTAGAAAGAGTTTAACTTGATTAAAACTATATCTGATACCATATCAAAGAAGACAATCATACGTACATTCCTATTTCTCTTAGTTACCAATCTGTTGCTTCCTTTTTTCTCCTTCGACAACCTATTTTGTTGCTTCCTTTTTCTCCTTCGACAACCTATTTTCCTCAGGTGCTTTGGTGATGAATCGAGTTGTGCAAGGAAGCCAATATATACGTACATTCGTGATCATTCGACTTGTGCAAATCATTTCACATATATATATTGGCTGAGAAAAATTCGACTGCTACCCATCCGAACCACAAATTAATATTTTATTGATAAAGTGGTTCGGTTGTCTCGAAACTGTGTCTGATAAAGTTATTCTTTGGCGGGAGGGGTATAAAAGTAACTTCACTATATGGGATGCGCCCTTTGGTATAATAGAAACCATGGTACTCCCTTCGGTAATTACGAATAGTTGGATACGCCCTTTGGTAAATTGCCCAAAAATAAATCTTACCCGGCTCAAACAGTGAGGAATACATAGAGAGGAACTGATTATTAGTCAGCTGATACCTCATGATAATAATATCTCATATACTAGTTAATTATTCGTCTCGAGAGAAGAAAATGTGATTACGATAGTCTTGGAGTTGTTGGTTCGTTGAATTGACGCTGTTCTAGATATTTATTAGTCCACTTACTGTTTCAATAACTCACGCAGACAAAGTGGTTTCCTTTGACTTGTCCATCGATTTTCCAAACTAATTGGTCTGCTCGATAGACTCTTGATTAGGAGGACAGCCGGTCAAATTGCCAATCAAAAAGGGCGTAGTTAAGTGGAGAAAGGGATGCTCTCGTATGTTTATATTAAAAAATATATTATATATTTGAATGTTTTCATCATCAATTTTTAATTAATTGATTCATCACAATTTGTTATCAAAAATTAAAATTGATCGGATATTTATAAGGTTAACGGCCTAAACTATCCATTTGACATTGCTTTTATTAGTAAATATCGTAATTTGAAATATTAAATATTGAAGATTAAAAATAAAATCTATAATAAAAAGTAAATGAATTAAATTATAAAACAGAAAGTGAGTATGCTAAATTATAATTAAATTGGGTCAAACCAAATTTAATGGTTAGTTGCAATGATAAAAATTATGTTCATTCAAATCTGGATTAATTTGGAATTGATTTAGTTAAGTTATGGTCAAATTAAATTTAAGATTTAAATGATTCAATCGATTTAATAGAAGTTAAGATATTTTTTAATAAATCTTCTATTTTATTTTGTTCTTTCTCTCTTCTCTGTATAATTTGCAACTCCGTCTACCATATGTCATCTCTTTATCTATCTCTCTTTTATTTTTCTCTTTTTCTTCTTCTCCGTGTACTTGTTTTGCTTCTCTCCTCCAAGGATAGTAATCCTATTAGTTTTTCATCTCCTCTTCTCGAGCACAAAAATTTTCTTTTCTTTTTTTTTCTCTTGCCTAACAATAAGAAATGTAGCAATTGCCCTCTTCGAACAATAAAAGCAACTCTTAGTTTTTTAAGATTTTATTGGCATCACAAAAATAATCATGTCCTATCTTGCCTTACTCTTTTTGATGTTTGTCAAACTGGTCAAAACTAGTTGAAAATGATAAAATTCTTCATTTTTATTTATTTCTCTATTTTCAATTCTTTATTTTTTTTTCAAAAGTCAAGAAGACTACATTATTTATTTATTTTTTATATTTTTGAATGGGAGACGTAAATATAAATTATATTTTATAATTTATTATAGAATGGCTATTTAAATGGTAATGAATGTCTCATAAATTGAAATGTTAAATATTACGAGAGAAGGTAGGATGATAAATAATTTTTTAGATAAATTTTCAAGTCAACGGATCGTTCTTTTAGCTAAAACGAAAGGTTATGATTGAAAATTTTAAATTTAAATTTGTTTCAATTTTTTAAATTCAAATTTTAGAATTTTGAAAATCAATGTACATTAATATTTAAAAATTTTGAAAACTATCTGGCCTAATTAAAAAATCTATATCTACACATCGAAGAGTCAATGCTGTGAATTTATAGCCTAGTTCAGCCAGGGATATGCTTACAATTCAAGGAATCACCAAGGCGTCGGAGTTTTAAGTGCTTCGATAGCATGCCTCAGATCACATTTATTCTCTGTTTCGGAAGCACATCGCAAGAGTAAAATGGACTTTTCCACAAGGCAGACTATAATTTGTGACGCTATATGATTTAGAGAAAAAGTAAAATTTGTGACGCTTATTGATAAAACGTCATAAATTTTTTTGCAAACTGATGCGATGGCTAGCTGCAGATAAACTTTCTGTGGTGCCGGTGATCGACGACTATAATTTATTATTTTTTTTAAAGAAATAAACTAGAGATGATAATGCAGCGCATGAATAATTCCACCAAATCCTTCTATTTCCCCTACATTTTCCACCCAAAAAACAGGCAAAGAAGAAACAGAATGGTGGCCGTTTTGATGGTCCACTTCCTGCTATACGGTACCTTCTGCAGCTCCAAATACTTTTAACAGCAACGATGAGAAAGGACGATATGTACTTGGGCCAGACATATGTAAGGGCATCTCCCTCTTTAAATCTGTGTCAGAAAAATCTGGCCACCGTGTTTTTTCTCTATTTTTTTCCTATCATTTTAAATTAACCGATTTAAAAATAATTATTGTAAAACGAATCATTATGAAGCTAACCATTACAAATACTTTTATATATTCGCGTATAAAAATTAGAATCCTCCAGCTTACTAATATCATCTTATAATATTTATTTATTTTAAATGCTTTATAATCCTAATCGCTCTAGGCGATCTATACTCCATGATCAGTGGAGACATTTTTTTTTTTTTTGATAGATTCAGATGACGATTTGAATCAAATAACGCTGATGCTACTTAAGTGTGAGGGATTAAAAGTTCGATTGGATATTTGGATCTTAAAAAAAAATTAAATACGATTTTATAAAGAAAAAATCGAGGTGCCATCAATCAATGAAAGTTAGAATTAACTTCAAAAATGAAATCTACGTTTCGCGTAAACAAATCTAGACTATTAATTTGCTTAAAATCGATTATGAGTGAATGATAAATTAATTATTTAAAGTCAATCTAAAATTGACATAAAAGAAAATAGATGGGGAATAATTTCACATCTGTAATTTTCAAAGGTGTTTGTTTCCTTATATATGTTTCTGTGTTAATTGAGTTAAAAAAAACATAGGTGAACTCTTCTCATAGGCGAGCAGGTGCCTGCACCTACGAGCCCACCACCCGCCACACGCGCATGTGCGTAATGGGCGCTTTATTGGCGCATTTTGTGCTAGATCACAAGTGTCGCGATCTGACCATTGGTGATGAAACTTGATATGAAGCGTCAGATCGAAATTTGATGGTTGAGATTAGAGGGAGATCTGAAGGGTTACAACCATGCAGATCTAATGGCTGAGATCAAAGGACTATCTAAAGGGTTACAACCCTCCAGATCGAACGACCCAGATCAATCCTAAACTAAAGGTCACACCCACTCACCAAAGGGTACCTCACCTCTTCTCTTATATAAATAGAGTCTCCTAGATGTTGGATTCATTTATTCAATCATCCAAAATTCATTAGCATGCATCTCATCTTGTGTATCCATAGTCCAAAAAGCTTACAAAAAGGTTCGATGGTCTCGAAATTTATAGTGTTGTTATTTCGAGATATCGTCGTTGTATCTTGGGAAACGAATTGCTGTTATCCGTGAGCATTTGTAGCGGAGCAATATCATTATACGGAGATAGTGTTGAACACCAGCCTCAACGATATAATATCAATTTGCATCCTCCCGACAACAACCCTGAAATCGACCACATAATCGTAAAACGATATTATGCAAACTGATATGGTATTGATTAACGACGTTCCGAACACCGTTTTGCACGGAGAGAAGCCGGAGAAATTCAACGGAGCCGACTTCAAACAATGGTAGCAGAAGATGTTGTTTTATCTGACAACGCTAAACCTCATACAGTTTTTGCGTGAAGACCCACCAGCCACTAAGGAAAGTGATTCTAACATCAAGGGTGCATGCGATGCATAGTCGCATGGAGATTTTCTGTGTCGCAACTACATCCTCAATGCACTAGACAACACGTATAATGTGTATAGTCCGATAGAGATGACAAAATTTCCGTGGGAATCACTAGAAAAGAAATACAAAATCGAAAACACAGGATTGAAAAAATTAATCGTCGGTCAATTTCTGGATTTCAAGATGGTGGATTCTAAGAGCATAACATCTCAATTCCAAGACATGCAACTGATACTGTATGATCTGGATGCTGAAGGCATGACGCTGAACGAGTCGTTCAAACTAGCTGCGATAATCGAGAATCTCCCGCTATCGTGGAAAGATTTTAAAAATTACCTCAGGCACAAGCAAAAAGAGATAGAACTCGAAGACCTGATCTTGAGGCTATGAATAGAGGAGGATAATCAAAAGCTATCCGACTCCAAAGGAACGAAGCGGACTATCGACGGGATGCCCAACCTAGTTGAGTCGAACGCCAAGAAACAAAAGCAATCCAAAAAGAAGGCTTAAGGCAACAAAAATTCAAAGGCTCATGCTACAACTGTGGAAAGTCAGGACATATGTCCAAGGATTGTAGACGCCCGATGACAAGGATGATGACTCTTCAATCAAGTTCTTTATCTTTTAATTTATATTTTTATTCTTGTTATATCATAATTCAAAGAAAATAATAGATCTAGGCTCATATATCTTATGTTTTCTCTTTCCAATTCTTATTTTGATCTAAAATTTATACCGCTAGGAAAAAAACACAATTTCTATTTGCCCTACCCGCTCAAATCAACTAGGCATGCAAAGATAACTTTTTGAGATGATTTGAAGGAGTGTGCTTCTGTTTATTCTATAATACAGTTCGACCAAAAAAAACACTCTTGTTCGATTCTTGGACAAAAGATTTATGTTTATTTTGTTTTCATAACTAATGGACCAGTAAAGTACTCATTTAAAAGAAAAAGGACTAAAAGATTTAACATTAATTACGTGAGTAATTGATGCGTACTGGACATGGACTTCAGAATATTTCCAAGTGCTATCTTTGTCGGAAGCTGAGTGCATTAAATGCTTGCGATACAATTAAATAAATTGATTTTTAAAGTGGTTTTGTATAAACGAGAAATGATCTGCTACGGACCCGTATGAACCCGTCCTGCGTGACCGATCATGGACTTCCCTGATCGGTCACGAACTTCCCGAGCCTCGACACCAACGGCGACTGCCGAAGGCCGCCGCCCCCGAACGAAGCTATAACCCAAGGGGGTGTGGTGAACCCTAGAAGGTACGGTAAACCCGTCAGGATAGGGATGAACCCGTCGGGGACGCTCCCGAGCCTCCGGTGACCGATCAGGCAAGTGGCTGATCGGTCACGATGACCGATCAGCCATTGTCGCGCATATGATCCGCAGGACGCGGTCTGTAACATAGCAAATTCGTTGTATAAACTATCTTGCACGTTTTAAAAATCCAATAAAAATAGTTTCTCCCTTTTTTCATGAGAAAGTCAAATTTAAATTATATATTGAACTGGATAATTTAAGAACCTGCAATGAATCATAAGTCTTAAATTTCACCATACCTATGATTCACTAACAATTCATATAAGTCCTCGGGGCTATGGTATAGTAGTAGGACGCTTAGTTGCTATCGAAGGTATCCATAATTCGATCCTTAACTACGACATATTTTTTAGAAATTTTTCTTTCAAATGAAATATAAATCCTGAGACGTTAGACTTCTAGACTATCTACCGTGAGTACTTTTCGATTTATTCGAATGATCGATAAAAAATTTCTAGAAAATCGAATCAACCCTATGAGATTCGTCTATTACTGTACTCTGGTCCAACATTCTGGCTAACAATTCATACAGTTTGTACAATTATAAGTAGGTGCAGACATGTGATTGATGGAAATAGGACGAGAATCAACTGTAATGGGCCTCGCATAATAGTGTACATGCAACTGGGTACGATGCCCAGGTGCCTAGAAAAGATTCGCTTCGGAATTGGTCCCCTTCAGTGATCGATAGAGGAATCCCACAGGGGCAGGGCGTTTGGCACGAACTGTGTCCATGCAACATCTAAGCCTGGAAGTTTCCAGTCCGGATCCTCTGTACCGGAGAGATCCCTGTACCCGTGTACTAACTCGTCGGCGATTACCGGGGAGTCGTCCGATCGACGATCGGACACCATCAATAATTTTTGATCGTGGTTCCGAATAAGATGATATCCTCGGAGAACGATGAACCCATCGAAATCGTCGCATCAAACGTCTCCTAGGATTCGACGATGAATACGGTACCATCACAGATGCGACGATTTCGACGGATTCACCGTTCTCCGAGGATATCATCTTATTCGGAACGACGATCAAAAATTATTGGTGGTGTCCGATCGTCGATCGGACGACTCACCGACGAGTTGGTATATGGGTACAGGATCTCTCCGATACAGAGGATCCGGACTGGAAAGTTTCTGGAGGGAAGAGATCTGCCGTCGGCAGATGAATCCAAATATCAGACAGGTGGAAATATCTGATGGATCTGGATACATCCATTTTAACGCAGATGAATAATAATCTTGGATTCGACGAAGGAAATCAATCAGGGCTGCATGCCATGCTCGCACATGCATGTCGCCGCAAGGGTCGCGGTCGATCGAGCCACCTGGTTCAGACGCAGCTCGCGGCCCAAAACCTTAACCAACGACCGGGAAAACTTCTCAAACTGCCACGGGGTGATGACTGATTGGGAGAGACGTGCATGCAGTTCGTATCAGTTATTTAATTAACTGGTCATGTTATCTTAATAATTAAGATAAGGTGGTTAAAAGAATCGATAGAAAGAGAGTAATAAAGAAGATTAACAATAATAAATTTATTTTTAAACAGGGGTGAATTTACATGGGGACCCGAGAGGACCACGACCTCTCCAAATTTTTAATAATATTATTTTTATATAGAAATTTTTATTTTTTTAGTATAGCAATTTTTATTTTCTTAGTATATATAAAATTTGACTCTTTTATAAGTCTATATTTGTAGTGGGTTTAAGGTAAGTTTGATTTTTTTGTTTTAGTCTATATTTTCTTATTTTTGTTTATAAGATATGTTGCTCCAATATTGTTGTACCAAATTTTTTTGTGTATTCTTTCATTCAAGATGAAGCTAAAAAGAAGTGATTGAAGCCAAATAATTTCAGACATTATAGTAGCTATAATTTTATATTCATTCTCAGTGCTTGAACGAGATACCGTAGGTTGCTTTTTCGAATTCTATGAGATAATATTTCATATAAGAAATATTCCATATCTACTTGTAGATCGTCTGACTTCAGGAAAGCTTGCCCAATCCGCATCATTATATGTATGTAAATCTCGAGATAATTAACGATATAAAAGAAGACTATGTAAAATAGTACCTTTGATATAGGAAAATATTCTTTTTATATTATCCTAATTTTGCTCATTTATAGCATGCATAAATTGACATGCACGATCTATTGCAAATGTAATATCGGATCGTGTGATGGTGATATCTTGTAAGGCTCCAATAATTTTTCAGTAAATTTGTGGATGAGACAGAGCTTGTGTTGATGAAGTTGTAGAATTGTTCATAACAATTGTAGAAACTGGACGTGTCCCATTCATTTTCTCTTGAGAACCCCAATAATATATTTGCTTTGAGAGAGGAGATAGTCCGCCTCATGTGAAATACGTTCAATACTAAGAAAAAACGAGTATTACCCATATCTCGAGTAGAAAATTCTTGATTGAGAAGACCTAATAAAGTTGTGATATCTTTTGATCGTTGTCGATTATTAAGATGTCATCCACATAAATAAGAAAAAATATCATCGATCCGTCATTATATTTGTGAAATAGAGAAGTATCGATCTTTGATCCAGAAAATTCTTGAATTTGTAACCAATTAGATAATCGATAAAATCATGCACAAGAAGCTTGTCGAAGACGATATAAGGATTTCTTGAGTTAACAAATATGAGAAGTGAATTGTGGATGAATGAACCCAGGTGGTTGCTCCATAAATACAGTTTCCTTAAGATAACTATGAACAAATGCATTAAAAATGTTTGATTATCATATAGGCCAATTAAAACTAATAATTATTGATAACAATAGTCTGACAGATGTAATTTTGATGACCGAGCTAAAAGTGTCATTGAAATTAATACTTGGTTGTTGACTAAATCCTTTGCCTACAAGTTGAGTTTTATTCTATTTAAGAGAACCAATAGCTCTATGCTTAAGATGGAATACTCATTTAGAGCCCACAACATTCATTGAGAAAGTGCGCGGAACTAGACTCCATGTTCCATTACGAAAAATGCATTAAATTCTGTAACCATTGTGCTATGCTAATTTGGTTCTTTGTTCGCTTGTATAAAACAAGTTGGATCGATAGATTTTGAAGAAAGTATTAGAGCTCGTGGAAGTGGATGCCAAGTTGTTATTGGTGGATATCTTGTATATATGTCACTTAAGGGAAGCATGCGATGAGGAACATTATCATTTGAATCATTTGTTGATGGTGATAAGAGAATAGGCTGATATGGTGATTTTGATTATATATGGACTTGTATTATCTGAGAATCCAGAGCTAGAGAGCATATTATCTTATATGTATTAGCGAGGCATTTAAGATTGGAGCAGCAACTTAAGATGATTTCGATGGTATAGGAGAGTTATCAGAGAGCTCTGGAGCAGGACCTAGGATGTCGTCACTTCCGACAATGTTAGGCTGTACCAAAGAAGTACCCCTATATTTGGAGGAGAGATTGAAGAGATTGCTGGAAAAAGGAATAGAGATTCATCAAAAGTAATATGTCGTGAAGTATATGTCCGTCCAGTTGGTATATGTAAGAAACAATACCCATGATGCATATTATTATAACCAAGGAAAACACATAATAATGAATGAGAGTCAAGTTTGTGTTTAGAGTAGGAGTGTAACCATGGATAACATGCACAACCAAAGATTTGAAGAATGGTGATGTTAGGAGTCTGATTATAAATTTTTTTCTAAATGACACTTATGATTAAGCAATCGGGTAGGAAGTTGATTTATGAGATATATCGTAGTACAACCGGCTTCATCGCAAATTTTACATGGAATCGATGAATGAAGAAGAAAAGTTAAGATAATTTCAACTATATGTCTATATTTTCTCTCAACAGATCCATTTTGCTTTGAAGTGTGAGGGCTAAAGACTCGATGAACAATCCCACAAGAGACAATATGACGATGTAGAACTTGATATTCACCTCTTCAATCACAATGAAGAGAGAGTATTTTACGATTAAAATATCATTCGACTTATTTTTGGAAATGACAGAATATGTCTAATAAATAAATTTTCTTTTCATACGATAAAATCAAGTATATTTACTAAAATAATTAATGAAGGTAATATAATATAGAAAACCTCAACTAAACAAGATAAGCGCAGGGCCTCAAACATCGGAATGAATTATTTCATGTAGAAAATTAGAAACACGATTAGATGAAGACAAAAATAACTTATAATTTTAGATTCCATTCAGGCCCTACATGAATGAGATGGAGAGGAAGTAAATGAAGTAGGTAAACCATATCTATTTATAATCAACTGAACAATATGAAGGGAAGGATGACTAAGTCGAGCATGCAAAGCTGGTTTATTTGTACATTCACAAATAAAAATTTTGATTGAAGAACTTTGAAGATAGTAGAGGTCATTTTTCATTCTCTGATGAAACATAGTAGTATCTTATCCTTTATCTTTTATAAGAAAATGATTATAATAAAAGTCAAAAAGAACATTGTCAGCAAGACAATTAATTGATGTATGGAGAGTAAATTTTTAGTAATAAATAGAACATAAAAGATATTGCTCATATAAAAAAGTACGATCGGATAAATGCATATATGTGTTTCCAATATTAACAATTTGCGAACCTGAGTTATTGCCTACATGTACCATATCTGAATCATGGTACGACATTTCTTCTGTAAGGATATTATACTCTGGTGTGACATGATGAATTGCTCCAATTTTAATATACCATTCAACAAAAGAAAACTTTGGTAGTTTACCAAGAGTCAATATAGACGAAAATACTTTAAGATATATATGCTCATTAAACCGTTAATTTTCTTAAAGCTGAAGGACTATCGATAAAATTTATATTAAATCGTCTAAGATATTGGGTGTCGATATGCCCAACTCTGAGATAAATTAGACATCTTTTCTGAATATCTGACATTGAAAATAAAAGTAAAAAGGAGAAAGGAAAAAAAAAAGAGGAGGGAAATTGGGAAAAGATTTTCAAAAGGAAGGGATAAATTACGAATAATAGAAAAAAAATGTGCGAAAGAAATAAAAGAAGAGAGATTTGAAAAAGAAAGACAGAAAAAGAGAGAAGATAATTTAGTTACGTGAGAAAATAAATTAGAGAATAAGAGAGAGTTTTTGATCGGGTGAGAAGAGCTAGCGAAGAGAGAATTATCACTTCAAAAGCCGCCTATCTTTTCTTCCAAGCAGTGACGATGATCGTACGTTGATGGAGGAGGATGTCCATTTGAAATGATCACTTCAATAGTCGCATGAAGCCCTGGGGTTATGGTGCAGCGGTAAGATCACTAGTCATTAATCTAGATATCCGCGATTCGATCCCGTCCCAGGGTTCTAGACTGGCCACCACGAGCGCTTCCCGATTTACTCTAGTGATCGGTGAAAAATTTTCGTGGAACCGAATCGGTCATCCCAGGTTCAATTTATCTACTGCCGGTTCATCATTTTTTTTTTTCAATAGTCGCATGAATAAAAACAAAGACGTCGGAGCACATCACCAGCAATATCTTATGTATAGCACGAGGATCTCGATCAACCTCGTCCTCGATCGACAGCGCTTCTTATCTCACTTCTTATCCTTCCGAACAAACCCACGACGGTTCAGAAGATGCGGTCGCGCAGCATCACCGCCGTCGCAATCCTGTTGCTGTGCTCGTCTCTTCAACTCGCCGCCGCCGTTTCCAACGGTGAGCTATATATTCGTCCTCCACCACCACCTTCCTGCTTTTGCTTGTCAATTCTCAAGGTGGAGCTAATTTAATTTGTTACTGATCTCGGCCTTGCTTACGGGTAAGGATAGCCCGCTCAACCAGTCAGCCTGGCACCCCAGAGATCCAACAGAGATATCACCCGGGGAGAGGGCCCCGAGCTCGGAAGCCTCCCGGGGAATCATTCAACCGGCAACGGACAGGGTCGAGCAAGTCGACCTCTAGTCTTCCCTGGACCGATCCCCTTAACCCGTTTCCTGGCCTAGACCCTGGTCGTGCGCTCCAGTTAGACACGTGGCAGTTCACGCTCTCGCCGCATCACATGGACTAAAATACCCAACAAGGTCAGACAGGCATCTCCCGGTAAACTCTCGACCGAGGGCACATCCTGCGCCTCAACACTCCCAGTCGGACGTGAGGTGACTCACGCTCCCTGGTCATTACCCGACCCGGTTCTCAACATTCGGATCCGCTGGTCGACGCTCGGGGTACGGATTATCTCGTCTCTACGCCCCCTATGTCATCATATCCAGGGTAGGTCCCTGAGGTCGGAGTATTGCACGCCTTACTTATTTCTGACATACCTCGCAGCCAGACCGCCAACCCAGTATTATCGTACTGCTTGAGCAGCCCGCGCCTTGCCGCGCCGCTCCTTAGTACTTTCATACGGGCTGACAAGTATCACACCCTTGTCTCGTCAATCACGGACAAGGGTTGTCAGTCCTCCCCGGCTATATAAACTCGGCACTCTTCTTACCGCAGGTATGCGCGCGCCATCTCTCTAACTTGCTGTCTCATTTCAGTTCCATTATTGCGCCTGCGGATACTGACTTGACCGTCGGAGTGCCTGACCGGGAAAACCCCCGGCAGATTTACTAACGGTCGCTGTCTTGCAGAGTTAAGCCGGAGTAACGCCAGGGCGCGGCCTATTCGGACGCTCGTACCAAGGGATAAACCACCTGGTCTTGAGGATCGCCACTTCACTTCGCGGCAGGATCAATTATTTTACATTTTTTCCACAAAGAAATTAAAGAATATGTTAATAACAAAAAAAAAAGTGACAAGAATAAAAGTAACTAAAAAAAAACGAAAAGAAGTCGATCGATATAGTGAATTATAAAAAAACGACCGGACAGTGCAGCTTACATATCCATAGCCCGATCCCCGACACGTAAAACTTTCCATATTTCTATCCCTATTCATCGACTTTTAATCTTTACATCGAAATAAGAAAATGTCAATTTCTTGTTACCACATGCAGTTCTTATGGATGCTAAGCTGACTGAGAGTGGGAAAACTATATTGAGCTTTATTAATTTTTTGGGGACAAATGTTTGTTACATAGCCTATTTATATGTATAGATTTTCAAATGAGACAGTCAAATTAAGTGGTTTTGCATCAGTCTTTATTGGCTGCGTATGCATTATTTTAAAGGTTTTATCAGTTTTTGATCTCCCCAGACGTCAAAAATTATTGAGTTGCTCCCCATTTTCCACCAGATCTAACTTTCAATTACTTTGCCGAATGGAAACTTCGAGGCGAAGCCGAAGGCGTCGGAGTTGAAGAGGACGCAGGTGATGAGCCGGTATGCGTCACAGAACTGGGAGGTGACAGGCTTCGTGGAGTACATCAAATCAGGGCACAAGCAGGGTGACATGCTTCTGTTGGTGCCGGAGGGTACTACGCCATTACCTTCAGCTCCGCCCTGTGAAAAAAATAAATACTTCAAATATTATTATTATATTTTTATTTTATTTTGATATTTTTTTTATGGCTTAGTCTTGGTTAGTCTTTTCTAATTTTGTGGATCTTTCCTAGTTTTATGGATCTTTCCTACTTTTGTGGATTTTAGGGTGATAGTCTTTCTTATTCTATGGCTAATCTCTTATCATTTATAATGTATAAATACAGCATAAGATTGTGTAGAAAGAACATCAATTGTTAATAAGAACTTCTCCTTAGTTATTTTCTCCTTGCCTTTCTTCCTTCTTTGGGTGTGTGAGACGGCGGAGTGCTACTCATTATTCTAAGCCGCCAACATTTGGAATCAGAGCGTTGGTCGTATAGAACACCCAAGAATCCACGATTCCACAAAAATATCAGGCATCCCACAAGATGGTGTGAAGGAGAACGGCGGAGTGTCATTTCCCTATCCGATGCTAAGCCCTCACAATTATACTGTGAGGGCAATAAAGACAGAGGCAATTCTTGATGCCCAGGGAGTCTGGGATACGGTGGTGCCAGTGGAAGGAGTCTAAGTGGATGCTAAGAAGGACAAAAAGGCACGTGCATACATCTTGCAGTGTGTCTCGAAGACATTCTTCTCCAAATCGCAACAAAGAAGACGGCGAAAGAAGTCTGAGACAGCCTCAAGCTGAGGTGCCTAGGCAGTGAACGAGTGAAGAAGGCTCATGTACAAACGTTGAAGAGCGAGTTTAACGCCCTCCGGATGAAGGAGACCAATACTATTGATGAGTTTGCTGGCAAACTCAGCGATATGAGCAGCAAGTTCTCCACTCTTAGTGTCACACTTGAAGATTCCTCTTTGGTAAAGAAGTTGCTCGATTCTGTCCCTGATAAATTCTTCCCTATTGTTGCTGGTATTGAGCAGTTCCACGACCTTGAGAAGATACCATTTGAGGAAACTATAGGACGACTGAAGGCGTACGAGGAACGAACACTACGATTATACGAAAATACCAACGACACTGAAGGTGAGCTCCTACTTACTCATGCTGAATGGCAAATGCGATAGAAGGGGAGCAACGTGGACACTTCGTCAGGAGGCAAGGGGCGTGGGTCGAGCAGCCCTAGTCGTGGCAAATGGCGTGGGCGTGGGCGAGGGTGCGGTCGTGGTCGTGGTACGCAGCGCCAAGACATTGCAGGAGGCACTAGCGGCAACAACAGTGACACTCGTGACAAGAGCAATATAAAGTGTTTCAATTGTGAGAAAATGAGACATTATGCATTCGAATGCTACAACAAGCGTCGTGACAATGAGGCTCACCTCACTTGTGCCACCGATGAAGAGTCAGCACTGATGATGAGCGTGTCCTACGAGGAGTCTCACGCTAGCCGAGAGCGGCAAGATATGATTCTGCTCAGTGAAGAAAGGTTTCTACCAGAGATGTATCGCAGCGTTAAGAAAGGGGAAGATAAAGACGTCTGGTACCTTGACAACGGTGCCAACAACCACATGAAGGGCCATCGCGAGAAGTTTCAAGAACTAGATGAAACCATCACTGGGAAGGTGAGGTTTGGCGATGGATCAACCATTGAGATCATGGGCAAGGGGACGGTTGTGTTCGAATGTAAGAACGACGATCAAAAGGCTCTCCATGAGGTATACTACATTCCAAAACTTTGTAGTAATATCATAAGTCTTGGTCAATTGACAGAAACTCGGAACGAGGTGCACATGGAAGGAGATACCATGAAGGTGATTGATAGGAGCAGGAAACACTTGATGCTGGTAAAGCGAACACAAAATCGCTTGTACAAGATAACCTTGAAGACATTCAAGCAAGTCTGTCTCCTAGCAAGCCTAGAAGATCCAACTTGGTTGTGACATGCAAGGCTTGGGCATGTCAATTTCCATGACTTGAAGCTGTTGGGGGAGAAGAAATTGGCGGTTGATATGCCACTACTGCCTCAGTCGAACAAGCTTTGCGAGGTGTGTGTGATCGCCAAGCATGCAAGGTCGTCATTCCCGTGCCAAGCAAACTTTAGAGCGGAGAAGCTGTTGGAACTTCTCCATGCTGATATTTGCGGGCCAATCACACCATGTACGCTAGCCGGTAACAAGTATTTTCTTTTGATTGTTGATGATTTTACAAGGTGGATGTGGGTGTTTGTATTGGCATCAAAGAGTGATGCATTCCAAGCATTCAAGAAGTTCAAATCCTTGATCGAGAATAAGATTGAATACAAGATTAGAACACTCCGAACAGATCGAGGCGGAGAGTTTCTATCCACGGAGTTCACTCGGTTCTGTGAAAATGAAGGAATCGAGCGACACCTTACGGCTCCCTACACACCCCAACAGAATGGTGTAGTAGAGCGCCGTAATCGCACCGTGATGGTCATGACAAGATCTCTCCTCAAGGGTACACATATGCCTACAAGGTTCTGGGGAGAGGCGGTTAGACATGCTGTCTATCTGCTGAATCGTCTCCCAACTAAGGCGCTAGGAGAGCGTACCCCATTTGAATCTTGGATGGGGAGGAAGCCACATGTCGCCCACTTGAGAGTGTTCGGTTGTGTTACATATGTGAAAAACATAACCCCTCATCTGAAGAAACTTGACGACAGAAGTGTTGGTGCAGGAAGCACCATATCGAACCTTGTTTTGATATTGGTAAAGGATTCAAAGTTAAGTGTTATTTGTGATCTAACGATGTTACTAAGTATGCAGGAAACAAAGTCCTAGCGAAGGGCTGCTAGGCACCTGGCGAAGGACTGCCAGAAAACAAAGCCCTAGCGAAGGACTGCTAGGCACCTGGCGAAGGACTGCCAGGAAACAATGCCCTAGCGAAGGACTGCTAGGCACCTGGCGAAGGACTGCCAGGATACAAAGCCCTAGCGAAGGACTGCTAGGCACCTGGCGAAGGACTGCCAGGAAACAATGCTCTAGCGAAGGACTGCTAGGCACCTGGCGAATGACTGCCAGGATACAAAGCCCTAGCGAAGGACTGCTAGGCACCTGGCGAAGGACTGCCAGGATACAAAGCCCTAGCGAAGGACTGCTAGGCACCTGGCGAAGGACTGCTAGGCACCTGGCGAAGAAATGCCAGGATACAATGCTCTAGCGAAGGACTGCCAGGATACAAAGCCCTAGCGAAGGACTGCTAGGCACCTGGCGAAGGAATGCCAGGATACAAAGACCTAGCGAAGGACTGCTAGGTACCAGGCGAAGGACAGCTTGGTACTAAAGACCTGGCGAAGGACAGCTAGGCACCTGGCGAAGGACTGCTGGGCAAAAGTCCAACCGGAGGAGCCGGTTGGCATCAGGTAAATTCTCCCGAGAGGAGTAGGTGAGGACGCGTTCCCCGTCGAGGGAACAGTAGGCGTCGATTCGACCTAGGGTTCCATTTGGGATACCTAAAGTCAGAACCAAGACAGCTAAGGCTATATAAAACTAACATATTATTGCTTTATGTTGTTTTGGACTAACCTTCGATGCAGGACCGAAGGAACGAGTGTCTGCAGCTCAGAGAGCCTCAAAGGAGTGAGGCAGCAGCTGACTAGGGCGCCCGGAGTGTCCCGGGCGCTCCCAAGGTGAACACAAAACAAACGAAGCAAAAGGAGTGCTTCGACAGCTTATGGGCGGGGCGCCCCCGTGCTCCCGGGCGCCCCCCCATGCTCCCGGGTGCCCCCAGCGTCCCAGGCGCCCCCAGCTTAAGCTAACGAAGCAAGCCAGCAAGAAGCCAACAGGATAAGAGCCCGACCCAGTCAACCCGGGCACCCCCAGCGTCCCGGGCGCCCCCGTCAAAGTCTGATCCTGAGTTTGAAGGGATCAGAGCTGACCGAGTGCAACTCGAATCAGCTGACACGTGGGGGGGGGGCGCCCCCGACGTTCCGAGCGCCCCCAGGGGCTATCAAAGGACCCTCGAACCCAAGGCTTCAGGAACTCAATTCTTCCAACGCATTCACGCTCTTCTACGCTCGCGCTCTGCTCCGGAAACCTCCCGACTCAAGATACAAGCGCCGACGACGTCCCTCTGCTCCAAAAACATAATCTACACCGGACGTCGGTAACGAAGAGCTACTTTTTGTTTACTGTACTAGTCTTGTAATACTTCTTGTAAATTGCTTTTGCGACATATAGAATTGCCCGCAGAAAACGGTCAACGACCGTGGGCCTTGGAGTAGGAGCCGACCGCGACTACGAACCAAGTAAAAAACTTGGTGTTTGCGTGTGTTTGTGTAAATTTCCGCTGTGCATTCTCTATTTCTTAATGCGAACGTTTTATGATATTCACCCCCCCCCTCTATCATTTCTCTCGATCCAACAAGAAGCTCACTCATGGTATACTTGGGTGTCGAGGAAGGTTATAAAGCTCATCGTCTATTTGATCCAAAGTATGGCAAGCTACAAGTAAGTAGAGATGTAATGTTTCAAGAAAATTGTGAATGGACATGGAATACAGGTGCCAACAATGAAGAAAACTTACCGGAGTTTATGGTGGTGGATGCGTTCGACACCGACGAGGTGATTGTTGAAGCAGACACTGAGGCAGGGGTGGAAGATGTCACACCACCGGCAACAGCTGTGGTACCCATGCCAAGAACGTCAAGTCCATCTACACCACCATCAAACGTCCATGCAGCTACCTTGTCTTCATTAACAGACTCACCCGAGTCTCAAGAAAGACCAGTCCGCTTTAGGTCCATTGCTGATATCTATGCCAACACTGAGGAAGTGGTTGGTATTGACGAAGAAGAGAATGAGACAATGCTGGTGATGTTTGAAGAGCCGACATGTTACCAAGAGGCTGCAACCAAGGCTTGCTGGTACGAAGCAATGGAGGAAGAACTGAGATCTATTGAGAAGAACAAGACCTGGACCTTAACTAAGCTCCCATTAGGCCGCAAACCTATTGGCCTAAAGTGAGTGTTCAAATTAAAGAAAGATTCAGCGGGGAAAGTCGTCAAGCATAAGGCAAGATTAGTGGCTAAAGGATATGTACAAAGACAAGGCATCGACTTTGAAGAGGTATTTGCACCTGTCGCAAGACTTGACACTATTCGAGTTATTCTTGCGCTTGTAACAAATCAAAGCTGGGAGGTACGCCATCTAGATGTGAAGTCAGCATTTCTTAACGGAGAGTTAGAAGAAGAAAAATATGTCACTCAACCGGAAGAGTTTGAGATACAAAGTCAGAAACACAAGGTGTACAGGTTATCCAAGGCCCTCTGTGGACTGCGGCAAGCTCCACGAGCTTGGAACATGCGACTGAACAGGAGTCTGGAAGAGCTTAGCCTCAAAAAATGTACTCAAGAACATGCAGTATATACAGGAGGTGAAGGAGAAGCAAGTATACTTGTTGGAGTATATGTCGACGATCTCATCGTGACAGGAAGTAGCATAGAAAAGATCAACAAGTTCAAATAACAAATGATGGCAGAATTTGAGATGAGTGATTTAGGACTTCTCTCTTACTACTTAGGGATTGAAGTGGAGCAACAGAAGAGCCGAATTTTACTTAAGCAATCAGCTTATGCCAAGAAAATTCTATCTCACTTCAAAATGGCAGACTGCAATGCCACAAAGCATCTAATGGAATCCAAGACACAGCTGCATAAAGACTTGGAAGGGACTCCAGTTGACGCCACGGAGTATAGGCGCATCATTGGTTGTTTGAGATATTTGTTACACACACGGCCTGACCTATCATATTCTGTCGGAATGACGAGTAGATATATGGAGAAGCCTACAATCATGCATTAAAAGGTGGTCAAATAGATCCTCAGGTATTTGAAAGGTACAATTCATTATGGACTTGCTTATATAAAGGGACCCCATGAAGTTGATGTATTCGGCTACTTGGACAGTGATTTAGCCGGCGATCTCGATGGAAGGAAAAGCACAAGTGGAATAACTTTCTATTTTAATGAAAGTTTGGTGTCCTGGAATTCACAGAAGCAGAAGACAGTGGCACTTTCATCTTGTGAGGCAGAATGCATGGCAGCCACAACTGCGGCCTGTCATGCCTTGTGGTTGAGGAGCCTTGCTAGCGACTTAACCGGAGTAAAGCCAAGGCCGGTAACTTTGTTTGTTGACAACAAATCTGCCATAGCTCTTATGAAGAATCCGGTATTCCATGGTCGAAGCAAGCACATAGATACAAGGTTTCATTTTATCAGAGAATGTGTTGAGAAGGGACAAATTGTGGTTGAATTCATTAATACCGGAGAACAACGAGCCGATATATTAACTAATGCATTGCCAGGAGTGAAGTTAGCTGCCATGCGACAACTACTCGGCGTTCGTGATTTACATCCATGTCAGGATTAGGGGGACCAATGTGAGAAAATAAATAATGGCTTTTTACCAAAGGGCGTACCCAAGAATTAATATTTACCAAAAGACGTACCATGGTTTCATTGTTACCAAAGATCGTACTTATTTTAGTGAACTTCCTCTTATACCCCTCCTACCAAGTACTGCATGTCTTGCTCTTTCTCTTTCTCTTTCTCAGTAACGAATTCTGAGACATCTGAAAATGCTTTTTCAGTTTTTTTTATTTTAAAATAATATATTATGGAATCGGGTAAAAAACGTAAGGTAAAAATCGAAAAAATATTTCAGTTAAAAAAATATCTCATCCAACGTGATTTCAAAAATATACAGAGATAAATTTTTATATTTGATTAATATAAATTAATATATTAAATAATATTTAATATATATATTAATATATAAAAAAAGGCCTCTGGGCCTGAAATCTTAAGACTTCAAGCCCAACGTGGGCCTAAAATCTTTTCATTTCAGGCCTAGCGTGGGTCTGAAATTTTATCACGTCCCACTGATTGAAAAGAAACTAATCTCGTCCTCAAGCGGAGAAGAATAGTATATCACCAAGGTTGAACAATACAGCACCAAGGTGCACTTGCAGAAGATTCGAAGCTGTATTAGATGGATCCTAAAAATGGAAATCGAAAAGTACTAAGGAGGTCAGAAGCAAGGCCAGGGGATCCCCGGTGTAGATACTCCGATGCTCAAGTCAGTCTAAGTGAAATAGAATGCTGGAGTATAAAATGAAAACTCAACATACCTGTACCGTAGAGGAAGGACCCCTATATATATACACACATTCGATGACCCTCCACTGTCGAGGTGTCACATCAATTGTAACTCAGATGTTATGTCACGCCACTGAGAGGAGTCGCTTGCCCAATATAGAATTGGACAACACCTCCTCTATACGACGGATACTTGAAACGTGTATACAAGGCTTAAACGACCACCTCTATCCCTCAGCCAACACGGTTGACAATACCAACATAAAAAGAAAAACAAAACATCAGAGCATATAAAGTCGCGTACCAGTACGACTTACAACAAACATACACCATATTGGCCTCCATGGTATACAAAAGTGCAATCCATGATGCAAACGGACACAGAAAGCCACAAATGAAAATGAAAAGAAAAATACAATATATTGAATAAATACAACACAAAACCAACGGGTCATCTCAAGTCGGAGAGACTGGGACTGGAAGCTAATCACTCCAAGCGATCAACCTGAAATAAAATATGGCTATTGATGTGAGTCCAAAGAACTCAGCGAATACACATATCTGATATACAATGTAAGCTATACTAGCAGTGAGAATCCAGATAACATAATATCAGATACAGTGGTAGAAAATGTCAAACTGAGGTGCTAGGAAAGTAAAGCATATCGGTGTCAAATTAACTCGATAACATATAGATCAATACCATCAATACCCCTCCGCGGATAAAATAAGACAATCAGCTGTATATATATCACAATCCTGTATGTGTATGTCAAACAAATGCAGCATCCAAATACAGCAAACACAAACAATGCAATCCATATATCATGCACATGATGCAATGACATGGTCACCCAAGTCACCATTCAACTATCGTCACAGGTCATCAGTGAGGATGTTGGCTGAAGTACTCATCCAGGTGTAGGGCTATGATAATTGTACGCACTCTGTCATCACTGCTCCTGAGTGACCAAGTGGACAGAATGCTGGTGGAGTAAATACTCCTGCCCTATGTCCAATGGGGGAGACAAGTCTCTCATCTTCTCATATCTCCAAAAAGAGGAGGGACCCCTGCTTGCTATCACGCTCCGGTATCGCTACCCATGCGCGACCGAGCAGAGCAGCACAGAGCAACTGTACACACTCAAAAGAGTCTCTAATACTGTACGCGCCCTCCGGTAGCCACTACCCATGAGTGGCTTTGTGTACAACACATGATCTGACGATCCAACTCGACCATAAGGGAGTCCAAGATCGTCAGCTATGCAACAGTACAAGTATGGTGCATGACATTATACGCATGCAACATCCAATCGAAGGGCCTACCTAGAATCTAAGGCATGCACACGTCTAAGTCATAAATCATGATCTAAAAAGGAACTACCAGGATACCTACAAGGTACTACTCATGATCAATCCCTACCGTGTACGAGCTATGCGAGAATAAATAGAATATATCACGAAGGTATGCTACAAGTAACCAGCGAAGATATACAAAACAGGTATGGTATAGAAACTACTACTAGCATAACCAACCATGCGTATATATCTGCGATAATATCTAAAAGAAATAGATAAGTCAGGTACCCGCCTCCGATGTAAAAGTCCGAACATGAAGAGAATCATCATCTAAAATAATATCCGCGATGAGTGAAACAAGTCAATGCCCTGCATGAAATAACATAATCATTTAGCTTTAAATCTCATACAATGCTTAGCTAAATGTACCATCTAATTTAATTAAGATTATTTCTAATTAATTAATCCTGATTAAATACTCAATTGCTAATACTCAAAACTTCATCAGTGACCATAGCTACTCAAATCAAAACAAGAGTAGGGAACCTATTTCATCCATAAATTCCTAAACCAAATAGAAGTGTCCTACTCCATGATCACGACCAAGGTAAACCTACAAATCAGGGTCTAACTTCCAAAAATAGGCGAGGCCCATAGTGACTACAATCCCCACTCTACGATCAATAGTTCAACCAAAACCATCACAAGATCAAATGAAGTGAGTCACGGTGAATCCTAGGACGCTGGGCTTCTGAATCGCTCGTCGTGAGCACTTCCCGATTTACCCTAACGGCTGGTGGTAAATTTTTGTGGAGCCCGACTGGACACCAAAGGTTCGACGTTACCAAAGCTCGTTAATCATTAGTTTAATTGTATATGGCATCCAGGGCTATGGTGTAGTAGAAGGGTGATTAGTTATCTCCCAAATACCCGCGGTTTTATCCCCAGGTACGACAAAATTTATAAAAAAATTTCCTTCAAACGGGGCTTGTAACGATGGGATATTGGGCTTCTGGACCGTCTGTTGCGAGCGCTTCTCGATTTACTCTGATAGTTGATGGAAAACTTCTATTGTCATGCCCCAAGGAGCTGCCAGTCCGATACTGACCGGACTGCTACTCCCTTGACCCAACGGACAATCCGGAAACCTAACCTCTATGACTCTCTCAGCCCGCCTATACCGCAACCTATAGGGCTGAAACAAGCCATTGAATGAAAAGAAAATGAAGACGACAACAAAAGTTGTGTACTTGTATGACTTATGACAAAACAAAAAGAAACAAAGGCCCCCATGGCATACAAAAGTACAACTATACCGCCGTGCAAAACGACATAACAAATCAAAAATACAGCGGCAGAAATGAAATGAAATAATGAACGGAAAAAGGGTACCAACATGTACCACCATCAACATACAAGAACAACCACGAAATCATGTCGAAATACGCGAACTAGGACAGGCTGCCGGGCACTCCAATCGATCATCCGGAAAGGGAGGAAAAGATAAGGCTAACGGGGTGAGTCCAAAGAACTCAATGAATACAGACCAATATGTATAGGAAGTTATACTAGCAGTAAGTCACCATCTAGCACAAATTGAAGAAAGATGCAATAGTAGAAAATGCAAAACTGAACCACCAAAAGGAAGTACATACCTGTGTTGATCCAAACCCAATAGTATGTATGTCAACCAAATGCAGCAATCAAGTGTAGCAAATACAACTAAATGCAAAAATGTATAGCATGCTCATGCTGCAACATGGGTCACCCCTAACGCTAGTCGGCCACCATCGCATCTATGCGAAACCGAGTGGATAGGGCTCTGACCAAGTCCTCCCTCCACTAAGACGGCCACCATCACGCATCACGCGAAACCGAATGAGCAGGGTCTTGGATCGGAACGTACTTCGCCCTAGGGAAAACTAACGCTCCCACATCCCTAACTATCTCCAGACAGAATAGGGGACCTGTCGCAGCATCGTGGCCTATAATCCACTAATGAAGAGTGGAACTGGGACTACACGATAGGTCATGTGACAAGTCTAATGACCCATCTCAACCACCAGGGAGTCCAAGGTCGCCTACATATGCCCCTACATCAGTAGCAAGTCCGACGACCCATCTCAACCTCCAGGGAGTCAAAGGTCGCACCCACCTATGCTACATGCAATGATGATGCATGTCACTATCCCATGCATTGTTGGTGCAAGATGCATCAGTGATGTCCTCCTCTAAGTGTTTTAATGTTTAACAATATCCTTAAGTTAGTGATACATTGAACAAGGATGAGTTAGTCAAGAAAGGAGTACCAAAGTAAAGAAAAGTCCTAGTTAACCTAGGCAATAAGTCCTTGTTCGAAGAATTGGGCACTAAGTCCTGATCATGGATTGGGCACTAAGTCCTGGCCGCGGGCTGAGCACCAAAGTCCTGACATAGGGTTGGGCAATAAGTCCTGGTCGTGGACTGGGCACGAAGTCCTGGTGAGTGAAGCTGGGCAATAAGTCCTGGTCATGGACTGACACGAAGTCCTGGTCGTAAGATTAGGCAAAAGTCCTGGTGAGTAAAGTTGGGCAAAAGTCCAACCGGATGGGCCGGGTGGCAACTGTCTCCTGAGAGGAGTAGGTGAAAGGCGCGTTCCCCCGGGATGGGAACATAGGCGTCGGTTCGACCTAGGGTTTCGCGGGAAATCCGAAGTCAGAACCAAACCTTTAAGGCTAAGGATATACATGTGTTTGTCTTGTGTTTTTGTATCTTACAGGTACCTAGAATTGGAGGCAAAACAAGCAAACACACACAGGAAACAACTAGAAAGCTGCTCCTGGGCGCCTGAATGGACTCAGGCGCCCAAGAACGCCCAGGCGCCCAAGATGCCAGGCGCCTGAGTCATTCAGGCACCCTGAAGGGTCTAGGGCGCCCTGGATCAAAGGCTTATCAGCTGCTGCGATTTCGACGTGAGGATCAGGTTTGACCAAGGCAACTGAGGCGCCCCCTTCAACACAGGCGCCCAGTAAAGAGGCTTTATAAAGGGGTTCGACCCATCAACTCAGTACAATAATTCTGAGTAGAGCTGTCAATTTGGGTTGGGCCCGTCGGATTGGCCCGCCCCACCAATCAATTTAAGCGGGTTGGGTTAGAATTTAAGCAACCCAAGCTCGCCGCGGGCCAACCCGCCTAGGCCCGCAACCCGCATGGGTCGGCCCGCGACGGGCTTGGGTTGGCCCGCGGGTTGAGAATCACATGTTAGTTAAGTTTTATGACAATTTATTATCTTTCGTTGTTATTATTTTGAAATAAAAAATAATATTTTTCATCACATGAATACTCGTTTGTATCCATTTATATTTAAAAAATATATTTCTTAATATATTTGATTGATGAAATCTAAATATATAATTTTAAAAAAATATTTTGATAGGCCTGCGGGTTGGCCCGCCTAACCCACGACCCGCCTTGGATTGGGTTGGGTTGGGAATTTTCCAACCCACCTAGATGACGGGTCGACCCGCCCCGCCCCGCCAAATGGTCGGCCCGCCATGGGCCGACCCGCCCCACCACGGGTTGGCCCGTTTGACAGCTCTAATTCTGAGTGACATTAAAGCGCTAACGACGAAGCTCTGCGACCAAGGAAGCTCCGGGAGGAAGTGCGCGACACTACGGAGTTCCAGATCATCGGCCGGGTCTTCGACTCTCTATTTGGTTTGATTTACTTTATGCACTTAATTTTTTTTATTTTTGATTGTAAATCTTGCACTGTAAGACGGGTTTCTCCGCCTCCGGAAAGTCCGGAAAGAAGACCATTAGTGGGCGGGCGTTTCCCGTGCTTAGGCCTTGGACGTACTGACCCTGGGGGGTTGGGAAGCAAGTAAAAAATCACGTGTGCACTATGTTGATTGCTTTTTTGTTCCTTGTTATTTTCCGCTGTGCTACTAACTCTTTGATTAGAACGAACAATCTAAAGACGAGTTTTCCACGCTTT
This sequence comes from Boesenbergia rotunda, assembly GCA_024364735.1. NCBI lineage: Eukaryota > Viridiplantae > Streptophyta > Magnoliopsida > Zingiberales > Zingiberaceae > Boesenbergia > Boesenbergia rotunda. Next base: position 328,025 of record JAGFNQ010000875.1, on the reverse strand, counting down.
GTGCAAATGTTTTAACGAGTCAATATTCACCCCCCCTCTATCAACGGCACCAATCCCCACATGCATCACCCACTATCTAACCCTACTGTCATCTACATGATATGCAGTAGTCCAGATAACCGGTATGCACAATAGCCTAAACCCTAACGCAAGGTATAAGGTAAATAGTACATAGAACCAATCCACGCAGTAATAAAGAACAGTAAGCAGTAAAACCAAACAGATACAACTACCGAAAGAAATGGTACAGAAAGAGAAGTATCAGGTATCCCTGCTGCTATCTGTATCTAACTATGCATAAGAGGTGACTGTTGGGGCAATCTATGATCCAGAGTGACCATGTGTTTTGATGTTTGGGCAAACAGTTTAAATTAGGTTCACCCTTGTGTTTGATGTGTGTATTTGAGTGTGTAGGTTTGCAGGATACATATATACTTAGTTAGACGTCTTCGGGTACGGTGAAGGATGGTGTGTGGAGACAAGCCGTGAGCTTGTATGCATCCGAGGGACCGTGGACAAAGCAGGGACGATGAGCCGAGAGAAGCGGACTTCGAGGCATACATGAAGAATGACATGGGAGACAAGCCGCGGGCTTGCATGCATTCGAGGGACGAGCGCCGAAGTCGAAGAGGGCTTGAAGGCAACAGGTCGAGGCTGCTGAATGAAGAGTCAACTGAGTCGTGAGAATTCGAGGCTAAGAGAACTGTACTCGGGAAGGGAAATCCTAGGGTTCGAGTGCTGAGAGAATTGTACTCGGGAAGGGAAACCTTAGGTGGCAGTCGATTGATGCTTGATTAGTCGACTGAGGTAGAGCACAGAGAGATCAGTCGACTGATGCAGTCGACTGGGCAATCGACTAGTGTCGACCAGAATATGAATCGTCAGGCTATGACATTCAAATTCGCGAGAACCAATCGACTGCCCCAGGACCAGTCGATTGTAACGGTCAGAACAGCATCAAACACTATTTAAGAGGGCTCGTTTTTGGCTGTTCTGCCTTGGCGAAACAAGCTTGGTTAGAGCCTGTTAGTAGCCTACAAGTGCTCAGTGTTTATCCAAGGATTGTGGTGAGGTTTCGCCACCCACAAGGAGCGACAAGAGCTAGCCGGAGGCATTTTGGGGAATCATCCACCGAAGGATCAGGATCGTCCACCTTACAGATAGCCGTGGAGTAGGAGTTTCATCTCCGAACCACGTAAAAGTGATGTGTTAGCATCGTTAAGTTTAGATTTGAGATTTCCGCTTGCGCTTGCTAACCATTGTAGGAAGACAACATCGAAAAGTTGTTATTCACCCCCTCTAGCAAACGACAATGTCCCAACAAGTGGTATCAGAGCCGGGGTCGCTCGTCTACGGACTAACCACCGGGAGAGCAAAAGGTGCTAGAGGAAGATGGATTTGGAAGGTCCACTTGGATGGGATACTCGGATCCCACCTTCATATAATCGAGACGACTTTGAGTATTGAAGGAAGCGGTTGGAGACATGGTTCCAAATGGATTGGGACCATTGGACCGCATTGGAAGTTCCATTTGAAGCTCCAATGGACAAAAAGGGAAAACACCTTCGACCTCGGTATTGGATCAAGGATCAAACGGAGGAAGCGGAAGTGGATAAGGAGGTAACTAGAACTGTATTAAATTTATTACCTCCATGTATTGTGTCAAATGTAGGAGAATACAAGAATGCATATGAGCTATGGAGAAAGGTGATAGCTTTACATGAAAATTCGACACAAAGACAAGGATAAGAGGAGCCTAAGGAAAAGGGGTCATTGGTCCAAGAGAATGAGAAGGACCAATCGGAGGTTGAATCAAGTTCAACATCCGAAGAGGAGGAGAAAGTGGAATCGTCCACATCCTCAAGTGAGGATGAAATAGAAGGGGTCTCCATGTCAAGGATTGAGGGGGAGGAAAGATCATCTTCAATGCCGGAGCAAGAAGACGTCTCCACCTCTATCAAAACAAAGTCAAAGAATCACATAATTTAATTTGGATGCAATCGAAAGGGACACTACAACGACAAGTGTCCATTGGGTAAGAAAAAGGAAGTAAACCCTAAACCCAAGTCAATTTCTTCGAAAACTAACATAGGTTATAGGGAAAAGAAGGAGAAGAAGCATATAATTTGCTTCATGTGTGGTGAGCGTGGACACTACCACACCAAGTGCCTAAAGAAAAGAGAAATCAAGAAATTGACGCACTTGAAGAAATTGGAAAAGAAGAAGAGCTCAGGTCAAGGGGGATCTTCAAAGGTAAAAGGGAAGGTAAACCCCTATTTAAAATTAAATCAAATTTCAAATTCTTATATGCTCATTAAGAATAATCATGGATTTAGATATCATGACAAAATAGGGTTAATGTTGCATATCAAAACCCTAGGAAGTTCACGCATTATGATAAACCCAGAATCTTTAGACCTAAGGACCCATTAATCCCAAGAAGAGGAGAAATATGCCTAGAAAAGTGGGTAGGTCTAGGAATGTCCAAGGTGGACATGTTGACTATAGGGTTAGAGTTCTAGAGTTGGAAAATCAAGCTTTGAGGGCAAAGCTTGATAAATTAGAGAAAACTCTAGATAGATTCACTATTGGATCTAAGGGTTTAGGTACGTGGTTGGGTAGTCAAAAACCCAATAATGATAGACGGGTCTAGGATACCGATCTAAGTTCTCCGATATCAATGAAAAGAAATATGCTAGGGTAGCATATAACTATGGCAAGGAGGGAAAGTCCAAAACTGGCAAGGGGATGCCATTTAAAAGCATGGAAAAAGTCTTAACTAAGGACAAGGGTGTTGGGTATGGCTTGGTGGGTTTCCTAAGCGGATACCTGTTCGATCCGAGAGACCTCTCTATGCCTACGGATTAAAAATTTAATCTGAATAGAGAGTCGTTTCCCATCGATCGTCTCGTGCCGTATCGAACGATTCAAATTGCAACTTAGCCAATTACCAAAATTGGTCTTGCAATTTGTTCGACCGTTCGACCGCGGAAAAGGCGACGAGTAGATCGTCTGCTTTTGTGTTCATGGTTGGGGTCCAGTTAAATAATTATTAACTATGATTCGCAATCAAAATAATTAAATAACAAACATAAAATGACGAGGCAAATAAGTAAGACACAAAATAAGAACATAAGGAGTCAGGGAAGAATATACCTTCCGTTACCTTACGATCTTCTACCGTATGACCCTCCCCTCTTGGACGTCGTGTGGGCGACGATCTCCCAAGAACCGTGGTCACCCAGTTGATCCCTTCTCCTTGCGCCAACCAATCCCTTACCAAAGGGATGCCGCCGGTTGCTCCTAGGATGAAGATAATCCAAAACACAAATCCTACTTCTCCTCTCCTTCACCGTCGGTGGCCAAGCAACTCTTCTTCTCCACAACTACTCCTCAGCAGCATCTCTTCTTCTCCAACATAAGCATGAAGCCTTAAGCAAAGTTGTGGCTGCTACCTTAAGTCAAGTTGCGTGAGAGCAACTTGGCTACCTTGAGCAAAACCTTGCTGCCGTGGAGAAGACGCCGCTGTGAGCAAAAAAAAACTTTTGCTGCTGCCGTGGAGAAGATCACTGTCGCCTCCTCTTTCAAGCTGATGGCTCACGCCACCTTTAAGTAGGCTGCTCCCTCGAGCAATTAATCCCATGGAGATTAATTGCATGCCATGCGCTCAAGAATTAATGTCATGCGCTCAAGAATTAATCCCATGGAGATTAATTGAGATTAATTGCATGCCATGCGCTCAAGTTGTATGGCAACTTCTGCCTTAGCAATTAATCACCTCGAAAGGGATTAATTGCATGCACGCGTGGAGGAAACGCATGCATGAATTTTTGAAGGATTCATTCTCCATAGCTGCCTTCTTAATTAATTGCAAAATTAATTGCAAAGAACGTTTGCAATTTCTTAATTGCAAAGACGTTCTTCAATTTTGCATGCAGGTCGGTGGAGAAACGTCTTCGGCGTCGAGTGAAACGACGGAAGAGAGAGAGGAGAGAAGAGTTGAGGCTAGGGTTTCTTGTGATCTATTGGATTAATCATCAACTTGGTTCTATGCTACCATGGGGTATTTATAGGGCTACGGAAGGGACCATGAGGAGGAGTTGGATCATGGCCTACTAATGGACCCGGTCCATTAATGAGGATCCATTCCACTAAAGGGCCTTCATTGACTTACCTCACCAACCCCCATATTTACATATGGGCTCCACTTATTATGAGTCGTCCATCCCCCCGAGTTTAAGATTTCGAATGCCCGTTAATTAATTAAATTACTGACAATTTAAATTAATTAACTTCTGGATCCTTGACTAGTACCACTCGACCTTATCATCATGCCGGATCAAATCCACCTGCAGGGTTTAGCATGATGAATCTTTCGAGCTCATCAAGGGGGCATCATCAACCTGACTCACCAGGACACGGATTCCGTCAATAATCAACGGCACATCATATTATTAATATTATCTCCCAACTTACCGGGCCTATCGATCTAACAGAATAGATCTCGCCCATTGGTAAATTAAAGAAATAATAGTTAATAATATATGCCCATTATTATATCGGGATTAAGGGATCGTACTCCATAATAAAGTCTGAGGTCCTATCCAATTATCGAGTCAGTACAAATTAGATAGCCTCGTGTTTTGGTCCTGCTCAATGTACTCAAAGCACACTAGTGTAATCCTATGGTCAAAACTAACCACACCTAATTACACTACAACCATTCTGATGGGTTGTCCAATTCCATCTCGGTTGTGAGCCTCTATTTATACTAAGCAAGGAACTGATAACATGATCTTCCGTGTGACACCACACACCATGTTATCTACAATGCAAAGTAATTGGACTTCATGCATGTACTAATATAAACAGGCACCTAGTGTAGTTGTGATTCTCTTTTCAAAATAAAGATGTTCATATATATAAAAGAAGCATGTCTTTCAGTATACACATCTAACAATCTCCCACTTATACTCAAAGACTTTGCTGTTCTCTCACAGTCATACATCTGACTCCCATATCCTCCACATGACGATCAAAAACTCTAGCTGGAAGAGCTTTAGTGAAAGGATCTGCTAGGTTGTCCTCTGATGCAATCTTGATGACAGCCACTTCACCTCGCTTTACGATTTCTCGTATCAGATGGTACTTGCGCTCTATGTGTTTACTTGCCTTATGGGTTCGTGGTTCCTTAGAGTTTGCAACTGCACCACTGTTATCACAATAGATTGTGATAGATCTTGGAAAACCAGGAATCACATTCAAGTCCATGATGAAGTTCCTGAGCCATACAGCTTCTTTAGCTGCCTCTGAGGCTGCCACATACTCAGCTTCCATGGTGGAGTCCGCTATGCATTTTTGCTTGACACTCCTCCACACAATGGCTCCACCTCCTAGAGTAAATACAAATCCTGAGGTAGACTTACTCTTGTCCCTGTCTGACTGGAAATCCGAATTTGTATAACCCACAGGGACTAATTGGTCTGCCCGATAAACCAGCATATAATCCCTAGTCCGTCTCAGGTATTTCAATATATGCTTTACTGCATTCCAATGTCCCTGTCCAGGATTACTTTGATATCTGCTAACCATGCCCACGGCAAAACAGATGTCTGGTCTCGTACACAACATAGCATACATGAGGCTTCCTACTGCCGAAGCATAAGGAACCGCCTTCATTTCCTCTATCTCCTTTGATGTTTTCGGACACATCTCCTTGGATAGAGGAACTCCATGCCTGAAGGGAAGGAAACCCTTCTTGGAGATTTCCATGCTAAAACGAGCCAGGACAGTGTCAATATATGAAGCTTGGGATAAGCACAACATTCTTTTCTGGCGATCCCTTATGACCTTGATCCCAAGGATGTGTCCTGCTTCTCCTAAGTCCTTCATATCAAACTGTTTTGACAACCAGACCCTTACATCTGATAACACTTTGACATTGTTGCCAATTAACAAAATGTCATCTACGTAAAGTACAAGAAACACCACTACGTTTCCGTCACATCTCTTATATACACATGACTCATCCGGGCTTTGAGTAAATCCATATGACTGGATTACTTCATCAAAGCGAATGTTCCATGATCGCGAAGCTTGCTTCAATCCATAAATGGACTGATTAAGCTTGCATACTAGATGCTCTTTGCCCTTTTCAATGAACCCTTCTGGCTGTTTCATGTAGATGGTCTCCTCAAGACTTCCGTTAAGGAAAGCTGTCTTGACATCCATCTGTCATACCTCATAGTCCATATGAGCTGCTATAGACAAGAGAATCCGGATCGACTTAAGCATGGCTACCGGTGAAAAGGTCTCCTCATAATCGATACCCTCTTTTTGAGTATACCCTTTCGCAACAAGCCTAGCTTTGAAGGTCTCAACCTTCCCGTCTGATCCTCTCTTTCTTTTATAGATCCACTTGCATCCAATGGCTTTTACACCATCGGGTAGTTCTACTAGCTTCCAGACATGATTAGAATCCATAGATTCTATCTCAGAGTTCATTGCCCTTTGCCAAGAATCTGCATCCTTATCTTGGAGGGCCTCGTCATAGGTTCAGGAATCTGGTTCATGTTTACCAGAGACCAAGTCTGATGACTCCCCCAAAAACATGAACCTTTCAGGCTCTCTAACAACCCTCCCACTGCGACGAGGCAGCACCTGTGTATCTTCTGTGACACGCGGTGCAGTGACATGTGGTGTATCTTCTTGTACAATTGGTCCTAAGGTTGGAACGTCCCCTCTTAACTCTTCAAGCATTAGTCTACTCTTGAGCTTATGGTTCATCACATAGTCTTCTTCTAAGAATCTGGCATTCGTGCTAACGATTACCTTCTGATCCTTAGGATTATAGAATAGACCACCCTTCGTTCCTCTAGGATAGCCTACGAACAAACATACCTCCGTACGAGATTCCAACTTATTAGTATCTCCCTTCAGCACATGTGCTGGACTACCCCAAATGCGAACATGTCTTAGACTGGGCTTGCGCCCAGTCCACAGTTCTGTTGGAGTAGAAGGGACTGACTTTGACGGAACCAAGTTAAGTATGTACGCTGCCGTTTCCAGAGCATATCCCCAGAATGAATCAGGTAAGTCTGAATAGCTCATCATTGACCTAACCATTTCCATAAGAGTCCTATTCCTTCTTTCTGCCACACCGTTCTGTTGGGGCGTACCGGGTGCAGTCAGCTGGGACTGAATCCCAGCTTCTGATAGGTAGGTCCTAAACTCTCCAAAGAGGTACTCGTCACCACGATCAGATCGTAGTGTCTTGATACTTTTACCTCGATGTTTCTCCACATCAGCCTTGAACTCCTTGAATTTATCAAAGCATTCAGACTTGCGGCGCATCAGGTAAATATATCCATATCTTGAATAATCGTCAATGAAGGTGATGAAATATTCAAAGCCACCTCTAGCCTGGATTGACATAGGACCACATAAATCAGAATGAATCAGTTCTAGCACATCTTTGGCCCTATACCCCTTAGCCTTGAAAGGTCTCTTGGTCATCTTACCTTCTAAGCAAGACTCACAGGTCGGGAAGTCTTCCATCACTAATGAACCCAAGGGCCCATCAGCTATCAACCTCTGAATCCTACTAAGGTTAATATGACCAAGCCTAAGGTGCCAAAGATATGTATGATTCATCTTAGAAGGCTCCTTTCTCTTATTTAGGTTAGACGATAAGCTATTAACCTCTGTGGGAGTCCTTGGTTCTAGAGTATATAGATTGTCAATCATAGTACCCGAACAGATAATCTCTCTATTTCTTTTTATAGCAACTTTGTTATTGAAAGCAACAGAATATCCATCCATAATTAACTTAGAAACTGAAACCAAATTCTTTCTAAATGTGGGTACATATAAGCAATCTCTCAGAACTAATACTTTATTTCTCTCAAAAGACAAATAAAAAACTCTCACTGAAACTGCTGCCACATTCGTAGCATTGCCCATATAGACCACGATTTCTCCTTCAGCTAGCCGTCGGGTTTCCTGGAACCCCTGCAGAGTATTGCAGACATGGTCAGTGGCTCCCGTATCTACACACCAGGTATTGGTAGATAGTACCACTAAACATGTTTCAACAACTAAACATGAAGAAATATCTTTATCTTGACGACGGGGACAGTCCGCCTTCCAGTGTCCAGTTTGCTTACACGTGAAGCACTTGCCTTTCGGCTTCTTCACGCTAGTCCGATGTCCCTACGATGTAGCTGCCTTCTTGAACCCTCCTTGTTTCTTCTTCTTCTTGCCTTTCGGCATAGAAGAGGAAACCTTTTGAGTCACTAAGGCCTGCGAGATCTGACGAAAGAGCCCCTCTGCCGACTGGAGTTCTCCCAGGAGTTCCCCCAATGTATACTTATGCTTATTCATGTTATAGTTGAGCCGGAACTGCTCAAAACTCCTAGGCAGAGATTGGAGTATTATATCGACCAAGGATTCCCCGTCGATAGATCCTCCAAGAACCTCAATCTCGTTGAGGTGGGCCATCATCTTTAGGACATGATCCCTCACGGGTGTCCCTTCGACCATAGTGGTCGTCATCAAATTCTTCATCGCCAGCTGCCTAGCGGCACGACTCTGGTGCCCGAAAAGCTCCTGAAGGTTCAGCATCATCTCACAAGCAGTGGGCATGGCCTGATGCTGATGTTGCAGTACATTCGACATAGATGCCAGAATGTAACACCGCGCCATCTCATCTGCCTTAACCCATTTCCTGTAATACTCCTTCTGCCCTTCACCAGAATTGTCACTAGGCTTATCAGGACATTTTTCGGTGAGCACAAATTTGTACTCTTCAGCCGTAAGGACTATGTCAAGGTTTCTCTTCCAGTCAATATAGTTGGGTCTAGTAAGTTTATTCTCCTTAAGTATTGTTGCTAGTAGGTTAAAAGCTATTTTGAAAATCCTGAGAATCACAACACACACTATTTTAGAAATCGAAAATAAATTGATTCCTCACAACAATAAATTTTCGAAATCAACCAACACCTCTAACCACCGAGAAATTCGCATGCCACGATGGTGTGGACGTATACGAATTTCCACATTCGTAAAAGGAGGTTTTACCCATTAATCTTACTATCTTGTCAACCTAACTTTTTGACAAGTAAGATTAATAGTTGGTTCACTTCGGCTCTGCAAAATAATAGCAGTGACTCCGATGGGGAGGATACTATTATTCGCATCTAAGTGTTCACCATTACACGACACTGAGAAAATTATCTCTGATTATGCGCCTTCCGATGGGGAAGTACACACACTCTTTAACAATTTTCTATAGTCTTTTCCGACCCAGTGATCCGCAAAACAAATCCATCCGATGGGGAGGAAGGCACTCAGAGCCGACACGCAGACTTGTTCGCATCACTTATCGGATTGTAATGGAAGCCATGGGACCCTTAGGGTCCCTCTCCCACTTAGTAATTTATCACGAGAAATTTTAACCAACACATTCACACAACAAGCACATAACCAATATATGAAAAATAGAAAATCCTAGATTTTCCAACTTTCATGGCCCTGGTCTCTAATGCACCTCCAGTCGTGTCGTTACCTCGTCACCCCAAGGATTTATTAATTACAATAATTTGCAAAAACATTCACACAATCATTATTTGGCCATGATAAGTTGGAATCTCGTGCCTGCAACACAAAATTAGCCTACGCACATCCACATATCATTCAGCTAAATAAAATATATGAAAATGCAAAAATTAACCAATCCTCAAACACACAAAGCCGGAAACCTCGCTCTGATACCAGTTGTTGGGTATGGCTTGGTGGGTTTCCTAAGCGGATACCTGTTCGATCTGAGAGACCTCTCTATGCCTACGGATTAAAAATTTAATCTGAATAGAGAGTCGTTTCCCATCGACTATCTCGTGCCGTATCGAACGATTCAAATTGCAACTTAGCCAATTACCAAAATTAGTCTTGCAATTTGTTCGACCGCGGAAAAAGGCGACGAGTAGATCGTCGACTTTTGTGTTTATGGTTGGGGTCCAGTTAAATAATTATTAACTATGATTCGCAATCAAAATAATTAAATAACAAACATAAAATGACGAGGCAAATAAGTAAGACACAAAATAAGAACATAAGGAGCCAGGGAAGAATATACCTTCCGTTACCTTACGATCTTCTATCGTATGACCCTCCCCTCTTGGACGTCGTGTGGGCGACGATCTCCCAAGAACCGTGGTCACCAAATTGATCCCTTCTCCTTGCGCCAACCAATCCCTTACCAAATGGATGCCGCCAGCTGCTCCTAGGATGAAGATAATCCAAAACACAAACCCTACTTCTCCTGTCCTTCACCGTCGGTGGCCAAGCAACTCTTCTTCTCCACAGCTACTCCTCAGCAGCATCTCTTCTTCTCCAACATAAGCATGAAGCCTTAAGCAAAGTTGTGGCTGCTACCTTAAGTCAAGTTGCGTGAGAGCAACTTGGCTACCTTGAGCAAAACCTGCTCCCGTGGAGAAGACGCCGTTGTGAGCAAAAAAAACTTATGCTGCTGCCGTGGAGATTAATTGAGATTAATTGCATGCCATGCGCTCAAGAATTAATGCCATGCGCTCAAGAATTAATCCCATGGAGATTAATTGAGATTAATTGCATGCCATGCGCTCAAGTTGTATGGCAACTTCTGCCTTAGCAATTAATCACCTCGAAAGGGATTAATTGCATGCACGCGTGGAGGAAACGCATGCATGAATTTTTGAAGGATTCATTTTCCATAGCTGCCTTCTTAATTAATTGCAAAATTAATTGCAAAGAACGTTTGCAATTTCTTAATTGCAAAGACGTTCTTCAATTTTGCATGCAGGTCGGTGGAGAAACGTCTTCGGCGTCGAGTGAAACGATGGAAGAGAGAGAGGAGAGAAGAGTTGAGGCTAGGGTTTCTTGTGATCTATTGGATTAATCATCAACTTGGTTCTATGCCACCATGGGGTATTTATAGGGCTACGGTAGGGACCATGAGGAGGAGTTGGATCTTGGCATACTAATGGACCCGGTCCATTAATGAGGATCCATTCCACTAAAGGGCCCTCATTGACTTACCTCACCAACCCCCATATTTACATATGAGCTCCACTTATTATGAGTCGTCCATCCCCCCGAGTTTAAGATTTCGAATGCCCGTTAATTAATTAAATTACTGACAATTTAAATTAATTAACTTCTGGATCCTTGACTAGTACCACTCGACCTTATCATCATGCCGGATCAAATCCACCTGCAGGGTTTAGCATGATGAATCTTTCGAGCTCATCAAGGGGGCATCATCAACCTGACTCACCAGGACACGGATTCCGTCAATAATCAACGGCACATCATATTATTAATATTATTTCCCAACTTACCGGGTCTATCGATCTAACAGAATAGATCTCGCCCATTGGTAAATTAAAGAAATAATAGTTAATAATATATACCCGTTATTATATCGGGATTAAGGGATCGTACTCCATAATAAAGTCTGAGGTCCTATCCAATTATCGAGTCAGTACAAATTAGATAGCCTCGTGTTTTGGTCATGCTCAATGTACTCAAAGCACACTAGTGTAATCCTATGGACAAGACCAACCACACCTAATTACACTACAACCATTCCGATGGGTTGTCCAATTCCATCTCGGTTGTAGGCCTCTATTTATACTAAGCAAGGAACTGATAACATGATCTTCCGTGTGACACCACACACCATGTTATCTACAATGCAAAGTAATTAGACTTCATGCATGTACTAATATAAACAGGCACCTAGTGTAGTTGTGATTCTCTTTTCAAAATAAAGATGTTCATATATATAAAAGAAGCATGTCTTTCAGTATACACATCTAACAAAGGGGTCCAAGGTTAAGAAGGTTAAGGCTGTAGGCCAAAAGTTGTCGGAGGTACACCGGTGTAGCATTGTATTTATAAGTGAGTCGCCTAGGAGGTGACTAAGGCTAAGAGTTCAAGGGGGAGCTCTAGGAGTCAAGTTGGAACCCCTGGTCTATGGATCCCGGGAGGATTTCTATCGAAAGTCTAGATGGGTCATAAAGTGTGCCAAAGGATGTAGAGATGAATTTGAAGTCTCAATCCTAGAGATTTGGTACAATGGGTTTGAGTCTCATGCATAAAAATATGACATTGGGGTCATATAGCATGAAGGTTGGTTTTTGATGAGTAGATGTCATATAAACAAATGCTAAGGATGCATTATGGTTTGGTATAGGGAGAGTGTCACGCCCCGAGGAGCCACTCGTCAGGTACCGACCGGACAGCTACTCCCTCGTCCCGACGGACAATCCAAAAACCAGATCACCACGACTACCTCAGCCAGCTTGTACCATAGCCTATAGGGCAGGAACAAGCAACTGTACAAAACGAAAACGAAGACGACGACAAAGCTGCGTACCGGTACGACTTACGACAAAATCAAAACGGAATCGAGGCCTTAATGGCACACAAAAGTACAACTATACTGCCATAAAATGGACGACACAACAGAGCACAACATATGACAGCGGAAGTGAAAAGAAACAAAACGCATAAGAGAAAAGGGTACCAACATGTACCACAACCAAAACACAGAACAACCGCGGAAATCGTCTCGGAGACACATGAACTGGGACAGGTTGTTGGGCAATCCAGACGGTCATCCTGAAAAGATAAAAAAAAATAGGGCTAACGGGGTGAGTCCTAAGAACACAGCGAATACAGTCTGATATGCACAGAAAGAAATAATAGCAGTAAGTCACCGTCTATCTATCTATCACAATACTGAATATAACTGCAGTAAAAAGAAATGCAGAACTGAACCATAAGCAGTAAAGGAACTACATACCTACCTGCGTCGATCCAAACCCTGTAGTATGCATGTCAACCAAGTGCAACAATCAAGTGCAACAATCACAATCATATGCATCAATGCACAGTATGCTCATGATGCAGCATGGGTCACCCCTGACGCCAGTCGGTCAATAATGCACACGCGGGACCGAATGGGTAGGGTCGGAGACCATGAACGTAGCCCGCCATCGGGTGGAGTAACGTCCTAAATGCCCCTCACTATCACTGGATAGGTAGGGGACCTGCTGCAGCGCCGGGACCGCCAACGGGACTGCACGACAGGTCATGTGGCAGGTCTGACGGCCCATCTCAACCACTAGGGGAGTCGAAGGTCGCCTACATATGCCCCTACACGAGTAGCAAGTACGACGAACCATCTCAACCTCCAGGGAGTCAAAGGTCGTCCCCTATGCTACGTGCAACAATGATGCATGACACTATCCCATGCATCATCCACTATCTATCCCTGCTGTCATCTACATGATATACAGTAGTCCAGATAACCGGTATGCACCAATACCTAAATCCTAGCGTAAGGTATAAGGTAAATTGTGCATCACCAATTCATACAGAAATAGTAAGCAGTAAAACTAACGGATACAACTACCGAAGCAAGAGTACAGAGATAAAGATGTCAGATATCTCTACTGCTAACTAAATCCATCTATGCATAAAAAGAGGTACCCGCCTCGATATAAGAAGTCCAGGCGACGAGAACCCCCCGTCCAAAAAATAATATCCGCAACTGAGTATCCGAGTCAAGGACCTGCATCAAACACATAATCATTTAGCTTTAATCTCATACAATGCTTAGCTAAATGTACCATGTAATTAATTAGAATTAATACTAATTAATTAATCCTAACTAATTACCCAATCCCTAGTACTCAACTAGGAACTCCAGATCAACCCGAATGCCAACATCAAAAGCATGAACACAAATCCAACATCCCCGGTGACTCATGACAGGAGGAAAAATCAAACAATCACCATACACAACCCAACCACCTCCCAAATCTGTACCAATAGCTCAATCCAAGCAGAACTATCCATGATGAACACTCCAATCCAGAATTCAAACAATAGAACCAAGATCAAACTCCAAAAATATCAGGAAACCGAGATCCATTCACAATTCCAGCTACACCCACTCAAACACTGATCAAACAACCCACCATAGAAGACTCACGGTAAAATAAACATTAAACCAAATCTAAACAAAAACAGATCGAGAGCTCATAGAAATCCAAACACAGGCTCACGGTAGCATGAACAAGATCAAGGATCCAAGATCAGTTCTAACATTCCGTATACATGATCAAACTACACCAATAACCACAGCAAGAACATCTTTCAGAGCCAAGATCACAATACCCAAATTCAACCCACTGACCTCATCCAAATCGAAAAGTAACAAAGAAACATACCATGAGCATCCTAGAGCAAGGCAACAATCGAGAGTAATTAGGTTAGATCCTGACCTCAGAATGCGCCCACGCACAAAGATCGTCGCCCCCCTATTGCTCTGTTCTGCCCCGGATGGAAAAGAGGAGGAATCCACCAAGAATCGCGCTCCCCCCACAACGCAAACCCTAGATCACGAGTTAACCTAGGTTCTGCTGTGATTACCAACATAGAACCTCTAAATCAACTGCGATTCGAAGCAGATAAGATCAAACGAAAATGAACCTTCCACTCACCTTCAATCTGCCAGAACTACCGATCAACACCGAGCTCCTGCCGAGGGCTTCGACGACCAGATATCCTCCTCGGGAGAAGAAGTCACAAGGCTCGATCGATACCCCAAAATCCCAAACTCACCCTAGGCCTGCATTCCACCGAGAATAGGCCAAAGGGGAACCACGATCTGGCTCTGGCTCGCGCGGGGAAGGCAGAACTCGCGCTGGTGTCGCTTGGACGCCGCACGGAATCGAAATCGCCGATCTGCGACACTCCGATCGCCTGAGAACAGCAAGAAGAAGAAAAGGGATCAGGATCCACTCTGGTTCGCGTTCCCGATCGACCGCGGTACCCATCCCTTAAATGGAAATCCATTTTTCCAATTTACTCCTTCCTATTTCGAATTTCCCACAGAAGCTCGAAATTTAGGAAAATTACATTTTAGCCCCAAATTTTTTTAGGTATTTAACATTCTCCCCCACTAATAAAAATTTGGTCCTCAAATTTGTTATCACATGTGCTAGGTACGAGCAAACAGTACGAAATACTGAACGAATCACTCACACGTACCTCAATCAAACAAGTGGGGGTAGCGATCTCGGATAATATCCTCGAACTCCTAGGTCGCCTCGGCATTTGAGTGATGCTACCATCCGACCCTGACTAGCCGGATCGTCTTATTCCGTAGTTAACGCATCCGGAAACCCAAAATCTGCATAGGTACCTCCTCATAAGTGGCGTCAGACTGAGACGGAACAGACACCTCAGATAATATGTGAGTGGGGTCTAGCACATAACCTCTCGTCGTGGACGCCGGTCAAAGACGGTGGAAGTGCTAGGCGATAAGCTACAACTCCAATCCGTTACAGAATCTGAAACGGACCAATATACCGTGGAGCTAGCTTACCTCTGAGACTAAAACGTTTCACCCCTTCCGTGAGTGAAACTCGAAGGAAACATGATCACCCGCAGCAAACTCTATGGGTCTGCGCCTTCGGTCAGCATAGCTTTTCTGGCGATCCCGCAATGCTAATAATCTTCGTCTGACAGTCCGTATTAACTCTGCCTCGTGCTGAAGTCTCTGGGGTCCCAGCAGTTGAGTCTCACCGACCTCATCCCAGAGGGTGGGTGTCCTGCACGCCCTACCATACAACGCCTCAAACGGTACCACCTGTATCGTCGAATGGAAGCCGTTGTTGTAGGCGAACTCCACCCAAATGCAAATAGTCCCCCCAACTGCCCCCAAAGTCCATCACACACGAGCGCAGTAAATCCTCTAGAACCTAAACGATACGCGCGAACTGCCATCTGTCAATAGACGAACAACTAAACCGAATCGCAACTATGCACCTGTAGCTTGTAGGAGACTCCTACCAGATTCCAGAGTAATCCCTAAAATCTAGTAATCTTCCTATCGTGTATCTCTACTAAGTGATCCATCGAATCCATCCTACGGATCGAAGGAAAGTGCATAGATTTGGTTAATTGTTCAATGATCACCCAAATCGACTCGTGTTGCCTCCATAAACCAACGTACTAGGCTTTCTCTCGTAGGGAATTCTTCAAGAGTAAGACCGCTAGTCTCTGACGCTCCGTGTGGGTTATGAGCCCACCGCGCTACCACTGCGTCAATCGACGTATCAATAATCTGGATACGAAGTCTCTCAATGTCTTTTTTCCATGTCGTTCCGCCAACAGGAACGTTTCGAATCCCTGTACACTCGGGTACATCCTGAGGATATCGTAAAATTAGGTCAATGCGCCATCGAAGTAAATTCTCCGGGACCGGAGGTGATCTCAAGACTGCACCACCTATTACGGAATACTCTATTCCGTATACACCACGAGGACCCCTACGTCCAATGCCCTAAGGCTACCCTGCCTCGAACACACCGAGGGTAATAATCTCTAACCGGAGCACTCCTAATCTGATTGACAAAAGTGTCTAATCATCCAAAGGTAACAACACGTACTCATATACCCAGTTAAGAATACATCTGGATGCCGTCTACAAATAGTGATGGCTCATCCCAACATCCTAAGGGCACCAAACTCAAACAATCCACGTGGTGGCCAGATCATCGGTATGCCCGTACAACATACCAAGGCATAACTGATCGAGGGATCATCATCTAACCATCAGCTACAACCGAACAACTAATCCACATCACCCATATTAAGGGTGCTCAACCCTAGGATCACTTGTGCCACATCTATAATCTGATCGTCCAGATCCAGAAGGAACTACGCAGATTGGGTTAATCGATCAACGATCACCTGATTCACATCAAGCCCTCTCCAAGTCCTAAGTAAGTCCACAACAAGGTCCTTAATACTGGTTCCCATTTCCAACCATAAATTGGAATCGTCTAGTATAACCCAGCGAGTCTCTAAGATTCAACCTTCATCTACTAACATACCCGATATCTAACCACTCCATTCGTGATGTCTTTCTCAAATCTGTCCACCAACAGAAACGCCTCTAGTCTCTGTACCTACAGGTATCACCTGCAAAACACACCAACCGAGAATGGTAAGCCTCACTTGCCTCTTTTGAGACGATCCAAGAAGCTCCTCCGAAAACAAGTCAGAAAATTTTCTAACCATAGAAAACGTTAGAACACTCCTTCGAACATGCGTCCGAAAATTCTCAGACTACGAGAACATCCGAGAGCCAAGGGCTACCACTGTCCTCAATACGGCCCAGTGACAATAGGAATCCCTAACGGTCACGTTCTAGAACCTCTGGGCCCGAGACGAGGAGGTAACTGGAATCTCGACGTCTCTGACACCAATAAGTCACCACATGGACTGGTTTGGGGGTCAGATCATAACCACCCTTACTTGACAACCAACGATCTACCCCTCGAACACCGTCCTCGATAACCTCTATCGATCATGGTCGAATCTCTTAGGTGTTACGCAGCTAACACCAAATTCACCGCACCATTTCCGTTCCTAATTCTCGACGTATCATCGAGAATATTTAACACGTACGACCTGTCTATGAGTCATGATACCTCATAGGCAAGAACAACATCAGACCAGTCGACTAATCGTCGTCTCGTAACCCGATATACTCCAACTCCGCTCCAAAAGGCGATAGAGACACACTGTCTCTTAGGAGTATCCCAAAGTAGTCGGGAAGTAATCATTTATTCCCCGAATATCCTCCTTACTATTTTTCACCCAAAGGTGACTCGGTCTCGTAAGTGATTTGCATCAGTGCAAATCAGAAATCCAAAGGTATCTTCTTGGTTATCCAACCAAGTACGAGCGGTAATCTCGTAAGTGCCAAGCAACTAGCCCAACACTCCTCCGGATCGGTACAAGTCACATCCGACTATACCCTTCTAGGTTTACTAACCAAGCATAATGAATCTGAGCTCAAAAGTCTCACGGAAATAAGATATCTCTATCCTCTATCAACCGAGATGATAAACACCTAATATCATCTCTGCTACATCACAACAGACCATGTCTTCCAGACATGTCATCTAGGATATCTATCCATAACTGATGCTCCATGAGCGAAAGTGAGTTGACCCGATACCGACCGAGTCACTAAGATATACAACCACCAATAGGTTGTCGTCTGATTCGACCTTGGCATTCCGACCCAACAGTCGATACTACCAGAGAATTAACATTCCCAGCTCTAAGGTCACATCCACAATGTGTCGACTAGTCACTCCCATGAACAATCGCGAATAAGATAGATTGACCACATGTCAATCCAACTAAAACCACGTCTACCAATATCTATCCATCTAGTATGAATATACAATCCCACCGAGCTGGAATAATCTAACAAATTCTAACTCTAATAGTGAATACTAAAGGTAGGATGGTTCTAGAAAGATATACCTCGTATCACCTGGAAAAGTCCCGTCGCCGCCATGTCCCAAATACGTCGTCCTCGAGAAACGACTCCGACACAAAATCCGGAAAAATACCCACAAGACCACAAGGTATCTCGAGAACCTGGGCTCTGATACCAAATAAATTGTCACGCCCCGAGGAGCCACTCGTCCGGTACCGACCGGACAGTTACTCCCTCGTCCCGACGGACAATCCAAAAACCAGATCACCACGACTACCTCAGCCTGCTTGTACCACAGCCTATAGGGCTGGAACAAGCGACTGTACAAAACGAAAACGAAGACGACGACAAAGCTGCGTACCGGTACGACTTACGACAAAACCAAAACGGAATCGAGGCCTCCATGGCACACAAAAGTACAACTATACTGCCATAAAATGGACGACAGAACAGAGCACAACATATGACAGCGGAAGTGAAAAGAAACAAAACGCATAAGAGAAAAGGGTACCAACATGTACCACAACCAAAACACAGAACAACCGCGAAAATCATCTCGGAGACACATGAACTGGGACAGGCTGCTGGGCAATCCAGACGATCATCCTGAAAAGATAAAAAAAACAGGGCTAACGGGGTGAGTCCTAAGAACTCAGCGAATACAGTCTGATATGCACAGGAAGAAATAATAGCAGTAAGTCACCGTCTATCTATCTATCACAATACTGAATATAACTGCAGTAAAAAGAAATGCATAACTGAACCATAAGCAGTAAAGGAACTACATACCTACCTGCGTCGATCCAAACCCAGTAGTATGCATGTCAACCAAGTGCAACAATCAAGTGCAACAATCGCAATCATATGCATCAATGCACAGTATGCTCATGATGCAGCATGGGTCACCCCTGACGCCAGTCGGTCAATAATGCACACGCGGGACCATATGGGTAGGGCTCTGACCTGGTCTTCCCTGCACGAACAGACGGTCTATAATGCACACGCGGGACCGAATGGGTAGGGTCGGAGACCATGAACGTACCCCACCATCGGGTGGAGTAACGTCCTAAACACCCCTCACTATCATCGGATAGGTAGGGGACCTGCTGCAGCGCCGGGACCGCCAACGGGACTGCACGACAAGTCATGTGGCAGGTCGACGGCCCATCTCAACCACTAGGGGAGTCGAAGGTCGCCTACATATGCCCCTACACGAGTAGCAAGTACGACGGCTTATCTCAACCTCCAGGGAGTCAAAGGTCGTCCCTTATGCTACGTGCAACAATGATGCATGTCACTATCTCATGCATCATCCATTATCTATCCTTGCTGTCATCTACATGATATACAGTAGTCCAGATAACCAGTATGCACTAATACCTAAA
Source organism: Boesenbergia rotunda (assembly GCA_024364735.1). Taxonomy (NCBI): domain Eukaryota; kingdom Viridiplantae; phylum Streptophyta; class Magnoliopsida; order Zingiberales; family Zingiberaceae; genus Boesenbergia; species Boesenbergia rotunda. Next base: position 308,288 of record JAGFNQ010000875.1, on the reverse strand, counting down.
TCCTAGCGTAAGGTATAAGGTAAACTGTGCATCACCAATCCATACAGAAATAGTAAGCAGTAAAGATAACGGATACAACTAACGAAGCAAGAGTACAGAGATAAAGATGTCAGATATCCCTACTGCTAACTAAATCCATCTATGCATAAAAAGAGGTACCCGCCTCGATATAAGAAGTCCAGGCGTTGAGAACCCCCCGTCCAAAAAATAATGTCCGCAACTGAGTATCCGAGTCAAGGACCTGCATCAAACACATAATCATTTAGCTTTAATCTCATACAATGCTTAGCTAAATGTACCATGTAATTAATTAGGATTAATACTAATTAATTAATCCTAACTAATTACCCAATCCCTAGTACTCAACTAGGAACTCCAGATCAACCCGAATGCCAACATCATAAGCATGAACACAAATCCAACATCCCCGGTGACTCATGACAGGAGGAAAAATCAAACAATCACCATACACAACCCAACCACCTCCCAAATCTGTACCAATAGCTCAATCCAAGCAAAACTATCCATGATGAACACTCCAATCCAGAATTCAAACAATAGAACCAAGATCAAACTCCAAAAATATCAGGAAACCGAGATCCATTCACAATTCCAGCTACACCCACTCAAACACTGATCAAACAACCCACCATAGAAGACTCACGGTAAAATAAACATTAAACCAAATCTAAACAAAAACAGATCGAGAGCTCATAGAAATCCAAACATAGGCTCACGGTAGCATGAACAAGATCAAGGATCCAAGATCAGTTCTAACATTCCGTATACATGATCAAACTACACCAATAACCACAGCAAGAACATCTTTCAGAGCCAAGATCACAATACCCAAATTCAACCCACTGACCTCATCCAAATCGAAGAGTAACAAAGAAACATACCATGAGCATCCTAGAGCAAGGCAACAATCGAGAGTAATTAGGTTAGATCCTGACCTCAGAATGCGCCCACGCACAAAGATCGTCTCCCCCCTATTGCTCTGTTCTGCCCCGGATGGAAAAGAGGAGGAATCCACCAAGAATCGTGCTCCCCACCCCCCCCCCCCCCCCACACAACGCAAACCCTAGATCACGAGTTAACCTAGGTTCTGCTGTGATTACCAACATAGAACCTCTAAATCAACTGCGATTCGAAGCAGATAAGATCAAACGGAAATGAACCTTCCACTCACCTTCAATCTGCCAGAACTACCGATCAACACCGAGCTCCTGCCGAGGGCTTCGACGACCAGATATCCTCCTCGAGAGAAGAAGTCACAAGGCTCGATCGATACCCCAAAATCCCAAACTCGCCCTAGGTCTGCATTCCACCTAGAATAGGCCAAAGGGGAACCACGATCTGGCTCTGGCACGCCCGGGGAAGGCAGAACTCGCGCTGGTGACGCTTGGACACCACACGGAATCGAAATCGCCGATCTGCGACACTCCGATCGCCCGAGAACAGCAAGAAGAAGAAAAGGGATCAGGATCCACTATGGTTCGCGTTCCCGATCGACCGCGGTACCCAACCCTTAAATGGAAATCCACTTTTCCAATTTACTCCTTCCTATTTCAAATTTCCCACAGAAGCCCGAAATTTAGGAAAATTACATTTTAGCCCCTAAATTTTTTTTAGGTATTTAACACAGAGGCATCAAGAGGAGGTCAAAACTAGGACTTTAGGTCAAGGTTCAATTGAACCATTTAGATAGTTTTGGATTTTGTGTCAATCTTGAGATTGGTGATAGATACATTTCTGAATCTATTTTTCCCAAGTAGACACGAGTACCACAAACTTCTCCACAAAATTTAGAAATTTTTGAAGATGTCTGAAATTTCTGGTGCATTTCTGTAATTTCTGGTCAGAAATGCTGAAAATGGGGTTTACAGGGTACCAGTCGACTGGTTCAGAGGACAGTCGACTGATACAAGTTGAAATTGTTTTTTCAGCAATCAACAAGTGTCGCAATGATGTAAAACAAGTGTATAATCTTATGGGGGTTAATACACTTTGTTTATGATCATTAGAGGTCAAAGGATTCAAAAAGAGGGAAATTGTTGGAGCCCTTTTTGATGTGTGGCAAAGGGGGAGAAGTGTTAGGTTTAAGTGGGCAACCAAGCATGCCTTTGCAAGAAATCCTAGGTAAAGGGGGAGCATTGTTGCTCATTTGGTGGCAAAAGGGGAACCTTGGGAAGGTTCTTAAAAAACCTTTGTAAGTCCAATATAGGGGGAGCCTTGAAGAGGTTTTAAAATGCCCGATTTGGTAAAAAGTCTAAACTCATTAGGGAGGTTAGGTGTGGGGATGTCTTGTGATTGGATCCATGCATGTTTGCATTACATACGCATTGGCGGTATAAGTCCAAGGTGAAGCCTTGGCAACGTAAGTCCAAATGGTTATTAGCATTGTATTTGCTATTTGTTTTTCCTAACTTAAACGTATTGTCAAACATAAAAAAGGGGAAGATTGTTGGGGCAATCGATAGTCCGGAGTGACCATGTGTTTTGATGTTTGGGCAAAGAGTTTAAGTTAGGTTCACCCTTGTGTTTGATGTGTGTATTTGAGTGTGCAGATTTGTAGGATACACATAGACTTAGTTGGACGTCTCCGGGTCCGATGAAGGATGGTGTGTGGAGACAAGCCCACGACTTGTATGCATCCGAGGGACCATGGACAAAGCAGGGACGATGAGCCGAGAGAAGTGGACTTCGAGGCATGCGCGAAGGATGACATAGGAGACAAGCTGCGGGCTTGCATGCATTCGAGGGACGAGAGCCGAGGTCGAAGAGAGCTTGAAGGCAACAGGTCGAGGCTGCTAAATGAAGAGTCAACTGAGTCGTGAGAATTCGAGTGCTGAGAGAACTGTACTCGAGAAGGGAAATCCTAGGGTTCAAGTGCTGAGAGAATTGTACTCGGGAAGGGAAACATTAGGTGGCAGTCAACTGATGCTTGATCAGTCGACTGATACAGTCGACTGGGTAGTCGACTGGTGTCGACCAGAATGCGAATCGTCAGGCTATGACATTCAAATTCGTTAGGACCAGTTGACTGCCCCTGGACCAGTCGATTGGTAACGGTCAGAACAGCATCGAGCACTATTTAAGATGGCTCATTTTTTGCTGTTCTTCCTTGGCGAAACAAGCTTGGTTAGAGCCTGTTAGTAGCCTACAAGTGCTCAGTGTTTGTCCAAGGATTGTGGTGAGGTTTCGCCACCCACAAGGAGCGACAAGAGCTAGCCAGAGGTGTTTCGGGGAATCATCCACCGAAGGATCGGGATCGTCCACCTTACGGACAGCCGTGGAGTAGGAGTTTTATCTCTGAACCACGTAAAGGTGATGTGTTAGCATTGTTTAGTCTAGATTTGAGATTTTCGCTTGCGCTTGCTAACCATTGTAGGAAGACAACATCGAAAAGTTGTTATTCACCCCCCTTTAGCAAACGACAAGGTCCCCACAGTAACTATATCTAGTAAAGATAAGTCAAAGGTACCCGCCTCCAGAGTGAAGTCCGAAAACGACGAGAACCTCCCGTCCAAAATAATATCTGTGACGAATGAGCTAAGTCAATGCCCTGGATCATACAACATAATTATTTAGCTATTTTACACGAAAATAACTAGCTAAAAATCCACTACTAACCGGTTAATTCTAGTTATTGAAATCATTTAACTACACTTAGTCAAATGATCAATCTTAGTTATCAAGATTTTGTTCAAGTTAGGTTTTAGTCTAAGCTTAACCCAACCAAAAGTCAAAGCTAATTTCATGATTCAAAGTGTTACTTGAATCAAGGATTCCTCTTAGCTAATCTAAGGATTCCTCTTAGCTAATCTAGGTTAGATTAACATCTGAGTCCTCCAAGATGAGCTCACGGTAAGATCAAAACAGGACCAACCTAGATTGGATCTACCGATACACCGTTAGAGTAGGGAATCAGAATAAATCCAGTCCCTATTCTATCCAAAGGAACCTAGCTCCGCAGATGATCACAAGCCCAATGGAAACAAAATTTGAAATACTAAGTAGAGATCCAATACAGTATTCCCAAATTCCACTGATCCAATAACTCCTTCGTTCAAAAACTGATACAGGAACAAAAACAATTGAAATCACGCAATCCATAGGAATCCAAATGAAACCCGAGTGCAAGATCCGATCTACCCATTAACAATGATCACCACTCAAAGAACAGAGTCATTCTAGATTATCCCCTAATTCAGATTGATTAAACACCAAGCAAATCAAATCAAAAACCTAATCCATAATAGCATCTCACGATAGAAGCAATACCACTAAAAAAAACTCTCGGCATAGAAAGAAAACCCAATCCTGATAAAATGGAAACCAATTCTAACTACACAAGCCATCCAGATCAAATTCAGATCACAAATCCAATTCGCAACATCTCAAACTCACCAATTGATGTCACGCACGCGAGAGAGGGAAATCTCTGCCCCAATCTGATCAATTCCACCAATGACTGGCCCCATCTCCTGCTCCTCTCCCCTTTCCCTCTCAGATCGAAATCGTAGCAAGAACAGGCTATCTTCTGGATCGGCCACGCGGAAATACTGATCACCATTAGATCGGGGAGAAGACCAACTAAGATCCAAGACCGAGAGAGAAATGAAACTTACCGAAGAAAGAAGCACCGACCGTGACCCCCAGCTCAACTCCGACAGATCCACGAAACACGATCGAAAGAAGGGAGAGGAAGAACGTTCCAAGAAGGAGGTGAAGATGTGGAGATTGCCGACACAATGCCGACCATTCTTCCGTGCGCTCGGTGCAGGAGTGAACGCAAGGGGGAAGAAGAAGGCTCCATCAGCTCCCTCGCGTGTGGATGAACAAGTACGATCGCAGGCTGATTAGGGATGAGGAAGAAAGAAAAAAGGTTTATTTATGTGGTGGTGCTTTTGCATAAAAGCCTCCACTTCCATTCAATAGAACCTAAGCCCTTAATTTATCCCTTTTTTGCCTTTTAGCCCCCTGAATTTCTGTATTTTAACATCTATGGGGCCGAGTAATTATCCTAAGTTTAATGTTATCTAACTTGATTAATTATTTTTTAAAAATTTAATTGTATATGCATAAATTTCACTAATTTTTAAAAAAATAAAATTAGTAATAGCGGTTTTAGCCAGTATCATCGAGGATTAAAAAAAAGATTCACCCTTGCAATTGGTCTTTTACAAGAAAAGAAAAAAATTAATCAGATTGGTAACATTGAATTTAGGATGATTGATTTGGTCTCATAGAAATTTCCTATCGACTACCAAGATAAATCAGAAAGATGTTACAGTGGGTGGTCGAAAAGCCCAACATCCCACAGTTATGTACTCCATTTGAAAGGAAAATTTCTACAAAATTCATTATAGTTAGGGATCGAACCGGGGATATTTAAGAGACAATTAGTCACCCTTCCGCTGCACCAAGGTTGATCTAAACGATCCACTATGAATCCTTTCATAAATCAGAGAATTCAAACCGAGATATCTTACAACAACACTAATCCAAAGCCAAGCAAAACCATTTACATCTACTATTGATCACACCGCAAGAACAACAATAGCGAAAGGAAGAATAAGAGCCAAATACCACAATCAGAAACAGATGAAATCCAAACTTTAAGATAGAACTACCATCAAGCAACCCACGATGGAACATCCAAAACCTCATAACCCTAAGATCGGGATAACAAGAACAGTGGCTACAAAATCCAATCCATACTCATCAAAATTTAACATATGCAAGATCTAAATGGGAGGTTATCTACGAACACCAATAAGGGTTGTTCTCACCTGTTTCCTGCTCAGCGACCACCAAGCTGCTGCTCCAATCCGGCAATTACCGCAACAGAGCAACAATCTGTTAGATCGTGTACATCTTGCTAGAGGGGGGGGTGAATAGCAACTTTTAATTTCTACCTACGATGTTAGCGTGCGCAAGCGGAAACAATAACAATAAAAACAATCAAATGCTAACATGTTACCGTTTACGTGGTTCGGAGATGAAGCTCCTACTCCACGACAGTCCGTGAGGTGGACGATCCCTCGATTCTTCGGCGGATCACTCCCCGAATGCCATCCGACTAGCTCATGTAGCTCCTTGTGGGTGGAGAAACCTCGCCACAAACCCGAACACACTTTCTGAGCACTAAGCCCACTGAAAATCGATCGTTGCATCTCAACGTTCGAATTTTCAGTCAACACAACCAGTCGCTACCAGTCGACTGGTCCAGGGTCGACTCCCTTCTGTGAGTTTCTGTTCTTGCTGGCAGTCGACTATTATATTCCCAATCGACTGCCCAGCTTATACAAACACTCTTCCTCGCTCTGAAGACCCTCCTTCACGTGTGCCTTCAAGTTCACTCCCTTGGCTTACCCCTTGAAGTCCTCTTCCACCCGCTATCGTCCCTCGAATGCGCACACAAACCCTCGGCTTGCCTCCATGCCACCCTTCACGTGTGCCCTTTGAAGTCCACTTCCCGGCTTGCCCTTGGAGTCCTCTTCCCTAGGCTCTCGCCCCTTCATGACTCAGCTGACTCTTCACCAGCAGCCTCGACTGTTGCCTTCGCACCCTCTTCATCTTTGGCTCCCGTCCCTCGGATGCACACAAACCTCCAGCTTATCTCCATGTCATTCTTCACGCATGCCTCGAAGTCCGCACCCCTCGGCTCATCGTCCCTGCTATCCATGGTCCCTCGGGTGCACACAAGCCCACGACTTACCTCCATGCCACCCTTCACCTGAAAACATCAACCAAGTCTATGTGTACCTGCAAACCTGCACACTCCAATACACATATCAAAACACAAGGGTAAACATAACTTAAACCCTTTGCCCAAACATCAAAACACATGGTCACTCCGGACCATAGATTGCCCCAACACAATCCACAACACCCGATCCAAATCAAGGCCGACCAAGAAAACCCCTAGATCAACAAGATTCAACCTCAAAACCAAATTAGATCGCGATCTACCGAGAGGATCAGGGGATGGGACTCAGTGATCAGAAGCTAGGTTAAGAGCACACGACTCACCTTCTCGTGATTTCGGTGGTGGCGTGATCGTCAACAGCTCGTGGGGACAACGACACCCCTAAATCGCCCCTAATCTCGCCAGCCCCTAGTGCGAAAGGAGACGCCAAGAGGGCGGAGGAGATCAACCAACTCCCAGAGGTAGAGGAGAAGGTGTGGCTTCGTCTCTCTCTCTCTCTCTCTCTCTCTCTCTCTCGGGAAGAAGGGTTTGTTGGCGAACGCGGTGAGGAGAAGAAGAAAGACAAGGGGGAAGAATAAATCGCGAACTTGTTGCCACAGGAGAAGGAAGAAAGGAAATTTAAGGGTTGGGTTCTTTTGCAAATAACCCATCGAACTTTGAGTTATTACCCAGAACCCTTAAGCCAAGGACTTTATACACTCAGGCCCAATTTTTTTTTCGAATTTTATACTCCGATGCTCAAGTCAGTCTAAATGAAATGGAATGCTGAAGTATAAAATGAAAACTCAACATACATGTACCATAGAGGAATGACCCCTATATATATCCACACCTTTGATGACCCTCCACTTTTGAAGTGTCACATCAGTTGTAACTGAGATGTTATATCAACGATTTTCTTATAAGAGATTACATTAGTTGATAGTCTGAGCAGGTTAGTGTTTAGATCATTCGACCACTGAGTAGTTGAGTATTAGGCATGTAGACTTACTGAGCAGCTGACCTTGTCAGGGAAGCATGTCAGTTTTTAAGGAGATACTAGGATGATGTCATTCTTGTCTTATCAATGTTTAGTCAAAGGTTGCATGCTAATGGCCTTAATGGTACTTACATGGAGGCCCAATAGGGAGATCACTAAGAGTGAGGCCCAATTTGACCTAATAGGATAACCGGGTTATGGTTCATGGGAGACGCCAGCTTAGCTAGGACTGTCCAAGAAGAGAAGCATATCCGCCGATTGGCCGTGTGTATGTGAGCAAGCTTTGTTGATTGATGATGATTTGGGTACGTAAGTCAGCCGATCTGAAGGGTGCTCAACCTTATGGAGCTTGGTTGGTGAGGCTGTTGAGTTAGGCTTCTTAGATAAAATAAGTTACCGATCGACCGTTTGAAGCGGCAAGTCAATCGACCATTCAGATAGTCTGACGATCGACAGGAATCTAACAAATTTGCTTCATTGCCCGATCGATCGAACTAATCTATCTTATTAATAATTTTGACCTCTACTTCCACGAGTCCCCAAGTCGGTCCACATCAATCGTTTGACTAAGATTTATCCTACGTAGTTGAGAGATCCAAAACTACCCCGTATTAGACACTATCCCATTGTACCACAATGCAAGCAACAATCAACTATTTTGGGACACTATTCACTCACTCAAATTACTAAAACAATCTTAACAAATAGTTTGCCCTCCTATATATGTCTGGATATATTGTTTAATTAATTACAAGATTCACTCTGGTTCTTTATTTATTAATCTTTTTGACACTAGTATGAATTTGTCCATGTGCTGACTCACTTGTTCTAAGTTTCACTTTCTTATGAACCACTGATGCATCAATAATCAATTCATCTTGTCATTTGTCCTTTCTTTTGAATGTATTAATTATTTCCTGCATTACTTTCTGATCTCCCTTGAGCTGTGTTGTGGGACCTTTAAAATTTAGATATTTATCAATTCTGACTACACTACAAAAATAACAAGGAGTAGCGACGGGCAGAATCCGTCGCTATTCCGTCGCTAAACACTGATAGCGACGGATTAGCGACGGATTTTTCGCCGTCGGCTGAAAACCCGTCGCAGAGCATGAGTAGCGACGGATATTATATGATCGCCGTCGCTATATTAGCGACCGATAATTATCACCGTCGCAAACACCCCAAAAGTGGGTCGACGTGGCCTGGGAAATGGTAGCGACGGATGGTCAATTATCCGTCGCAAGATTTATGGGGTAGCGACGGAATACGTCAATGTCCGTCGCTAATATATCGTAATAGCGACGGATACGGTCAAAACCCGTCGCTATTTGACTGTTTTAGCGACGGGAAAGTCAAATATCCGTCGCTAGTAGCGACGGAATTTTTTAAAATTCCGTCGCTAATACTGGAAAATTTTCACAGCAACGATCTGTTTCTTGACCTTCCCTGTTATACATCAATACCATATAAAAATATGAAACATAATTCTATATTTCAACAATCCAACAATCACAATTACAATCCAAACATTACACTTACAATCCAAACATTCACAATTACAATCCCAGACATTCAGAACAATCCGAATATTCACAATTACAATCTAAACATTCATAACAATCGAAACATTCAAAACATTTGTTTCGAATTCAATCCAATCCAAACAATTATCTACAAAAGTATACATTCAATCCACTATTCATTCCAAAGTTTAATTTCTAAACTTTTACAATCGAAACTTTGAAACAAGACTAAAATTTTACAAATGATGTATCCAAGTGTAACAGAGTAAATCATACGTATCCATACGATGTAAATGATTAAACATATGATGTATCCAAATGTAACAGAATAACCATACGTATCCATATGATGTATCAAAACTTATACAATTTTCATCCAACTAAATGTATATATCAAAAGAAAATAAACATATATCAAAAATGAAAGGTTCGTAGAGAATCATTACGTACATGAATATCAGAGTCAATACTGGATGGAAAGGAAAAATATTCCTGCATGATAAAAGATAAAAACATTAGAAAGAAATCTAATACAGAAATAAATCTAAATTGATAACAATAAGAAATAACAAATGATAAGATAACTCGATCTAATAGAAGAAAAATAACAAATAGAAGATAACTCAAATAATATTAAATAAGTAAATGAAAACTACTAATTACGAAAGAATAAAGGAATAATATCGAATATTCATACCTTTCAAGCAAGAAATATGAACTCAACTCTGATAATGTAGAATCTGTAAACATAAATGTAGTAATAAGAAAACAAGTTATTATGGATATAATAACTTAATACATTGTTACTGAAAAAAATTAGGGGGAAAAATGACTCTTACCACTATAATATCTCTACTCCTCAGTGGGATGCTCAGGATCCTGTGTATCCTGAGACTCAAAACGATGGGCGGGAGCGGAAGCGGCTGACATCTGTGTATCGGGAGCGTCAATACGAGGGGCGGGAATGACTGGCATCTGTGTCATCGGCGATAAGGTAGCTGCAAAAACTTGCATATGACGTAATATATTATCAGTATTTGCCTGGCGAGCCCGCAAATCTCTCAACTCAGCATCCCTCGCAGCGTCCCTCTGAGCCCACTCTGCATTCCTCTGAGCCCACTCTGCGCTTGTCTTAGCCCATTCTGCGTCCCTCCCGGCACACGTCGACTCTATCGACGTGAGTCGAGTCCGCAGGGCTTCATTTTCCTCCCGCAACTGTCGAACCTCACTAGAGGTAGAGGAGGAGGATGGTGGACGACCCCTAACCCCTGGAGCTCTCATCTGATCATATGTAACCTTTGCCTGAGAGCCCAGGCCGTAGCAGGCGGTCTTCCTCTTCCCACCGACGACATCAAAGTAAATCCGATTCACATCGTCGGTGGAAAGAGGCTGTGCATCGTCCCCCTCTGCAGCAGGCTGAGACGCCTGTGCCTCAGAAACTCTAGTGGTCATTGCTTCCTGTGAAATAAAAAATTTAATTAGTCTATATAAAATGTCAAAACAAATAAAATATAATTAATACACTTACATTGATTGCTAGGGAGCGACGATCGACAAAAGACCCATCTTTTCTCTTGTGGGTCTTGCTGAATAACTCCCAACTAGTGGGAGGTCTCTGTAGCTCAGCAGCCTGTAAAAACAAAATAAAAAGTACTAAATGCCTTTAATATATCCACAAAAACATACTAATTTAATAACCAAAATAAAAAGTACTTACCAAATCACTGGCATGCTGGACAATGGAACGGGATCCAGCAGTGTGCTTCGTCGATCCCGTGCTGGGCCCCGCAACCTCTGAATTGCGATTGCCTCGAGCAATCGCAGCATTCTCTTTCCAGTGCGGGCCATCCCAGACAGCTCGCCATGCTGCCCAAATCGGCTCAGGGACCTCTGTAGGCCTTTCAGCCTTCTTTCTCCATTTATAGAGCATGTCCCTGTACAATTTGGAGCAGTAGGCATTCCAAGTCTTCTTGAATTGCTCCTCCGCACCCTCCTCCCAGGTGTACCTTTTCTGTAAAAAAAATTTTATATGGTTAGTATGAAAAAAAATTATAATATCAAATTAAATATACATGTAAAATACTTACTAAAAACTCTCCATAATAGAATGATTTCAAATCATTCTCAATATGACCCCATGTAGTCGCAGGTGACAGTCTTTCTTTAAATTTTTTAGATATATAAGATGACACCTGATGCCCATCAGGTGAGAAACTGTAGGAAAAAATGAAATATATTAGCAAATTCTGTCAGAATATATATACAAAGAATAGGTATACCTGTCACCGACGACTGTAAGTATAATCCGCTGATCACGGGGTGCAGCCATGGTACCTGATTAGACACAAAGTTTAGGCAGATAAGCAGAATAGGTAAAACATTCAAATGAGACATATTAGAGACAAATGGAAACGTGCACTAATGAAGAATGTTAAATATAAGCAGAATGATCTAAATAAAGCTAGCAAATGGATAATCAAGCATCGTATAAACTTGTTCAATACAAGCAACATGATCTAAATTAACAACTCATCTTAATACAAACTCTGATTAGTTAATATTGTTCAATACATCTAACTCATCCTAATCTGATGGAACTAAATTAACATGCAAGTTTTCATCGCTTGAATCCGTTGATACATTGACCTCCTCACTGCTAGATATTTCACCATCATCAATTTCCTCGTCAGAGACATTCTCATCTATAAGTAATTGAGATATTGATTGTATTTCTGAATCAACTGAGTTGATTATAACTTCTTCATTTTGATAAGCATCGGAGTTTTGGATAGTGATTGTATTTGGCATTTCAATTGTTGACCTAGGCTTCGTTTGACATACAGCAAGCCATTCACTAGGGCGTCTTCTCTTAGTTGGGTACTCCAAATAAAATACTTGACCAGCTTGCACCGCAAAAATGAAAGGTTCGAACTTGTTGAATCTTTTGCTTGAATTAACCTCGACTAAATTGTATAACCGATGTTTCCTTGTGCCCGTCCTTGGTGTTGGATCATACCAAGAACACCTGAATAGTACACATCTTTTGAAAGGCAACGCTGGGTATTCAACTTCGATAATTTCCTCTAGCTTGCCATAATAGTCAAATTCATTATCATTATTGTTTGTTGATCCTTTGACACTGATGCCAGAATTATACGTTACCATCCCTGAATCACGTTGGCTCACATGAAATCTGTAGCCATTCACGTAATAACCCGAGTAGACTGTCACAGTACGAAGAGGTCCAAATGCGAGATTTTTAATTCTGTCGTCTTCTACATTTGAAATTCTGTCATCGTTGACCTATAATAGTGGTGGGTGATCAAATTAGATTAACAAGTAATCAAGAATTGTTAAAAAAAAAAGTATATTAACTCACTTACATATATTTGAAACCAAAAAGCAAATTCTTCTTCTATCTTTTGATCTACCTCATTTGCACATATCGATGGATTTTGAATGTACAACTGTTCTTGGTATAACCTGACATATAAGTTCATTTGATATCGTACTAGAAATTTGATTATATCATTTGATATTAATTTCATTACAACAAGAGATAATACCTTAGGTATGGTTTGACATCTTCACAGTTTAAGAGGATATATGTCCTGGCGGCATGATATTCTCTGTCATTTAACCGTCTAGATAGAGTTGAACCCATTGCTCTTCCAGGATACTTGAAGATAGAAAGAATGTCTGGGTCAACTGATGGAATGTCATCTTGATTGCGTGGACACTTTCGATGTCTGGTTTTCACATTTTCAGCAAAGTAATAGGAGCAAAATGAACTTGCTTCTTCAACCAGATATGCATTACATATTGATCCCTCAACTCTTGCTTTGTTACGCACATTATTCTTTAATTTTCTAAGAAACCTTTCAAAGGGATACATCCATCTGTATTGTACAGGACCACCAACCTGTGCCTCGCTAGGTAAATGAATAGGCAAATGCTCCATTGAATCAAAAAAGCTTGGTGGAAATATTCGCTCAAGCTTACATAGTATTAAAGGAATCTCTGTCTGAAGGCGTAACATATCTGCTACCGTAACAACTCTGGAAGTCAGATTTTTGAAAAAAAGGCTTAATTCTGTAAGTGCTTGCCAAACATTATTTGGAAGTAATTCTTGGAAAGCTATTGGAATTAATCTTTGCATAAACACATGACAATCATGACTCTTCATTCCAACCATTTTAGATCTATTGGTATCCACACAACGAGACATATTAGAGGCATATCCATCTGGAAATTTGATGTTTTTCAACCAAGAACATAATGCTTGCTTACTTTCTTTGTCCAATGTATAACAAGCCTTGGGATATTTACCAGTAGTTTCATTCTGATGCAACTCAGGCCTGCTAACTAATTGTTTCAATTCTTCACGTGATTTTGTTGTATCTTTTGTTTTCCCATGCACATTTAAGACAGTATTAATGATGTTATCAAAGAAATTTTTCTCAATATGCATCACATCCAAATTATGACGAATGAGTAAATATTTCCAATATGGAAGCTCCCAAAAAATACTTCTTTTCCTCCAACCACATTTGTTGACTCTAACAATATACTTGTTGATATCATCTGATCCATCCTGATATACTGGTAGAAATCCATAACTATCAATTTCATTTAACACTTCTTCGCCTGACATCCCAAATGGAGGTAGCTTCCTAACTACTTCGTTCCTTTTGAAATATTTCTTATTTCTTCTGAACGGATGATCAAGAGGTAAAAATTTCCGATGATTATCAAACCATGAAATCTTGCCACTGCATGGCAAAGAAAATGCATCTGACTGACTCATACAATGTGGACATACTAACTTTCCAGCTGTGCTCCATCCTGATAACATTGAGTAAGCAGGAAAATCACTAATAGTCCATAACAATGCTGCATGCATTAAAAAGTTTGACTTTGTAGCAATGTCATATGTCTCCGAACCTATATTCCATAAATAATTCAGCTCAGCTATCAAAGGTTGCAAAAAAACATCTATATGCCCTTTTGGATTTTGAGGACCTGGAATTAAAACAGTAAGAAACATGAATTCATCTTTCATGCACATCCATGGTGGTAAGTTGTATGGTGTTAAGATAACAGGCCACGATGAATATTGTTGTCCATAACTTCCAAATGGTTGAAATCCATCTGCAGAAAGTCCAAGTCTGACATTGCGTGGTTCCATAGCAAAGGAAGAAAATGTTGAATCTAACTGTTTCCATGCAGGGGAATCACAAGGATGACACATAATATCTCCATCATGTCTATGGTTTTGATGCCAAATCATATGACTCGCTGTTGCTGCTGATGCATACAAACGTTGAAGTCTAGCAGTCAAAGGAAAATAATACATTACTTTGAAAGGAATATTTTTTTTCTTCTTCTGATTGATCATGCGAACACCATGCTTGTAACGGGGATGGTTGCAGATTTTGCATTCCATCAATTCACTATCTTGGTTCCAAAAGATCATGCAATTATTGACACAACAATGTATCTTCTCAACTGGCAAACCCAAGTCTCTGATTAGTTTTTTAGTGTTGTAGAAACTATCAGTCATGCAGTTATCAGTTGGAAGCAACTCTGACATAAGTTGACATATGTCATCATAACATCGTTCTGAGAAATGATGTTCTGCCTTCATATTCAATAATCTTGCAGTAGCAGATAATTGAGAATGACCAGAAGGAATACCTTCCCATAATTCTCTTTCACTAGCCTTTAACATGTCATATATTTTCTGAACATCAGAAGTAGGTACTTGTTCTACATTTGATTGATCAAAAGCATTCATTGCATCATAAACCATTGATTGCATTGCATCAGCAGGGTTATATGATGTTTCTGGTCCAATTGAGTTCGATGATGAAGCAACGGAAGGTCCACCAAATTCATATACATACGGCTCTCCATGACAATACCAGTTGTAATAATCTGGAACAAACCCATACCTGGCGATATGAGTTTTCACTGTATCTTCATCACGGAAAGCTGTATTTCTACATTTGCGTTGATTACATGGACACTTCAACTCTGTGCCATTCAAACACTCAGGATGACACTTTGCAAAGTTAACAAATTCTTCCACTCCAGCAAAAAATTCGTCACGGATAAATCCATTGTCTAACCTATTATACATCCATGCCTTGTTCGGATACATTGTATCTGAATTCAGATAAGACAATTTAATCAAACAACACATATTAAAATGTGATATTAATGGTATACTAAAAAAAAAATCTTATTAATCAAACATGATATAATTCGATTTATCTAAAACTAATCAAACAAGATCTAATTAATAGAACAAGTAATCTACTTAATCAAACAATTAATCATCTTAATAATCAAATTAATCAAACAATTAAACTAAAATAAATAATATTTTACTCAATTAATTACACATGGCTTAACAAACAAACTTATTATTTAAAATAATTAAACGATAATTAACTAATTAATTAATTGATTACTTATTTAATTAAACAAATTAATTAATTAAGCTAACTAATTCAATTAATTAGTCAAATTGATTACCCTAAAGTAATTAAACTAATTAATTAATTACCCTAAATTAATTAATTAACCCCCCTTTAATTAATTAACCCCCCCCTTCCTCTGCGCAGCCACCGCCACCGCCGCAGAAGCCGCCCGGCCGCACTGGGCCGCGACCCGCAGCAGGCGGCGCGAGACAGCGGGAGGACGCGCGCCGCCGCCGGAGGCCGCGCGCGGCCGCGGGAGGCCGCGCGCGGCCGTGCCAAGGTGCTGATGTTGGCCGGAGAAGACGACGGCGGCGCGTGATCACAATAAAACGAGAATATACGGCAAATGGAGCTTAACTCGCTACCTGGGATCGGAGGAGGGTTCGCCGGAGGAGAATCGCCGGAGGAGAATCGCTCGTCGCTTCGGTCGCTAGGGTTCGCGTGGGCGCGAGGGGAAGTCGGCGTCGCCTTTTTTTAAGAAATTTTGCGACGGACTAACTTGTCCGTCGCAACTTAGCGACGTATTTGACTTATCCGTCGCTGAATTAGGGGTTTGACTCGTCGCCTAACATTAGCGACGGATTATTTTAAAATATCCGTCGCTATAGCGACGGACTTTGACCATGTCCGTCGCTATAATCTAGAGTTTGACTTGCCGCCAAACTTCAGCGACGGATACTATATATCCGTCGCCATTTGCGACGGACATCAGTAAATGTCCGTCGCAATACCTTGTTATTTTTGTAGTGCTAGTCAAATTCGGACTATTTAGCACTATTTAACAGTACCACGGATTTGATTTTTAGGGAACCCAAACTATGAGAAAGTGACATAGCTGGGATGTTTAATTAATTATCTGCTCCTGATTACCATAATATAGAGATAATTAAAAGATGATTAAGAATGGTGTGTCTGTGGCTGTGTTGCATTAAAGCGTTGGAGTGGATAAGAACTTGACCGGACCAAATTACTATCCATTAGTTCATGCACCTGATGTAGGCATAGCGAACCTGCCTGTCTGCCGAATTAAGCATGCGGGACGCGTGCAGCATCTTGCATGAGCGAGCTACTCGGGGAGGTGCATGCCCAATTCCTTCATGCATGTTTTTTTTTTTAATTTTTTTTAAAAAAATTTTGTTTATGCGTCAATTCTTATCGTAACCACGCACCAAAAGTATCGGACTATAATTATTAATTAATGATTGCATTCGTCCATTCTCGGTCTGATTAGCTAGATTCTTCCGTTCAGCGAATCCTTATTCCCCAGAGCTTCATGTGGTTCTTGTTGCATGGAATATATATAATTCCAGGTGGCGGCTTTGTGCTGTTTTTTGTTGAATAGAAGCAACCGGATTACTATGGCCGTGTTACGTTATTAACTTATTATGAAAGAGATGGAAGCAAGTAGTCCAATTCCATCTGAATACTATAAATTCCGACATGATCTGAGATGGAAAAAAGGAACCGTTTAATGTACTGTAGGAGGTATAGGACATTCACAATTTCAAATAAATGTGAGTAATTAGTCATCATGGCTTTAGGCAAAAGGAATATATACTATGACTACTCAACTCCAAGATGCAATTGCTAATTAGCCCACGTCTATTTTATCTCTTTCCACGTAGTCCTCAGCCAGAATCATATCTGAAACGTAGCGGATAAGAAGCTAGTCGCTAACTTATCGCAACAGTCTACAAATTTTGATGTGCACGGCCACCTCACATTGAACACACCAAGAACTCGAAAAGTGGCATGGCTAGGAAGGTTCCATTTTGCCGCCACAATCACACATGAAATGTGATTATATATCTGTTGATATGTGCCTTAATTCCATTGATAATTATTTGTATGATTAATTATATGGAACATGAACTCCCCACATACAACCTACCTTGGTACTTCTCTTTTTGTTTTACAACTTTACAAAAGAATATCGCATAAGGAATATTAAGACGCTGGCTAGGTTAATTGGAACATGAAAGTATTACACCTCCTTAATCGCACATGCCTCTATGTATAATGTATCTCCTCTCTTCATATATAAGTCCTACCCCTCCAAGCCTTAATTCAATCGAGATTACTGACCAATACAATTAAATTGGTGGTTTAATATAATAAGCTAAACGATATCAAAATGAGCGGGGGGATGATGAGGAAGCCTGGGGATTGGGTGTGCAGGTCGTGCGAGTACGTGAACTTTTGCCGGCGGGACTCCTGCCAGCGGTGCGGCGAGCAGAAGCTTGGGGTGGAGCGGGCGGACTACGGCAGCATTGGCGGCAGCTGGGACGTCAAGCCCGGCGACTGGTACTGCGCCGCCTGCCGGGTCCACAACTACGCCAACCGCCCCTCCTGCTTCAAGTGCGGCGCTTCCAAGGACGACTCCGCCTCCGCCATCGCCACCTCCTGGGGCTTCCGCTGCGACACCGCCTCCGGAGCCGCTAACTGCCCCTCCTCCTGGAAGTCCGGCGACTGGATTTGCTCCAGGTATCACATATATCTCGTTCTCTATATATTCATGCACCAGTACAGCATTGTTCATCAAATTCAGTACTATCTAGCTAGCTCAAGAGATGCCGTGCAAATCTCTGCAAGTGAACTAATCCTAATGGTCTGTTATATGCTTTAATGTATTCAGATTGGGTTGCAATGAGCACAACTATGCGAGAAGGATGGAATGTTTCCGATGCAATGCACCGAGATCAGACTGAGTGTGCCAATTATATATATATATATATATATATATATATATATATATAGTTCAGGATACTAATCGACAAGCACACGCAGAGCTCTACTTTTTCAAACAAGTGATGAGTGATGACCACTCTTTATGTTAACGTTTCAATTAATAAATATATGATGTATTTCTTTTTGTTTCAGCTGATGTATATCGCGTAATTGTCGTGTATTTCTTCGATACTGTAAGCATGTTATTAGCTAAAATCTACACTGTTACTGAATTTAAGACTCTCTTTTAAACAAGACTTATATGCTTAATTTAATTGTATTGTCAACAATTCTGTGACCGTTGTGTCCATTGATTCTGCTTTGAGCAGTGTAACACTTTCCGCCTCTGGCGGTTTAATTAATTCCATCGACAGTATGCTGTCATGGGAGCTAATTCATTTAATTTGCATGGTAATATCATGCGGCCAAGAAAATATTAATGTATTGAGAATGCAAACGTTTTAAATAATTTTAGGGGGCGTTTGGTTTGCTGCATTTTTTATTTTTATTTTACAGAAAATTATATATTTTTTTTATTTTCTGAAAAATGATTTTATTTTATTCTATAGTTTTTCAGGAAATGCTATATCTTTTTTTTTGAAAACAAGATTGGAAAATGCAAACCAAACATGTTTTCCAGAAAATCGCATTTTCTACCGAAAATGAAAATGGAAAACAAGTATACCAAACACCCATTTTATGAAAATTATAATATATATTTTTTCAATTATAATATTTTTAGGGATTATCAATGGAATATATAATAAAATTATTGAAAAGAATGATTAACTAAGATATGTAACGTCGAATCTGAAACGAATGGTTCGGCCCCATTAAAATATCTCGGGAAAGGATACATGAAAGTTCATCCTGACAATTAGCATTCTCAAATCCGCTATCCATTATTGAAAAAAAAATCTCGATAATAAGTAGTAGCTGAATTTCGAACTCTAAATTCTTAATTTATCACTGGAGAATCTAACTATGATATCTCATCTGGGGTAAAAATTATTAGACAAAATAAAAAAATAATTAACCAGGTTGGATAATATCAGGTTACCTGAGATTATCAGCCCGACCCACGAAAATTTTTCATCAGACATCAGGGTAAATTGGAAAACAATCATGGCGGGCAATCAAGAAGCCCAACATTCCACAGTTATAATTATTAGATAAAATAAGATGGTTAAAGATGATTCGCTCGCCCTAGCGCCCCCGTCAACTTATTTCAGGGACAACACGGAAGAGATACATCATGGGACTACTAGCCTGAATACTGTAACTAGTATGTGGGGAGGACAAATATATTGACTTTATTAAATTTTGACCCTTTGATTTTAAGATGATAACTACATTTGAATCATCGATCCATTACATGGGACTATTATTAGACAAAATAAGAAGAGAGATGTAGAGGACGCGGTAAGGAATTTGTTTGGAATGCATCTATGTTATGAGAGGAAGTTTTTATAAAAAAAAACTATATAGGGTAAAAAATAATATTATAAATTATAAGGGATAAAATGTAAAAAGTAGTTAAATTGCGAGGGGCAAATTAAGGAGGCGTTTGGTTTGTTCCATTTTTCATTTTCATTTTCTAGAAAACCGCATTTTCTTATTTTTTGGAAAATGACTTTTTTCATTCTCTAATTTTCCAGAAAACGCAATGTTTTTTTTCTGGAAAACAAAGTTAGAAAATGCAAACCAAACATGTTTTCCAGAAAATCGCATTTTCTACAGAAAATGAAAATGGAAAACAGACTGGAAAACACAAACCAAACGCACCCTAGGTTTTCCCGCATAACAATATATATATATATATATATATATATATACAAATTTGATCTCCTGCGGACCGCGTGCGTGACAACGGCTGATCGATCATAGTGACCGATCAAGCAGTTACCTGGTCGGTCACGTACGCCGACGGGTTCACCGCGCCGACGGATTCATCGCTACCCCTAGGATTCACCGCACCCCCTAGGGTTATAGTTTTATTCGGGGACGGCGGCCGAAGGCCGCCGATGGTGTCTGATCGACACGGGAGCGCAGCGCCATGCGTGACCGATCAAGGAAGTCCCTGATCGGTCACGCTGTGCAGTCCGCACGCGGTTCGCACCCTGCGGTCCGCACACGATCCGCAGGAGATCAAAACTCTCTCTCTTTGTATATATATAATTTAAATATGCGTGGTTAATTTTTTTGGGTGAAAATAAAAAAGCATCCTATTTTTTAAAAAATATAAAAAATATTTTATCATATTTTTTTTATTTTAAGAACTCTTATTTCACGCTATTTTGAAAACCCTTATCAAACGCAGTCCGTATCGACCCAGCGATCGAATTAAATTAGGCTTCCAGTTCGAAGGCCATGGAGGAGGGCGGCAGAAGGAGGATATCGATCGATCTCGACAGGCTCCCCATCAAGCGCTTGGACGCCATCGATGAGATCGGCAACGAGCAATTCCCTCCGTGCGCATCTTTCCCTCTCATTTTTCTCTTGACTGATGTAGCTGGCGCGCCGCGCCGCGCCCTGAGAGCTTCCTCCTCCTTGCAGCGATGTTAGTCATGAGGAGAAGCGCCTCGGTATGCTTCGGCGAATCGACTTCGCCTCCATCGTGGCGGATAGCGTTGGCGCGAGGAAAAGGCAGAAGACGACCCCCAAGGAGGCCGCTCCCGCACCTCAGCAGGCCTGGCCCTGGCAGGGCTTTGTGGAAAATCTGCAGCTCGCCCACCAGGAGTTATCAGTCATCATCGATCTGATCAACACGGTTCGTTCTCGCCTCTCTGGAAGTTGCTTCTAATTTAGAGGAGAATCTGATTTTCACCCCTTCATCTCGTTAACTCATGAACTTAGGAGTAGCGGTTACAATATTGACCAAGGATAAAGTGAAAGTGGTAGTCTCGTGCATTAAGGTTGTGGAGATTCCTTTTAGATTTTGCGTTTAGGGCTTTAGTTTAGAGTTTTTTAGACATGCACTTGGTTTTAGGGTTCGCCTGATGGTTTAGTTAGTTTTAATATTCACTAAATGGTGGTCGAAATCTTAGTCTTTGGTGAGAAATTTTGTCGTTTACTGCTCGGAGTCATAGTGACAACAGTTTCCATTTGCTTCCGGGATCTTGATTTTTGTTTTTGTCATACAGCAATCAAAATTTGATTTATTTAAAATACATATTTTGGAAGAGACGGATTTTATGGAGCTACCCTCTGATACAATAAATGGTGTTGGATTGGTTTAACCTTTTGTTTGCAAAGGAAATGAGTCAAACTGTTTAGCAGTGAAGTTATAGTGCATTCAGATGTGAAATAACAGTTGGAAGTTTTAGAATATATCCCTGTGTACGAATTATCTACAACAGAATTTGAGGCATAGAAACTGTGAACTATATGGAAAATAAAATGGCTCATGCTTTTAGTGACCTCTTATTTTATTCATCTGCACATTCTAATAAATCTAGTATCTAATTGCAGTGTTTGATCGTCTTTGTTGGACATTTTAAGTCAGCATTAAAAAAAAAATCTATGGAAAATCTAGTATCTTATTGCAGTATTTGGTCATCCTTGCTGGACTTATTTTCTTCATACAACCAAGATTTTTCTTTAAAAAAATTCTACTGATTGTTAATCAACATTTCTTTGGACTATGTGTGCTGGATTGATAGCAATGAAAATTATTTAAATTTGTTAACTAATGAACACTTATATATGTAGAGTATGATCTCCCACCTATTTGTTTAGATGTTTGAAACTTTATGCATGTTGATATGGGAAACCTAAAATAAAATTTATGTGGCTTGCTACAGTGCTCGGGCTATTTGCTTTTACTTAGGCTGATTCACTAATGTACTCAGTATGAACTGGGAGTAGTTGGGATGAAATTGTAGCAGTTAAGATGAAGTGGATTTAGTGGAACAGTTTGGATGAAACATTAGCAGTCCGCAGGAAGTGACAATTTGTAGGTAAAGAGAGTTCTCTAACTAGGTAAAGATGTTTAGCCTAATGGGGCGAAGAAGCTTCCATTATAAGGTGAATAGGTTTTCCCCTATGAGGTGAAGTTTCCATTATGAGTTAAAGAGGTTTCCTGCATGAGGTGAAGAGGTTTACCTTATGAGGTGAAAAAGTGGAGATACGCATAGCCAAAGTGAATTTTCTGATGAGATGGTTTGTGGATAAGGAGTTTTGGGATCTTTGCAGTCAGGATAGAAGAAAGGATTAAGAATCTCTCTCCTGGAAAAATCCCCGCTTATTATGGTTTATGGTTATTTGCCATCTTGTAATGCCAACTATAGGCTTACACGACTCATGTTATGCTCCCATTGGTCAATGTGTATGAGGTTGTTATGGATTCATCTCTCCCCTGCCCAATCTTTTTTCCCTCTTTGGGACACATGTTGGATTGTCATTTGCAGGTACACACAGTATGGTACATCCTGCAATACATGATATATGTATCTCCAGTCAAGAATTAAAAATGTTGTCTTTTCATCCTTTTCATTTATGAAATTTAGATCTCTTCCATCATAAAAATAATAGAACTTTATATATTTTTGTGTGTGTAATTAGAAATTATAGTATGAGTTGCTTCTGGGCATAAAATGTAGGTTGAAGCCAATGATGCAGTAGCAGTGTCTGGAATGCAGAGACCTAAGCAGTTGCCAAATGAAAATCTGTCAGACCTTGCAGTATCTGCGGCAACTAAGCTTCAACGTCTCCGGGTATGATATTTTGTTAAAAAAAATGATAACAGCTTTATTTTTTTCTTGTATACACTTTTAAATTTGCAGCATGGGGTTTATGGATTGAATAAGGTGGCCCTTTCAGAATCTGAGAGGCAGCACAAAATATCCTCTCCAATAGAAGTGCATATAATTTACCCTAGCTTATGCAAGTGTCAAAGTATCTATGTTTTGATTTTTTTTTTTATGTCAAAGAAAAGGCAACAATGCTTTTTTTTTAGACTGATTACTACTTTGTTTTGACAGATTAAATTATGATTCTAATTGCTTTTCTCCAAGCAAACGATCCACATCTTGTGGTTATTTTCAAATATGGAATAGTTATACACAGTCGTTTCTATCTCTTACTGAATTTCATACAGAATCTTGGTATGTCCTTCAAGCAATCTTCAAAAGCATTAGAACTGAAAGTCTCAAGAGAGGCAAGATTCTATGGATCACTGATCAGGTACTTGCTCCACATTTTATAATAAAGTGCTCCCAAATCTGGGAAAAAGTATCTAATTTATGTTCCATTGACTGACAGATTGCAGCAACACTGGAAACTTAAACGACAACGTGTGTTAGCAGCAAGTCCAGGTAGTGATGGGTTCTCATTTGATCTGTTAGACAATACATCATCAGATACTACTATGCCGTCTCGTCCATTGCCCAATGCTCTAGTTCGCATTGTTCGTGAGAATGCTGGCCTTTTGGCCATACAAAGACCTCAAAAATCATTTCGGTGCATATCGATAAGTTATACTGGGACCAATTTTAGTTCTAGAAGTAAGAAACCCATTAAAGAGAATACATATAACTCAGATGAGAATCCTCATGCAAACAAGAAAGAAGCTTTAACTGATGAAGATGTAAATTCATGGGTTAAAGATACACATTCAGTTCTTCGTGAAATTCATCAATCAATTTTTCTGGAGCAGGTACTTCTATTGTTTTCTTCAGCATTACATAACTTTTAGCTGCTGATTTTATTTATTTTCTTGTTAATTGCAGGTTTTTGATAGGGTGAACCATGAAAGTTACTACACTTCTCCGGGAATTAATGTCACTGGGATGCTAGAAGACCTTTTACAGTTAGCGATTGGTCAAGATACATCTATTTGTTTATCCCTTGAATCTGTTAAGAAAGAAGACTTTCTTGACACCAGGGGGCTTTCTCAGAATGGCAATAATGGGTTCACTCATTCTGACTCATCAGCACTAGTAGTGAATAACGAGAAAGATGAATTTATTCAAAATAACTTGGGAGTTCCTAGCCCTGTTGGCTTACAAATTTATTTGGTACATATTTTCCACAAAAATTCCTTAGTACGATTGAAGGAGAAAAACTTTTCTGTCTCAAGGGTAGCTGTTGCTGGTCATGCTGCTGCTGAATCTTGTGGCCTCACTCATTTCTGTAAGACAGTTGCTCATAGGATCTTTTCCACTAAAGTTTTGGCTGAAATAGAACGTCTCGTAAGCAGTGATCCTTTCCCTCTATAGTTTGAAGTGAATTAAAAATGGAGTAAAACATCGAAAGTTCTGATGTCACCTTCCTTTGTATGCAGGTGAGCAGGATTCCGTATGTTCAGCTGTTGTCTCACCCTCCTTGGCATTCCAGAACATCATCATGGTCTCTCTTCTTAAAATTTCCTGAGTCGGTCTTTCATGCAGCTTGTCTGTCTGAGTCTTCAAATAATTATGATGTGAAGGGTTTAATTAGGCGCCAAATTCATACCAAGATAGTGGTCAAGGATGACCAAGTTACAGTGAGCGGAGAAGGTGCACTCGGGACTCTCTGTTCATTTGGAATTTCTGCTGATGGTTCTTCAATGGATAGCTATGGGTGTGACTTGGATGATCTTCCACTGATTCTTCTTCAGCAGGTGTCTTTATCTATTGCATATGCTGCTTTGTTTGTTCTAAAAAAATATTATTGTTTTGAAGGATACTCAGCTCATACGCTTAGACCTTTGTTTCCTATCAACATAGCTAGCCCTTGAATAGATTAAGTAAAATCTAATTGGTGAGTCTGGAACCGACAAGAAGTGCTAGTAAATGACTAGTTTTCTTAATTTATTCATGTTCATTTTTCTTGATTTTAACTCCTATAGGACCGTAAAGCACTTTTGCAAAAAAAATGTTTTAATGGTAAGTGGGTTGAGTGGAGAGACATTTTGAGGAACAAGAGTGCCATTTGGGTAAAATTCAGGGGGGGCGGGGGGTTCTTTTCGGATATATTCAGTAAGTTGGTGCGTTCTTTTGATAAATTGCCAGATAAGATTCCCTAAACTTGGTTCCCTTATGCAGATTGCAGGACAGATCATTCGCTGGCTTCATGATGAAGCATTGATAGTTGGGATGAAGGTGAGCAGAGACTTTTTGTGCCTGTATCTTGAACTGGACCAAGGTGACATGCTTGGTCTTGTGGCACGTGTGGACCCAGACGACGTCAATGGTTGCATCTCATGGTGGATGATCATGGAGGATGGCTTGGCAGATGATGAAAAATTCTCTACAAACCCTGGCGAGTATAAGAACCGAAGATTTCTCGGGCATCTATCGCTTGAAGCATTGTACTCTATGTTGATGGATCTAGTGAATGTAAGCACTAATAGTTTGGGTGGATCCTAGAAGGTGATATCTAGGGGTTCTTCAAGTGCTTATTGAGAGTTTGATGCAGCATGTAACATGTAGAAGTTGGCACTAGGAATTACGTTTTAGAATATAATTCCCTTTATCCTCCACCTTTCCAAGTAATGTACTTATGTACCTACTCATTGTATTATTTTTTTTTTTGTATTGGCTGCTAATAATTGACTGATATATCTGGTTCACATAGTCCATAGCTTCAATTAGCGAAAGATTAATAGGGTTAATTTAGTTCTAGTGGCATCTGCGACCTCTCTTAAATCAAATTACGTCAAACGTTGATTTCTCTCTCGTAAGTTTTCTTAATCCATCATTGCTAATCTATCTGTTCATGTTCTAAATAGAATCAAATTAGACAACTTCTATCAGACATGGATGCACACAAGTTGTCAAGTGGTGAGAATGGAAGGAAGGTAATCCGACCTTCTCCCGAGAATTGGAGCTCTGGTATCCGGGAAGAACTTCAGCCCCGGCAACTCCGTGACCTTCCCGTCGCTGGTGACGCCGACGGGGTATCTGAGAAGATGGCCGGGGAGGTCGTCGAAGAGCTCCTCGCTCGCGTACAAATCCCAGTTCCGTTTGGCGACCGTGTTCAGCTTCCTCACGCACTCCACGCTCCCAGGACGCTGTAAGACATCATCCTGCACCGAGGACACTCCCAGGTGCTCGTGCCACAGTGCCCTACGAAAGCTGTAGACTTGCCCCATGGCCGGGCGCCACTCGGTCGCGAGATGTTCGGGTTGGAATGCGCCAACCGCGATCTCTGAGTCTCTAGCCCCGTCCATTGATCTCTGGTTGATGTTAGCGGATCCGACGATGATGTACTCGTCATCGACTGCGAAGAATTCATTTGTATACTTTTGTCCAAGTAATAAATGTATCAAGCTGAAGATCTGCGCATGCAATTACCTATCATCATCTTGGCATGGACATAGATCATGAATCGCCTTGCCTGCTGGGCTCTGCTGTAATCAGAGTTCGGCTCCGGTTGCTCCGGCGGCATGTACTCGTCCCTTCTCCTCACTTCTCGATTGCCCAAGCAGAAGAAGGCCAAATAATCATCAGGATTCGCTCGAAGGCCCTTAGCTCTGAGAGCCTGCGAGATGTCCTTGTACATCATCTCCATCGTCCGTCGCTGCCAATCCAAGATAGCCTGCACAGACTCGCTCTCGGGGACGCCCTCCGGCCACATCGGAATCACCACATAGGCCGCGAACGGTCTTCCAGCCTCGATCATGCTTACCACTTTGAGAGAGATCTCCTTGGGGATGAGATGCAACGCACCGATGTCCTCGACCTTGATGCCATCGGCGGCGCTCCAGTCGTATGAGCTTCCGAGGAAGTACTGGTTCTCGATGTAGATGAAGTCTTTGGCTCGCCGAATCGCATGAATGTATGCGTCCTGGATACTACGCTCTATGACGTGGTCCTTGCCGGTGATGAGCCCTGCGCCGGCGGCTTCCTCTGGCGTGTCGGGGAATCCCACGACCGAGCTGCTGTCGATGGAGCGAAAAAGTTGCACGCTCCAAGCTTTGTCGTCGACCACGGCACGAACGGGCGCCAAGCGTTCGACGTCCGGCAGTAGCAGATGCTCCGCCCCGCCCTGCTTTCTCCATCTCTGCTCGAAGTTGCGCAAGACATCAACGGCCACGGGGCCTTCGAGACTACAATGGATGTCGTGCCAGGGCTCTCTCGGGCCGCCCTTGGACCTGGACGCGCCCGGGAAGTTCGGCTGGTGGAAATCCAGGCGGTGCGCCGTGGCAAGAGTCCGGAACAAAGAGTGCTGCTGCGTGTCGTACCTGCCGTCGCAGAGGTCGATTCCTCCTACGAAACTGCGGATCGTCCGCTTCCCACCCCACCCGCTGTCGGCGTCCACCACCAGGGTCTTTTGGTGATGCGTAAACATGGTGGCAGTCTGGAAGTCCTGAACATAGCTCGCGGCGTCGTCGGGATTCCGCGGACAGAGGACGCAGTGCACCCCCGTGTCCCTGAAGTAGCTCGCGGTGTCCAGGTCGTGGGTGGCCATCACGCCGTCCTTCCTCAGCGGGCCGAGCCCCACCGAGGTCCGGTCGTTCCACACAAGCATCAGCACCCGCACGCCGTCTCGGGCCTTCCGCTTCAGAAGGTCGCCGAGGGTGGCGTCTCCACCGGGCTTGAGCCGCTGGGGGTCGCGCACCAGAGTGATCTCGGTGAAGACCGACCAACCAGCGATGTAAATGAAGTGTCGTGCGCCGGCGATGGCGTCGAAGACGTCCTCCCAGCACCGCTGAGGCTCATAGTTCTGAGGAAGGAAGCCGTCTAGGACATGGGCGTCCTGGTATAGCGTCATCCGACAGCCTTGCCGCTGCGGGAAGAAGGTGCGCGGCACACCTGGGTGATACAGGTTGACGATCCCCCTTCCCCAATTTTGCACCGGGTCTCTGTCGACGGCCACGTACTGCACTCTCACGTGCAGCTTGGCTCCCTGCTTCACCGGATTCCGATCATTGTCGCAGATCAGCAGCCACCGGTCCACCGGCGCGCCGTACATCACTTCCTTCACCGGTAGGTAAGCCCGGCCAATCACGGACGCCCCTATGGCTTTCTGGGTCTTGACTGTGAAAATAATGTCGGCGGCGAGGTGCGCGCAGTAAAGATGGAACGCCTCGTTCCAGGCGAAGACGGAGTCGCCGCTTATCACTCTGGTGCGACCGACTCTGGCCTTCTCCAGGTCGATGGTGGCGTAGACGCTCACAGGGCCGCAATCATCAAAACTTTCTATTTGCTGGACGAGTTCCTGATATCGAAAAATTTGCCATGGGAAAAGACTTTCAGAAGGAACATTCAATTCAATTTATTTTATCAATAAGTGGAAGCCGAATCAAACAAGTAAAACCTTGGGACGGCAGAAAGAAGCTCTCCTGATCCATGATAATCTTTTGAAAAGCCTTCCCTTTACTCGAGTTAGAGTGGAGGTCTCCAGTTTCATCAGCACACCACGCAAACACATACCACTTATTAAACTCGAATGCAGATAGAGGAATCGAAATAGGCAACCGCATGCAGCAAGCTACTTTAATTTGTGATAATATCTGTTACCTTCTGAAAAGACCTTCGGCTGCTCTGGTTTTCACGTGTGTTCAGCAAAGAATTTGCTTCTAAGATCGACGCCTGCAGAGTTCCATGGAGCAAAATGAGTGCCATGCCTCCCCGCGCGGCGGCAGTCCCTGCAGCATGAAAAGAAGGCTTCAATGAAGTTTTTAGCTAGTTTCAACTTGAAAGAGCAAGGCGGTAAGTTGAAGATCGTCACGTAGCAAACAGCTGGTCGTAGCTTGTGACGAGAAGGAAAACAAGATCCGACTTAAATAGACGCATCGAGAAATTCATCTGCCTGAAGAAAAGAAAAGGATACCCACTCAGCACATATACCCAACGTTAGCCGGAAAGACACAAGAAAGAGATCTAATTCCGAAATCAAGTACCAAGTTTAGAGATTCCGGTGGATTAGAAAAGTTGACAGTTTTAAATTTAAAAAAAAATTAAAATATATATTCCATCTTTATACCTTCGCTGTTTAAAACATTTTTCCAATCAATCGGACCGGTAGAATTAGGAATCGGTCAGCCATCCGGTTCAACTTGAGAACCGACTGTCCAAGAATCGGACATGAATCATTCTGAACCGGCCGAAAATTGATGAACCGAGCAAATCGGCATGATTTGTGCGATCTGATAATTTTTCTTTTAAAAATGATGCAAAACGGTATCATTTTACCTTACTAATATTGATGATGGAGATAAAGATGTTACTATGAGACTGATCAATTTGATGTTACTATGCTTTATGATTCATTCGGTGACGAAGGAGATGAAGATGGAGATGGACATGAAGTATTTCATGATGAAGATATTCAATAAATTAATGTTGATTTTTATGATCCTATTTGATTCATGAACTTTGAGCCTAAGGTTTTCCTTGTGTTGTTAACTTATGTTTTGACTTATGAATATGTGAGTGAGTTAATATTTAATATTATATTTTATTAGAAAGATTAGCTTAATACTTAGATATTTGATCCATATAGGTAATGTTTATTTTAATTAAGGGATGAATTATGTTGTGTGTTATCTTTTATGGATTGTGTTGATTTCTAATTTAATTTTTTAATATATATATGTATATATATTTATATATTTATATAAATATAAATTTTATTATATAGACTTCCGATTTAACCGATTAGATGACTGACTTACTGAATAATTACCTCGATCGATTTCATCTCCGATCCGATTTTCATGACCTTGGTTAAAAATTTACACTAGATTTGTCGGAGTCGACGCTCGAAGGGTGAAGTCATGGCATCGGTCTCTAGGTTCGCGTCGTCCTCGATGTCTTTCCTTCTGCCACGCTCTCTCCCCCCTTTTCTGCCGACGAAACCCTTCTCCATCGGACGTCATCGCCTCCTCAGTGTGCGTCCTCGTTCCGACGGCCTCCGAGCTCGCCGCCGGATTTCGGGTGGCCGCCTCGAATACTCTCTGGACGACGAAGATGAGCAGCCATCGGATGGGGAAGGAACCGGCTTTGGACGGGCAGTTGAACTATTCAATGGAAGAGAGTACTACCAGTGCCATGACTTCCTGGAGGAGCTCTGGTACGACGCGGAGGAGCCCATCCGCACGCTCCTTCATGGCATCCTGCAGTGTGCTGTGGGTCTGCATCATCTATTCAACCAGGTAAGGTAGCCTAATAACCCTACGTTTCGAAATTTGTCTCTGAACAGGAAAAGAGGATATTTTTAGGGTTGGAAGTGAGTATGCAGAACCACCGGGGAGCGATGATGGAATTGGGTGAGGGGCTTTGCAAGATTCGGAAAATGGATCTCGAGAACGGGCCCTTCTTTAAATTCGAAGAGGAAGTCTCAGCAGCCTTGGAGTTCCTATACCAAACTCAGAAAGAACTCGCTGCTTGTAGGTTTTCATGTCTGTGAGTACTTATCGTCTGTTGCTTGTGTTTTTCTATAGAATCATTTGTTGTTTAAATATGAAATGAGAGGAACAAATTGTCTTGCATAATGAATGAGGTTCGATGCCTGTGATTTATTTTTTTTGCATAATGAACTTGGTGGTTCATTCAAAATAATTGTCTTTCGATTGGGTAAGCTTACAAACTATTGGAAAGCTACTTATTTGCTGGATGTGTGGCTTGTTGCACCAAGTGTAGATCTTTTAGATGGCTATTAGTTTCCTGTCTATAGGATAAGTTAAACAAACTTGGATCTATTATATATCCGCATTGATTTAAAGGTTTTAGCTATCACAGAATCTTTTTTGAATGTTAGATCTTTAGAGCAGCTAGAATTTGTGATGGCTGAGGCAACCCAATAGCATCTTAAAAGAAATTGGCAGGGAAGGATGACCATATCAAGATTCTCTGAACATTAATCTTTGTATTGTTGTGGATATTTTGTTTAGAAATTCAAGATTTAGTGTGTTTATGTCGGTACTTATACAGCTAGGAGAGCTTGGATAAGAAATAAAATGTTAACCTTAACCAAGAAATGAAGTAGTGTGTTTAGTTGTGTATTTTGGACCCGCATGTCTGTTCGTGTATGCTACTTCTCGCTAATCAAGAAACAATTCAGCTCACTTATTTCTTTTAACATTGCAACAGAAAAAGCAACTATTTATTTATTTGTTTTTTTTCTGGGTTAGCGGAACTTATTTTACTCCTGCATATACGAACATCTAGATATCATTTTGTTTGCATAGGGTTTTCTAGGATTTTTATGTGCACTCGTGGTTTTCCTTTCTGACTATTCCTCACTTTCTCTGAGAATTAACCTGATTATGGTGTCAATGATATGGGTCTCATGGCCATTTTATTAGTCTGGTCATGAACTTGTTTGCCTGATATCATCCACCGAGCGATGTTGATTGCTATTATTTGGTTATCAGAGATAAACAAAAGGAATTTTAGGAGCCAAATACCAAATTGCTGTATTCACTCAAGAACTAGTCAATTACCTGGTGCATCATCAAGTAAATTTTAGTTTCTTGCTTCTGCCAAGCATTTAGCTTTTCTTCAAGCGGATCTTTTCTCTTATTTGCATGCTTATTAATTTTAACATTTCCCCCTAACTTGATACTGTTTCAGTGGATCTCATCTACACCAGTCAATTCAGTTTCTAATAAATATATTAATGCTTGTTTGTGCACAATAGTGAAGGTATGATTTTGCTATCTCAATTTTCTTCGACATTCTGGCAGGCACTAGTGAAATTTGCTTACCCATGGATGGTTCAGAGAGATCTTATCAGTTACTCGGTAGCTTTGCTGCCGGGCAGCAGCTGTATAGATTGAGTTCAGATCAACAGGGAGTTGCCTACATAACTTTCTTCCTTGTCCCGGAGCAGAGCTCATATGAGCCTTTAAAAGTGAAGGTCCCTACTCTCCATGCCACAGAAGACCATCTCAGGGCATTTGAACATGGACGATCAAGTGAAGAACTGTGATCGTAAAGAATTGTATAAATGAAGAAAATTTAAATAAGATAAAGTAACTAAATTAAGGTCAAATGTAGACTTTGAATTGTGCGAAACACTGATGTTAATAAACCACTTCTTCATATGCAGTCCTTCAACTAGAATGAAAGAAATACAAGGTTTTTGAAGACTAGTGTGTTTAGTGACTTAAAACTAGTTTTACATGGCTACTTTTTTTGTCATTATATTACTGCAAAGTTCCAAGATTTAAAGTCTCTCTCAGCACTAAATAGTTGGTTGAAATCATACTATCTTCCTAACTCCATCTGTCAATGTTCGCTTTGAAATTCTTCAGCTTCAAAGTCCCAGTAATATGTAGTAAACTAATGTGATAGGAAGAGCAATCAGCATCCCAAATATAACCCTGCAGTAATTCAAAACATAATTTAAACAACATCACCCTATGAAGCAAAAAAAAATTCATATGACAAATTGAAGCACATACCCCGTGCTTAAAATATCAGGATGCACGTTGTACTCTTTAGCAAACACAAAAGGCACAATCCCTTGGGGAAGAGCTGCCTGCAGCAAAAAAAAAAAAAAAAAAAGGCTTACTTTTCAGTTTGTGTTCTTCTTTCCTGCTGCATATTGTTTTGATACTGGCAGCTAAGTTTAGTTTACAAAACCTGTACTATCGCAACGTGTAATAGAACTCCTCGCAACCCAACTGCAATAGAAGCAGCAGCCATGACAGCAGGACCAGTGACAAATCTTACAGCCATAGCAAATGCAGCAAGGGAATTGCCACAAGCAATGATTCTCGGCTGCAATGCCATAAATAAACCTGTAGAAAGATCCAAACTCTTTAAACTCTTTGATACTCTATGACATAGCCTCATGAGGAACATGATGCAAAATCTTACTAACCGAGACTGAACATGGCCATTCCAAGTCCCGCATCAGAAAGTATTGAGATTGATTTTGCAATAATAGCAGGCATTTCAATTTCGTACCTGAAGGAAATCCAGGAATGGTCAGCTACTGTATACATTACACAACGCAAAAACTCAAAATGTGTAACTGGAAGCCTGCAATACCTGAAGGAGACGAGAGACCAGACGAGACCGATAAGGCTCGAGTAGGTGTTAGGATTCCGGATTAGTTTTCGCCACACCATGATCAATATAAGTCTGGTCATCACACTCGCAGGTGGCATCGAGGTCTTTGCGACTTCATCAGCCCCAGTTTTCGAGTGAAGCTCTGTTGAATTCGTACCGACATTGGCAAGGCTCTGGCCGACCTTCATTTGATCCATTCCCTGGCCAATGGGTTTATTGCCGAAGCTGAAGTCATCCCGTCGGCATAAATCATAGGCGTCGCGATTGGCTTCTAGGACTATAAAATTTCAGTGAGCAAGAAGAAGATGATTCAATAATGCAGAGTTTGGAAAACAGATACAAAATTCAAGCAGCCAACTGTTGAATTATTGATCTTTTTTAAGTATTAAAAAATCTCACCTTTGTGGCGGTGATCATCTTGCAGCGCTGCTCCATGTTCGTTCCTGAACTCTGCCCCTCCGAACACATGCATCCCTCCTTCGGAAACCGGTGACGCGCTCGAACTCCAGACGAACATGTGCAAGTCCTTCCCTCCTTCTGCCCCATTCGCCTTCTTCACCGGCGAGAACATTCCGGTGGCAGGTGGAGCAGGGTAGGCCGCGGCGGCGCCGTTGCCCCTGGGCCCTGTCTCCACGTCGAATGTTACGCTACCGAAGTTAGAGTGCCGCGGGCTCAAGCTGCTCGCCGTGCCGCCGTTGCCGTTCCTGACCATCGAGTAGAAGTCGGCGTGGTTGAAACTGGAGCCCCTCGGCGTCGGGTTTCGCGATGACTGCAGCGAGTAAATCTCGGCGTTGGAGAGGTTGGAGGGACGTGGCGTGACGGAGATGCCGCCGGAGTTAAGCCCACCGAGAGAGCGCCGCGAACAGGCCTCCGAGCGAGAGCTTGTCGACTTGCGCACCGTCACGTGGAGCTTCCCATCGTCGCCAAGCTCCGCCTGGGCCTGCAACGGCTCCTTACCGTCGAGGGAGATGATGTCGGAGTCGACATGGAAGGAGATGATGGAGCCGGCGGTGTCCGGGAACTGTTCCATGATGAGGAGCTTGGCGCCCCTGTACTCGAAGAGGAAGAGCATGAGGGTGTACCAAATGATGCACTGGAGCACCACAATCTGGACCATAAGGCTACCGGATTCGGCCCCGTACATGCCCTTGAGCAGGGGGATCCCCATCACCAACGTATTCGGAAGCGTAGCAAGGGAGAAGAGGGTGATGGTCCACTCGAGGCAGCCGCGGGCGCTCAGCTTCGCCCACGCCGCGAGCGCCGCCAGCACGATCAGCTTCTGCAGCGTGTCTGCCGCTATGAAACGGTAGTTCATGGCGTAGGGGTCGTTGGTCGAGATGAAGTGGAAGGAGAGCAGCGGCACCGCGAAGAGCGCCACGAAGCGGTTGATTCCCGAGCACTGGTCCGGAGTAAAGATGCGCCACCACTTCACCGACCCGTACGCCAGGATCATCGCCACGTACAGCGGCACCACCGCCGTCAGCACGTGGTAAAGGTCCACCGCCGATATCATCTCCTCTTCCTCTGTTTTGCTCAAAGCAGAGTCGAATGCGGATTGCTCGCGGAGAAGGCGAGGAGAACTTCAAGAAGCGATCGATCTCTTTCTGCAAGCTCTAGCCCAGTTATTTGTGCTGTCTACTTTTTTCATAGAAAAAAAAGTAAAAGTAGTTGGATGAAATGATGACCAGAGCCTCATGCAGAAGCAAAAGAAGCTAGCTTTCTGCAACAGTATGCAAGGTGTTCGTTCGACGGAATGATGGAGCGTGCTCGACGCAGATGTTGAGCTCGCAGGAAAGCTAAAAGGAACTAAGCAGGTGAGGTCGGACAGAAATATACACAAACAACTGGCTGTAGGGAGGCGTAGGGAGGGAAGTAGGTGTTACGGCGGGGAACACAGCATTGAGAGAAGAGACGAGGTACTTAATTGCTAGCCCTGTCGACGACCATCATGAACCATGTTTACGGTGGCATTCAATGGCAGACAAGGGGAAAAAATATATTAAAAAGAACAAGGTCTGATGGACGAATGCATTGGGAGCGGAGTCGACGGACAAGAACTGCAACAGCTGCCGGTGGCGAGCCCTGAGGGATTCTCTTCTGGCTCCTTTGGTCCTCCCCCTCCTCCCAGGATTCTTCAGCAGCTTGACTACGGACGCCACTCCACTGATTTCTTCTGCTCTCTGGAGTTTTTTGTTGTCACCCAGGCCTTCGCTTCAGAGTTCAAACACTGTTGAAGCTGGTCAGGTGTTTTAAAATAATATTAGAAAATATATATTTAGTATTATTTTTCATAGACATTAAAAATCTACATTCTTACGTTACTTTTAGGAGAATTTTGATGTATCTTTAAATAATACAAATCATGAGAGAAGAATCATATTTAAAGATTAGGAAAACTGAATACACAAAACAATAAATGATCAGGCAATAACACACACGAAAAAGTAATTTTTGGAAGGAATAGATCAGAGAAATGATGATCAAACTCAGAAGAAAATACACAAGTTATCCCAAAACCCCAATATTGCCATCGTTGACTTTCTTTACTTAATAAATTACTTGAGATTAAAGTACCTTGTAGAATTTATTCCAATCACATTGTCAACTGCGGCCAAATGGTGCTGGTAAAAAACAAAAAAAACAAAAAAAAAATCACACCAAAGTTCCATTATGGGCGTAAACGAAGGCATTTTGTCCTACAATAACTCTAGCCTATATTTGATAAAATTCTGAAATCCTTTTATTTTATTTTTTTAAAATATTTTAATTAGATAATTTAAACCGTAAAAAATAAACAAATACTTAGCAAAGCAATTTACAATGCTTAACAGTCATTCATTAGGCATCGACTATCACCTTGACTCTACGAATCTACTTGACCAATCCAACTCCACCAAATCTAATGTTAGATTTGGTGTGATGGTCATCATTCTCAAAATATATGTTCTTTTGATCATAGATTGTAAAATATGAAGTACATGCAATAGCTCCAGGCACCGTCTATCGCACTGCATTGAAAGAAACATAGCCCGTGAATAGTTTAATCGAATGGGCACATTGTAAGGGCCTAGCCCATGAATAGTTTAATCGAATGAACGACGTAGAATTTGGCAGCACTCCACTTGGTAGAGCACAATTCTTTGCCTACTCTAACTCTGATCTAAGGGAAAAGTGAGGATTAATAGGCTTTTTTTTCAGTGCACTATTTTTTCACTTAATATAAAGTATCAATTATTGTTTTTAAAATTATTTTCTATTTTAAATGCTATTTATTTTAGTATTTTTATAATTTTAAAATACTAAAACCAGTTTAAAGTTTTCAAACTGTTTTTTAAAAGGGCCCAATGGGGTCAGTGGACAAGAACATACCCCAACCGGGCTTTTAGCAGGCCAGATAAAGCCCAGATCATTTTCAGATCTGCCACCATCTTGTAGATCTTAATTTGGTAAGCATGAAGAGATATGTTACCCGAGGTTCTTTATTCGAGTCCTCTTAGCGACTAATATTTGTTGACTGAGATATTATTGTCAATAATATACGAGATATTATTTCAATAATTATATTCTTGTCAACCAGTGGCACTATGCCTCCGGAAATCCTGGAATGAGGTTTCTGATAAAGGGGATCGTTTCGGCGGTGGGACTAGTCACTATAAAAAGATTACCCATCTTAATTTTTATCCATGTCGTTGTAGTATAGTGGTGAGTATTCCCGCCTGTCACGCGGGTGACCCGGGTTCGATCCCCGGCAACGGCGATTTTCTTTTTTGGTGAGGTCTTGGGATCGAATCTTCTTAGCAGCAATTAAATTCTTTTCTACGGCGCATTTACAAGAATTTTTCTTCCAAATGGGATGCGAACCCTAGGACGCTGGACTTCTAGATCGCCCGTTGCGAGCGCTTCCCGATTTACCCTGGCGGTCGGTGGGAAACTTTCGTGAGACCGGACTGATTATCCGAGGTTGTAAAAACTTCGTTAATTATTTTTTTAATTTGATAATTAGATACCTAATCAAATTTCTAATATAATTTAGTTTTGAAATATAATTCAGATGGTATATTATTGATTTGTAATTCAATTATAAAATTTTAATTAATTTTTTAATTCGAATTATATTATAATTATAAACTTATATTAAATAAAATAATTAATCATGTAATTTTGGCATGGCCTGCCCGATCAGTATAGTTTATGATTTGGACTCTTTTGGTTCAGAATCTCCAAGAAGGTCACCTTCTGACAGACACTCTTGGGCCTTTCAAAAAATATGAGGTATGCATTGCAGTAGTAATGAAAATGTGGTGCGAGCGCAGTGCACTAGTAATGAAGAAATAACTCCACAGCTCAAGACTCACTCAATCAGTGTTGTTACAATGCAGAGATCAGGAGCCATGCAGCGGCAGAACTGGGTCCTACATGAAATACAATTGTAGTATCAATAAAATGTTTATTTGTTTTTTATTTTAAACAAAAATGATTTTACATCCCAGGAACAACCTCGAAAAAAGATTGATCGACAAGAGTACCCGTAAATTGCTCAAAGTTAATTCAGGGTTTTGTAAAAAGTTTTGAAAATTATCCAATCATATACATAAATTTCAAAATAATTAAACCATATACGTATTTTTTAAAACACCCTCAATCAATCAATAAAAATATCGGTCTATTGATTTTTATGAATCAATTCTTCGTTGTTTAAAATTCAATTAAGTCGATTAACTTTTTTATTAGTTGAATCAATTCTTCATTGTTCAAAAATTTTATCAATCGAATTAATTCTTTGCTGTTTAAAATTTTAAATAAATCAGTCGATTGATTTAATTTTTTAAAATCAAAATCAATTTTATATGAAATTGATTGATAGAACTAATAATTTTGAATTGAAGTGAAACTAATTTCTCTGTATTTGTCTAGTAACTAGTTCTCTTGATTATATCTAAATTCTCAAATGTTATCAATTTGATCCAATATATTGAAAATAATAATTTTTTTAATATATATTATATTTTTTTGAATAAATTTATATTAAAAAATTACTATTCTTATTATATTGGGTTAAATTGATATTTAGAGACCTGAATATAATTAGCAAAAACTAGCTAAATAAAAACTAGCCTATATCGATCCGGGAACTTTTAATCTATCAACTAATTTAATCAATTTTAATTAAAAAAATTAAATCATCCGATTGATTATTCAAAATTTTAACCAGTAAAAAATAAAATCAATTCAACTAATAAAAAACAAATCGATCGACTGATAAAAACATGGTAAACTGATGATGAAAATCAATTCCTCACTGATATACCACTCGATTAATTAAGAATATTTTAGAATATGAAGACTGCTATTTTTATCAGTCAATTAATTAAGAATATTTTAAAAAATGAATACGTACTTCCATAATTTTTAAATTGATTTAAGATTTCATACTTTTCGAATCTTTTTTACTGATTCGGTAAAAAGGAAAAACTCCGATTCGCTAGACTCGACCGGATCCGGTTCTTAATCGAACCAACACGGAATATTCCTTGCTAGATCTCTACCGTATAGTGGAGAAGTTTGCTCCCTTGCGCCTTCGCTTCTCTTGGTCTGGATTAGGTCGTAACGTAATATCGCCGTTTGATCTGCGATTCTCGGGGCCGGCGATCTCTGGGTTCAATCGAAGAAGCTCTGATCATGGCAGGGGTAGTCGACGACAGACTCCACTATTCCATCTTCGATTCACGAAAAGGTTCGACCCTTTCCTTTTACCCCTAATCGTCCCTGTCGCTTTTTCAGGTATTGTCTCTTGATTTGGATTGTTTATTATATATCCTCAGTTGATTCCGATTGAATCTTTCGTGTTCATGCCCATACTTAGTTTGCTAATCTTTTTTTGGATTCATTCGGTTGAAGGCGATGCGCGCATGTCAAGAGGCCAGTTAATCGAGAAAAAAATTGACATTCTTGAGAGCTTGGCTGGCAAGGTATCGTTTTTTAAGAAACTTATTAAATATCCACTCCATAATGTTATTTTTCCTCAAAATTGCGATTGTTCATCTTGGTGAAGCTTCGCAATCGTAGTTCTGTCAGTTCACGAGAGTTACTGATCTCAAATGATGCCATTAGTTTCACAAAGAAAACAGATAAAATAGATGGTGAAATAAGCAAGCTCATGAGCTACCATAGAGACTATCTTGACTTTGATAATAGTATTGTTGGTTGCAATTTGTTTGGGGAGGGAGTGGATACAATTTTTTTTAAAAAAAAATAAATCGACTTGCTCCTAATTGACATCCTCTGAGAAGTGATAAGGATTGGGAGAAGGTCTCCAGTTGAAGACACTAAGAAACTGTCAAAGCAGCAACATCCACTGAAGTAGTTGACTTTTGAAGATGCCAGTTGGTCAACCTCGATTGCTGATGGATGAGGAGCGGATACCACATCTGATCGATTGCTGAAGGAGTGAAGGATGAGGAGTGGAGACCTCATGTGATCGAAGACACTCCAAGAAGAAGCTGATGAAGCAGTAGTCTCTGGCTGCCAATGTCCTCTGCTGAAGTGGTATGCTGGTCCATGACATCTGTTGAGGACAATGCCCGAACATGAAGAATATGCCGACAAAGAAGATGCTGTCGAAGAAGACACAAAAAGAGGAAGGAATGCTGGCAAAGAAAATGTCCACTGAAGAATTGGTCCAATTTTAACCCTAAATTTACATAATATTTTTTATTGGAGTAATTGGAATTAACCCAATTATAGGGATCAGAATCAGAAATTTAGAACTGAATGGGCCAAATTCGAATAATATTGGACGAGGTTTTGATCGATTTAAATTCAACCTGCGGTTTGAAACAAAGTGCCTCCTAATTTGAGCCATGAACATTCAATTATGATAACCATGCAAGAATAAGTGTGATGTTATTCGTCAGACTTATCTCACTATTATGAAAACTAACTTTATCCGGATACGTTTAGGTCTTTGGCTCATATGTTTCTTTCTCCTACCTTAATCTTGCGTAAACATCAATTTTGTAGGTTAGTAACAGGAGGTCTCGCAGATGGTTAAATGACTGCCTGCTGATAGAGCTCGTTCCTAGATTAGATGCTGAGGAAATTAGAGGACTTTTTGCTCCGCCTCCATGGGGTAGGACTGTACACTTGACAGCGTTCTTTATTTTGTAAAATTTCATTCCTTGCTCCCTATTTAGTGATATTTGACTCTTAAAATTAAGCCAACCTGGGCTTCATAGTCTCACGTCTCTTTTTCATTGGTTACAGTTTCATGTGTCTTATGAAGAAAAGGTTCAAATACAACTTCAATTTATAAAGTTCAACATTTATACAAATTTATATTTTAAGAAAGCATTCCAATTTGTTTCATAGAGGCTTCTGTATGCATGATTTCTTTTATCTATAATAGTGTTTCTCTTTTTCATAGGTGATAAGAAACCATTATCAGCATTTTCCATGACAAATGTTAAAGAATGGGACATTTTCAGAAATATCGACATGGATGTAGAGGTTTTCCCTCACACTCTTATATAAGATTCGTTCTCATTTTTCTTTGTCATTTACAGGATTTATGTACTTGTTTATGTGCTTTTTTGAGTGATAGTTTTGTAATTATGACTAATGTCAAACATTTATACTTCTTAAGCTCCAATTTTTCAAGGTTTTTTTTTTTCAAAAAATAATTCTTAATTTTTTATTATTTACTGCAACAGGAAATCATAGTTTATTATTCACTTGTCCCTCGTGTCGTGCTTACTTAATGGAAATGATGGAAAAAAGAAAGAAATAAAACCATTATATTCTCTTATTTGCTTGGAAGGAATTGTATTTCTAACGAAACCAGACAAGAACTGAGGGAAACAACGTTTAAGCAACTAAAAGACACAAATAAGTAACTTTATTTGCATCTTTCTACTCCATCCAAGTGGAAATTGGATAATACAATCCTTTTCTTTTCTTTCTCTTCACATTCATTTTCCTTTTATTTTCTCTCCTCCAAGTAAATCCTGCATCAGTGAACATCTTTTTTTTTCCCTTCCGATTTGATGCTTATTTTAGGATCCATATAACCCATCCCACTTAGTCGGATGAAAGCTTAATCTTTGTTGATTTGTATGCTTATTTTGCAGTCGGTGAAGACAATTTTACCAATTTTGGTTTGCTTGGCTAGACATAGTTATAGGTAGTGCTCATGAGAAAAGTTATCAATGAAAATAATTTGAAAGAGTGAGTAAACCTTTTCCATGATGCCTGAAATAAAATATTTTTCATCTATAGTGATTATTTTCTAATAATCTAGTCTCGTGTACCTATTAGCTAAATAATTACAGTTAGATCAGCATTCTGGCTTGTAAAATCATACAAAAACAAACCATGTGACGCAATTGAATTTGTTGGTGAGAAGGATTTTATTCCACTACTCTATTTATGATTATACTTATAGTTTGTAAAATCACGATCCTGGTGATCCGAAAGCACATAATTGATTTTTGTAGTAGGATCGGAGTAGGATCGGAGCAGGATCGGTGGTAACTTTAAGAGGTCATATAACTTTTGACTCGAACCACGTGACCTATAATATATCAAATCGAAACTCGTGATCTATCCTTCTTGGAGGCTTGAAAGATTTTTATTCTTTTTTATTATATTGTTTTCATCTTTTGTAGAGTTAGGGTTAGGGTTTTAAGATTATTTTAACATTTAATTATTTTGAGATAGTTTTTTTATAAATAATATTTTGTCATTTCTTTTTCCCAAAATGACGAGTTTTTGGGTGTCTATTGTCTAGTATTCTACAGAATCAACGGAGTTTTAGATGCTTATTTCTAGCATTCATGTTCGAATCAAAGGATTCAATAGCTAGTACGTTAGGTGCTTTGTTGGCATTTAAATTGGATTATCTTGTAAACCAAGGGAACATTTTTTAGGTTGAATGTTATTTATTATTATTATTATTATTGTGTTAATAGAAATTTTATATTCTTTCATTTTATGATATGAAAATAGAAATATTATTGAGTGCTACTGCGCGAGAATGATAGTTAAATTACTAGTTAATTTAAATTTGTATAGGTAATAATGTAATATGAGGTGTTAAGGGTCAACAATTGTATATATATGTAAATGAATTTATTAAATAATTTTTTCTAATTATTAATCATGTATCATAAAATTTTAAGAGTTTTTGGTAGTATTGCAATTCTACAATCCTGACCGATCCGATCCTGACCCCAAATCGATTTTGTGTAGGATCGCGATTCTACAAACTATGATTATACTACTAATAAATTCCTAGGTCATCTAGATTCTTCTCACGATCAGGTCCTTATAGCAAATTAGTAGGTCAAGTTTACAAGATTGAGCAACTTAGAGTTCCCTGGTGGTTCAGTTTGCACTACATATAATACCTTGTAATCACGTAACCATCCGTGGTAACTTATCAACCTTTGCATTAAGCATATTGATAATTGAACATTGAGATCCTTTGGATAACCAGCTCTTTTAGCTTTCGATTACAAAGTATTTATATTTTCAGTTTCTTAGTGCATTTGAAAATTAATGAATTTTGATCAATAATGAAAACAACATTGTGATTGCTTACATGTCTAACTATAAAAGGGTAACCTGGTGTACGAAGATCCCGCCAATGCGGGATTCCGAGGAAATGGTCTATTTTATGCAGCCTTACCCTTCATTGTTTACATGTCTAACTATATGTTTGATATATTCTTATGTATTTTAATAGAATCAAAGAGACTAAGCAGATCAATGATATTATGCACATGCATGTTCAGGCTAGCATTACAAAATCCACGAAGAAGTCTTCAACACATGGAGAAGTTTATGCGAACTCTGATAAAGTAGTTGCATTAAGTGCATGGCGTCGAGTGGATCGCAGAACAAGGCAAGCTATGCGCCATAAGTTCCTCCCACAACTCATTCAAGGATATGAGGTATTTAAGTTGAAGGTGTATATATATATATATATATATATATATATTGGTTTTGCCAATGCCATTTTTCTGTGAAGATGTAAAAAAGCTTGAGAGAAAGGTACAGTGGGAGAAGAGAATAATCAACTCTTAAAAGTAAACTACTATTAATTGTAGAGATTGAGAAATAGATGTAAATGTAGGCCATGCAATTACCGTTTAAATTAGTGTTCCATGACAGTAAACAGAAGCAATGGAGGGTAAGTAGTCTAGTTCCCTTATATAAGAACAAAGGAGACATACAAAATTGTGCAAACTATAGGGGTATTAAATTAATGAGTCATACCATGAAACTTTGGGAAAGAGTAATAGAAAAAAGATTGAGGAAGGAGACCACGGTAACCGAAAATCAATTTGGGTTCATGCCTGGAAGGTCGACAATAGAAGCTATACATCTTCTTAGGCAATTAATTGAAAAATATCGGGAGCAAAAGAAAGATCTACACATGGTATTTATTGATTTAGAAAAAGCTTATGATAGGGTACCAAGAGAAATTATATGGAGAATTCTAGAAAAGAGAGGCGTTAGCGTAACATATATTGACCTAATTAAAGATATGTATGAAGATGTAACGACTAGAGTGAAGACTTCAGGTGGATTGACTGAAGCATTTCCAATAAGGATAGGGTTACATCAAGGATCAGCTTTAAGTCCCTATCTTTTTACACTAATCATGGATGAACTCACTAGGCACATTCAAGATACAGTGCCATGGTGCATGTTGTTTGCAGATGATATTGTTTTGATAGATGAGACACGTGAAGGAGTAAATGCTAAACTAGAATCTTGGCGGGAAACTCTAGAAATGAAAGGTTTTAGGCTTAGTAGAGTAAAGACTGAATATATGGAATTTAAGTTTAGCAATGCTAGACGTAGTGAAACAATTGTTAAGATAGGAGATGATGAGTTGTCTAAAATCGAGAACTTTAAGTATTTAGGATCGTTCTTGCAAAGTGATGGAGGAATTGAGAGAGATGTCTTACATAGAATACAAGCAGGATGGTTGAAATGGAGATTAGCATCGGGTGTCTTATGTGATCGTAAAGTACCTCTAAAACTTAAAGGGAAGTTCTACAAAACGGCAGTTAGACCTGCTATGTTATATGGTGCTGAATGTTGGGCTATGACTCGAGCACATGAGCAAAAGATGAAAGTTGCAGAGATGAGGATGTTAAGGTGGATGTGTGGACATACGAGGATGGATAGAATAAGGAATGAGAGTATTAGAGAGAAAGTCGGAGTTGCATCTATTGAAGAAAAACTTCGGGAGACACGTTTGAGATGGTACGGACATGTACTTAGAAGACCAATAAATGCCCCTGTTAGACGATGTGAAACTATGATAAATACGCACATTAAAAGAGGGAGAGGAAGACCAAAA
Source organism: Boesenbergia rotunda (assembly GCA_024364735.1). Taxonomy (NCBI): domain Eukaryota; kingdom Viridiplantae; phylum Streptophyta; class Magnoliopsida; order Zingiberales; family Zingiberaceae; genus Boesenbergia; species Boesenbergia rotunda. Next base: position 263,534 of record JAGFNQ010000875.1, on the reverse strand, counting down.
AAGACTTGGTTGGCAACAATAAAACAAGATAAATTTTATTTAAATCTAGATGATGATATAGTAGGGGATAGAACTCAATGGCGTAAAAGGATCCATATAGCCGACCCCACCTAGTGGGATAAGGCTTTGTTGTTGTTGTTGTTGTTGTTGTTGACAGTAAACAGAAGCAAGTTACCGTTTCACTCGCTAATAGAAACGGAACCTCTAACAGTCAACAGAAGCATAAAACACCCAAGACCATGGAACATCCATCTTATTGCATCACCCACTGGTTTAGATCACTTGTATTTATTATTAAATAGAAATGGAACCTATATAAAACATTATCAGAAAACATGTCGTTCTGTATCTTAAATATATCCTGCTTTTCTCAGCCCTTCTACTTACTTTTACCCGCTCATGCCAATTGTGTTGAACTTTATCTCATGATGTCCCTTGTCCCATGGATAGGAACACATTAGAGCATTTATCAGTGACAATGGAGAAGGTGTGCTTGTGTTGCATGTTCAGGATCCCTTCCACAGATTGTTGTTGCATGGTGTATGTGAGGTAAAATTTCTTTACAATTATAGATCAAGTAAACTACCTGGGTCGCTTCACTCTTCTCATAATGTTGAATAGCATAGCTGGATTAAAAAATTGTACTATATAAATCTTCAGAAGAATTGAAGCTGCAAAATTGTGCCAAGAACATTAAAGAAATGAATACTGTCTAACTAGGAGGTTAACTTGCATCAGTGCCGGCACTCTCCCTAAATGATTAATGTCAACTTTCTACAGTTTTATAACTTAAGCTCCATCACTGTTTCAAAGATGATGGAGACTAAGTTGTCGAAGATGACAAGGATAACGAAGAAACCAGGTGGTTCTGAAACACTCCCCAACATCACGCTCGCTCAGTTTCTGCAGATGGCGAAGGAAGGTACTTTGTAGCTGATGTATTCTTCTCATTTATCGTGTACATTGTATCATTTAACCATGTATTTCTACCCAATTTCTGTCCGTTTAAATAACAAGGAAATATTTGACTAAGTTTATTGTGTCCCTACATCTTGTAGACCTCGCTGGAAAGAGATTTCGAATTAAATTATTTCTGAATTGTGTTGTCTCCGTTAACAATGCTTATTTATTAATCAAATATGGGTGCATAGTACGTTTGTTTTTTTTATTTTTCATAGAAATTATAATTTTTCAGAAAACGAACTTATTTGTATTTTTCAAGTTTATTTAAAAAAATATATAATATTTTTTGAAAAATTAAAAAATAAAATAAAATTATTTTTTAAAAAATGAAAAAATACGGTTGTATTTGATATGTTTATTTTTTATTTATATTTTTTACAAAAAATATGATTTTTAAATAAAATATAGTGTTTTTTAAAAATTAAAAAAAAAATAAAATCATTCTCTAAAAATTAAAAAAAAATGTGATTTTTTAAAAAAATAAATTAAATATTTCTTATAATTTTTTAAAAAATAAAATAAATCAATCGCTCCCTTACTTATTACGTGTAAGGCAAGCTAGATCACATCTGTGGGCTAAGTTATTTTAAAATATTTAAAACGAGATATATGTCGGCGGCCAAGATACATGCTATACGATCGATATTCATTTCAGAGATCCCTACGGAGTAAGACCGTTGGCATTTATGCGCGTGTTTATTTATCAATTGAACGGATGTAAAACATTTAATATCTTTATCTATATTTTATCACGGAATTGGTAATATTGAACAGTTTGAGATAAATGATATCAATTTTGGACGATCTCCGTTCAGTGGTGGGATGTGTCCACGTTGTCACGTCCGATGGCAATGTTTAGATATTGCCCATCGAGAGGTCTCGTGGTTGCCCTACCACTGTAGTGATCTAATCTTCCGGACCAATAGCGTGGTGAAATAGCGTAGCATTATCTCGTCATAGATGATTAATTGATTCGTAAATTATTGTTTATTGAAATTTAATCGTGGAGCCTACATTTAGAGCATCTGCAACGATTCGTTAATCGAACGTTATAACGCTCGATTAATGAGCCGTCCGCATTAAAATCATTATGGAGAGCGCGTTAATACGCTGACGCGATGAACACGTTCAGATACTTGAACGCGTTCATCGCGCATGACATGACATCCTGATCGGTTTGGTGACCGATCAGGCTCCTAGCGTGGTGAAATAGCGTAGCATTATCCCGTCATAGATGATTAATTGATTCGTAAATTATTGTTTATTGAAATTTAATCGTGGAACCTACGTTTAGAGCATCTGCAACGGTTCGTTAATCGAACGTTATAACGCTCGATTAATGAGCCGTCCGCATTAAAATCATTATGGAGAGCGCATTAATACGCTGACGCGATGAACACGTTCAGATGCTTGAACGCGTTCATCGCGTATGACATGGCATCCTGATCGGTTTGGTGACCGATCAGGCAGGAGCCTGATCGGTCACACTGACCGATCAGATTGGTTTTATATAGGGAATTCGATTAAAAATGACACAACGATGACCCAAACGGACACAAACGCCCAAACGGTCACAAACGACTATTTTAATTAAAAAATTAAAATTTCATTTATAAATACTCATCAACTCTCATTTCAATCTTCAAACACATCCCTTCCAATCATTCTCATTCCAATCTTCAAAGACTTTCCTCCCTCCTTCTAAAAAGCTCATCTCTAGTATTTTCTTCCGAAATGGATGAAAATAATCGTAGTTTTTTTAAAATTTTTTAAGAAAATACTTCTTCCCAAAATTCCCAAACTCCACCAAATTATCCATATTTTCCATATCCACCAAATTACCCACATAAACCATACCCACCAAATAATTCATATGGTTCATATCTACCTAATTATCCATATAATCCATATCCACAAAATTATCCATCCAATCCACCTACAATCGGCATGCCTTTTACATCTCCGACGGAAAGTGATCCATTAACTCTGACTTTTGTTCCAGAGACTCAAGTGTCCGACCGTGAATCTCCAATTGAAGTTGTTAATTTAGAGAAGGCGGATGCTAGCGATGCGAGCAGAAGAAAATGATCAACATGGAGTAAGTCTGAAGACGAATTTTGGCCAGATCATTTGTCACTATCAGTGACAATCCAATCATCGGCAATGATTAGAAGATGGATGCTTTCTGGGGTTGTGTTGCTAGTTATTACAATGAGAATCGTCCTCAAGGTACACCCAACAGAAATGCAAGTATAATATGATCGCACTGGCACAATACCATACAAAAAAAAAAGATATATCACTTCAACGTAAATTACAATAGCATTTATAGTGCATATCGTAGCGGCCACAATGACGAGGATATATTGTGGTTTGCGTATGAAAACTATCGTGAAGAAAATAATGGCGTTGCATTTAATCTTGAGCATGTGTGGAGGATAGTAAAAGACCGTCCAATGTTTACTCCATAGTCTGTTGATCACATTGTTAGCACAAAGAAGGCAAGAACCTCAGAGTCCGGAACAAGCAACACGTCATTTAGCCAAGATGCTAGTCTACATATAGACCTAAATGAAGAAGAAGAAGCTCGTCCAATGGGTCAGAAGACAGCAAAAAGAAAAGGAAAAAAACAAAATGAAATCAGACATGGAAGATATAACAACAAATTTGGGTAATATGTTTGCAAAATTTTCTAAGTATACAAGCATCAAAAAGACTAAAGTTGGAAAGAAATAAAAACAACTCGAAGTTGATGAGATAAAAGCAAAGGCTGCCTTAGCTAAAGTTCAATTGAAGGAATATGCAATCCTTTCGAAAGACACCTCGCAAATGACACAAGAGCAATTTATCATCCATCAACATTTATGTAAAGAGATTAAGAAGAGATGGAATATATAATTTTCATTTATTGTAATTTTTAATTATGTACTTTTTAATTAATATAATTTTCGAACATTGTAATTTTCTATTATTTTATTTTTTAACTTCATTTATAATTTCTAGTCAATTAATATTTCTGGTTACTTGTTTTTTATCTACAATCAATTAACATTCAATTATTATTTCGGGTCAATTAACATATTTAAAAATATTATTATTATTTATTTTAAATAATATTTATTTAAAAATTTAAATAAAATTGAAAATAAAAAATATGTCGGTAAGAGAATAAATATGTGAGAGAATATGTATGTGAGAGAAGGTATATGTGAGAAAATCTTTGTGGCATGTGGGCCCCACAAATAATGAGGGTTGAATGTTAAACGGTTGTGAGAGAATGAAGATGTTAATGTTAATGTGTATGTGGTATGTGAGTCTCATGTTTTTTGATGAGATGGTAGGTATTATAATGTTAAAGGAGTTAAACGGTTATGGATGCTCTTGGACGGTGGGACGAGAAAGAAAAAAAAAGAAATTTGTGTGGGATAATAGATATTTAACTTTAAATTTAATTCTTTCATTTTCGCTCTGCACAAATAGATATTTTTTTCCAAGATCAATTCGTAATATTTATGAATATTCTTAGGTGAGAATGCCAGAGTGATGGATCCGTGCAATAATTCTCCAACAAATAGTCATCGCTTCCTAACATAACTTTCAATCGACGGACCACTTGCACCAAATACAACCGAGTAACATTCTTTTCACATGCGATAATCCACCTCTTACGGATTATTAAATAATTATTAAATGAGCCAATCCTACAAATTTTGATATATTGTTTTTTAGTTTATTAAATACAAAATGATTCAAAATACGGATTATCAATTTAATTTCTGGCTAAAATTTTATCTATTTAAATTAGGGGGAAAACTCTCTCCTTCCGCACAACTCATAAAATATCAACTTCGCCATCACGACGTCTGTTTTTCAAAGCACCTCCATTTGAAACACCTAGCTTGCATACAAGTACTCGTGAGTCCAAATGGCCGAACACGAGCTAGCTAGCTAGCGACCTACTCATAAGCTCATCCCACAAGCTCATATATGCTCTAGTTATGAGCTTGTTGACCATAAGTTTGTTGTGGCTTATTTGTCGAGCAAGGCAGATGTTAGCGTTGGATACAAGTGAATGAAAAAAGAAGTACAGAGGAAAGAGGTTTTATTGTGAATGAGATTTTAGTCCTATATGGAAAGTTTAAGATATATTGGTTAGTTTAAATTGATTCACAAGCATATTAATTGTGAACGAATGCATGAGAGAGGTTCTCTCTCACGCGTGGGTGCGCAAGGGTGCAAAGCAAGGTCCGGATTTGTACTGAACCAAGTTGACTTGTGTGCGTGCATGACCTGACGTTAATTCATTCATTAATTACTACATAATCTAAGCCTTATACAAAGATGTTATGATCGAGAGTAAAAAAATATGTCCCACATTCGTTCCTCAAATCTTTCATCGCAATCGGAGGAAGACAAATATATTTTAAAGAAACTGCATTACACAAACCTCATCGACTCTTGATCTCCAGCTCGGGAATATGTATTTAGACTCAGAGATAACACTCTGCATACAAGGCAGCTTAGGTCTTTCAAAACAATCACCAGATAAATTAAAATTATTTTCATAAATTATCTCCAATAAATATCTCCTACTCTATCTGGATTTTAGTCTAGGGGTCATTCTAAAATTTAATGAAAAAATTATATATAAAAAATTCTTTAAATATTTAATTATTTTAATTAATTATTCACTTTATCAATTTTAAATTTTCAAATCAAATTCTTAATGCGAATAAATTATAATTACTGACTCCCACCGCACCTGCATCTGATCCCGAACTCGCTGGAGACTCACGAACTCGCAACTTGGCCCCATGTTCTTCGGCTGCTTAGACTGCCCATTAGCCTACCAGCTGCAACTAGATTCTGTCGCTGAGGGATCTAAATTTATTTTTCTTTCGTAACAGTTTGTTAGATATTTTCTTAATTTTTTTATTCTTCAGCCTTTTACCACACAGCACAAAAAAATCTCGAAAATTATTAAATCTTTTTAAATAATCAAATCACATATTCATTTTCTATTTTACTCTTAATTAGTCGACATATTCATTTTCTATTTTACTTTTAATTAATCGACTGATTTTATCAGTCGACTAATTCAATTAGTCAATTGAAAATTGAAAATTTTTACCAGTTGAATCGATTTATCTCTGAATTCAAAATTTCAAAATTAAAAAAAATCTATTGATATAGGTGGACTTATCATTTTTTTAAAAAATAATTTTAGATAAAACTAGTTAGTTGATGGACAAAAGGACTTAAGATTTATATGAAATTAATTCCTATGTGTTCATCTACCTCTCTTGATTATATTCATGTCTCCAAACATCAATTTGACTTAATATATTAAAAAAAAGTGATTTCTTGAACATTAATGTGCTTGAAAATTTTAATTATTATTCAAAAAATCATTGCTATTAATATATTGAGGCAAATTAATAATGTTTGAGAGTAGAAATATAATCAAAAGAAGTACAAACGAATACAGAAGAGCTAATTTCATGTCAATCTGAGATCGTTTGATCATCAACCGATTTTGGATAACATTGGATGATAGATCAAGTATCTTCAAATTGACATGAAACAAGTTCACATCTGTTCTTTTATTATTATATTCATACCCTTAAATATTAATTTTACTCAATATATTGAGAGCGAATATTTTCTTTAATATGAATGTGTTCGAAAAATCTAATTCGTGTTAAAAAAATCACTGTTCAAAATTAGCTAATGGACCAAACAATCTCGAATTGATATGAAACTAACTCATACGTGTTGATTTAATTCTCTTGATTATGTTCATGCTCTTAACCATCAACTTGACCTAATATATTGAGAATAATGATTTTTTTAACATAAATATATATTGAGAGAAGTAATTGCTTGAAAAATCCAATTCGTGTTAAAGAAATGATTGCTCTCAATATATTAAGTGAAATTGATGTTTGATGACATAAATATAATTAGGAGAATTAGACGAACACATAGGAGCTAGTTTCGTGTCAATCCGAGGTTGTTTGTTCCATCAGTCGATGTTGGATAAAATCGGCTGATGGACCAAACGAGCTCGGATTGTCACGAAACTATCTACTTTGTGTTCGTCAAATTCTCTTAATTATATCATGCCCTCAAACGTCAATTTGACCCAATATATTTAGAGTAGTGATTTTTTTAATATACATAGATATATTGAAAGCAGTGATTGTTCAAAAAATCTAACTCACGTTAAAAAAATACTCGCTCTCAATAAATTAAGTCAAATTGATTTTTGAACAAATGGATATAATCAAGAGAATTAGACGAACACATACGAAAATACAAAATCGACTGATGGACCAAAAGAGCTCAGATTGACACGAAAATAACTCGTATGTGCTCATTTAATTCTTCTGATTATATTTATATTCTTAATCATCATCAATTTGCCTCAATACGTTGAGAGGAGTAATTTTTTAAATATGAATTAAATTTTTTGAACATATTTGTGTTCAAAAAATTTATACTCTTAATATATTGAGTCAAATTAATGTTTGAGGACGTAGATGTAATTGGAAGAACTAGCTGAACACATTAAAACTAATTTCATGTCAATCTGAGGATATTTGGTCTATTAACCGATTTTGAGTAAAACCAGCTGATGGGCCAGATATTTTCGTATTGACTTGAAGATATCTAATATGTGTTCATCTACTTCTCTTGATTATATTCATGTCAAACGTTAATTCAACTCAATATATTAAGAATTGTGATTTTTTAAACACTAATTAAAATTTTCAAATACATTCACATTCAACAATTCAATGCTCTTAATATATTACAATAAATTGATATTTGAAAGCCTGGATTAAATTGATATTTCAAAGCCTGATAGAAATTAGTTTTATATTATTCTAAAATCATTTGATATATCCCCTAACTAATTTTATTTAAAATTATTTTAAAAAAATCAATCAATCAACTAATATTAAATATCAGCCGAATCAACTGATATTAAATATCAGCCGAAACTGATATTAAATATCAGCCGACTGCTTTTGTTTTGGATACGAGAGAAATCAATTCAACTAATAAATTTTTATAAATCGACGTATAATGATAAAATAAATATATGATTTAGTCATTTTAAAATTTATTCATGTGATTTAGTAATTTTTGAATTTTTTTATACGATTTGACAAAAACACTGTTTATCGTTTTATACCAGACGCACATAGACACGCACACAGAGACATCTGACCAAGTATTTTATCCTCGATGTATCTTTACTTGTAATATTTTTTAACCGTTACAATATATATATAGAAAAGCAATATTAATATAATACGGTTGTAGTATTAATTATAATAATACATAGTAGTTTTATATAGTGTAATAGTTACTAAGTAGTTGTTTTAATTTTTTTAATCATTTTAAAATGATTTTAATAAAATTTAAATAATTTTGATTAAGATGATAAAGTACTCTTTGGTATAATAATGTTCAGATTTTATAATTTATGATTTAAAATTTTAATAAAATAATTAATTTTTCACATTGTAATAATTATCTAATAGTGACAAAAAAAAAAGTGAAACGTTTGTCTCAGTGCCCTCACCAGTCTGTCCCAGGATCAATACAGAGGAGGTAAATAACGATAACTGAAACAGTAAGAGATTGAAGGGGGAGAAATTTTTTATATAGAATGTAGGGATAATAATTATCCAATAAATTTTACAAATGGTAGTAAGTACTCAAAACATAGCGGAGTAGTTTTTACATATTAAAGTAGATATAGAATAGCTTCTATACATTTTTCTACATATTATAATTTATAAATTATAAATCTTAAATTCAGAATATTAAAATAATTATTTTTTATATTGTAGTCATTATCAAATAGCTTCTTCCTATTATAACAACTACAGAATACCTTCTTTGTATTATAATCAGCGTTCTGAAAATTAGATTGGACCGGTCGGATAGACCGGTTAAATCGGGATTCGGTCAAATTTTCGATTTAAGTTGACTCTGAAAATTGACTGCTCAAGAACCGGGTACGAACCGTTCTAAACCAGTCGAGAATTGATGAACCTAGCAAACTGGAAAAATCGGACAAATCAGTTTGGTTTATTTTATTTTTTATTTTTTTAATTTCTTTTCCTTTTTACACTTTTATTTTTTACTGAAAAATAAAAATTAAAAAAATAAAATATCAAAATTCTAATTTGCTTTCACTTAAAATCTCAAACGAATAAACTTGCTGTTTGCTTAAACCCAATAGTTTTAAACTTGAATTTTTCTTTAAAACTAACCCTTTTTTCAAGAATATTATATTGAGTTTCTGACAAAAATATATCATATGTTCGACCTAGTTGATCCAATATTGAAGAAAATAGTTGGACAAGTTGTTAACTTCGTATATTTATATAAATATATATTTTATTATATATCGATTATATTTCGATTGGACTCCCGATTAAATCGATTGATCTTTTGAACCGATTTAATATCCTATCCGGTTTTCATAATCTCGATTATAACAACCATGTAATAATTTCTATATCTAGTAAACGATTCTTGCATCTTTAAAATTTTAATTTCTAAATCCAACATTATTATATTAAAATATTTTTTACTTGATAGCTATCTATCAGCGACCAGTACAATAATTGATGATATTTTAAAAGCAGGACTATTTTTATTTATTTATTTATTATATAATTTGGAACGTTTTTTTTTTAAATTTTGTTCTTTCTATCCTAATTCTCAGTATAACTCCTGCGCATGGAAATCGTGAGTGTTCTGGTAACTCAACCACAATGCTACTCCCATGCAACTCTGGTCAGGCCAGCTAACCACACCGCCCTCTATAAAAGCCCATGACTGTTCTCCTTCCTCTGATCATCAGCGACTTTTCATTCCATTCCATGGCGGCGACCGTACAATCCAATCTTCCTCCATGCTTCGTCATGCCCGTCGCCTGCCCTATCAGGCCCATCCCAAACCAGCCTCTCGTCCGGGTCCGACCCTCGCCGGCACGATTCCGAATATCGGCGATGAAGGAAGCGTCCAGGTCATCAATCATCGAGAAGGAACTGGGTCAGAATGAGAAAGCTCCGGTGGTCAACGACGGTGGGCTGCTCGCCGGTCGGTGGCGGGAGATCCAGGGCTCCGGCGACTGGGCCAGCCTGCTCGACCCGGTGGATCCTCTCCTGCGGTCGGAGCTGATCCGCTACGGAGAGTTCGTCCAGGCCTGCTACGACTCCTTCAACTACGATCCCTACTCCCGGTTATGCGGCAACTGCCGGTACACCCCGGAAAGCTTCTTCGCCGCGCTCGGCATGGCCGACCGCGGCTACTCCGTGACGCGCTACCTCTACGCGACCTCCAACCTCGAGATCCCCAGATTCTTCCGCACCTCGAAGCTCCACCAACGGACCTGGAGCCAGAAGGCCAACTGGATCGGCTACATCGCGGTGTCCGGCGACGAGGCCACGGCGCGGCTCGGCCGCCGCGACATCATCGTGGTGTGGCGGGGAACGGTGACGCTGTTGGAGTGGATCGAGGATCTGAAGACCTCCCAACAGCCGGTGACGGCGAGAGGGATCCCCTGTCCGGACGAGTCCGTCAAGGTGGAGTCGGGCTTCGCCGATCTGTACGTGAACAAGGACGCGACGTGCCGGTTCTGCAAGTACTCGGCCCGGGAGCAGGTGCTGTCGGAGCTGCGGAAGCTGGTCGAACTGTACGCCGGCGAGAAAGGGGAAGAGGTGAGCGTGTCGGTGATGGGGCACAGCTTGGGGAGCGCGCTGGCGGTCCTGAGCGCGTTCGACATCGCGGAGATGGGGTTGACGAAGGTGGGGGAGAAGGCGGCGGCAGTGCCGCTGACGGTCTTCTCGTTCGCCGGGCCGAGGGTGGGAAACGAGCGGTTCAAGGAGCGGTTCGATAAGGAGCTGGGGATCAAGGCGATCCGGGTGGTCAACGTGCACGACTCGGTGCCCAAGGTGCCGGGGATCGTGTTGAACGAGCAGTTGCCGGCGCTCTTGTGGCGGATGCTGGAGAAGATGCCGGGGAGCTACAGCCACGTGGGGGTGGAACTGGAACTCGACCACAAACTCTCGCCCTTCCTCAAGAACACCAGCGACGCCTCCTGCTTCCACAACCTCGAGGCGCACCTCCATCTCCTCGATGGGTAATTAATTAATTAATTAATTAAGCAATTAATTTAATTTAGATTGATCGATCATCGATTCATTATATATATATGTTGCAGGTATCATGGGAAGGGACGTAGCTTTGCGTTGGCGAGCGGGAGAGATCCGGCGTTGGTAAACAAGTCGAGCGACTTCCTCAAGGAAGAATCCCTGGTGCCGCCTTGCTGGAGGCAAGACGAGAACAAGGGCATGACGCAGGCTGATGGCCGCTGGTTACTGTCGGACCGCGACGACCACCCGTCGGAAGGCCATCCCCCTGACACCCACCACTACCTCCGCCGGCTGGGGCTTGCAGGTCATCAGCAAACCTGATGTAACTAATGAACATATTATTTTTACCGCCTTGCTGGTCCACTCGCCGCCTCTATCCAGCTGTCTCTTTGGAAATCCGTCCACCTGGTCTTTTGGCTCAATAATTTATCGTGATTCGACTTCCCAACTGATCCAATCAGCTGGGCCGATGCAAAATCTAGGAGCATCGATCTTGACTCACTACCAGCAAAAAGGACTGAGACCAAATAGTACTCATGCCAAACCTTAATAGACAAAACTAAAACAAAAAGAAATTGTGATGATAAACAAAATGAAAGTTAAAGATTTGTCATAATCACACAAGCTGTATTAGAGGGTGTAGTGGAAGAAGGGACGATCCAAAAATCAGGCTAGACTTTGGGTGTGAAAAGGATGGATTTAATAGGAATTTGATATTATCCACGTTTTATTTTTATGCGCTTGTGCGTATTTGGGACATCTGGATCAAATCCAGGCTCCTGAATACATTTGCGATAGATTTTATAAAATTTATTTTGGTATATACTATATGTATTTAGGTTTTAAGATTTTATGATTTAAAGATTGTGTTACAGTGGATTTAAATTAATAAAAATTTGCTACTAAATTGTAAGCTTCGTTCTTGAATTATAATATTCAAGATCTAAATTTAGATATTCATATGATATATTTTATGTATTTAAAATTTAAATTTTTAAAATTTAAAATTTTAAAATTTAAAAATAGCAAATTTAAGTTAATATAATTTTCCGATTCATTCTTTCATTTTAATTTATAATATTTAAGATAAAAATTTAGATATTCACATAATATATTATATATATATTTTTAAAAAAATCGATTTAAAAAAAAACAAATCACTAAATCATATCCAGACAGTCAAGTCACACAGGATAACTTATTCTATATATTTTTGGGCCAATCATCCTTAAAAACTTATCCATTAAGTGGTGGAATAGGTGATAGAACTAGAAAGTCTTCTTATTGGATCGTACAATGAGAAGCTAGTTGACTTTATTTTGAGGTATAGCCAATCTATGAAGTGAACGAAAAGAATTAAATAAAGAGAAAATATACGGTAATCAATTTGTTTGGGGGCGGTAAAAGATGATTTATTTGTTTTCAACATTTCCACCAATTCATCTTGGAATTAATATAGAAGAGCTAAATTATGGGAGTTACTAGCCTAGACAGTGTATAACGCATAAGAGAGGGCATACATCTGACTTCGTTAAGATTTGAGTTCCAAACCTCATAATAATAACATCTCATATGCTACTATTAGTTCATCTCATAGAGACACAATCAATTTGCTCGTGATGGTCATTCCGTTGGCAACAATGCAGAACAATGTAAGATAAAAAAATCCGAACTTGACTATAATACACCCCATATTTAGAATATGAATTATTAAAAAAACAATCCTAGTGCCCCTCGTTGATACCTATATAAATAATTATTTTAATAGATCTTAAAATTAATTTACAACAGATATAAAATATCTCATTGAATATTCGATCTTTCCACGTAAAAGATTATTGTGCTAGGATAAAATATTTTTTGTGATTTATTTGCCCATATCTAATCGGAAGTCGATGATACTGAATCACTTGGGATCAACGCTATCACTTTTGCTCCAATATGATATAGGAGGGTCAAAAAATTATTATTATTATTATTAATTTTTAATCTGTTGGTATTTAAGATATTTTTGATAATTTTTATTTTTTGTATTTTTTTGGATTTGAGTTTTTTAGGATTGAAAGTGTAGTGGAATATTGAAAAAAAAAGTAGATCCGCTACCTTAACGACCCCCATAGAGTCAGTCTCACGGATATGGAGGGAGGTTCATGCAGATACACACACAATAGGTGTATGGTGGGGTCGAAAATGCAGGCTATCATCTCTTAAGGATTGACCTCTGACCATTACGCTAGAAATGTCATGCACCTATCATCTGTCCTACGCCCTGGGGTGCAATGTGAAATATTGAAGATTGTGAGATACATGGTCGAGAGGATCGACATGGAGACCTCGAATGTTGAGTTGATTTAGTCGATTTTTTGTTGAAGGATCTGCATATTTTCATAATAGCATGATATATATTGTCCACTTTGAGACTAAACCCTTGTCACTTTGGACACCTCTCACAGTCAAAAAGTACTAGGCGCCTGGAACTGTGAGGGGCGCTCATGCTGGACGCTTAACCATGATGTCCAGGGTAAAAAAGGGTGGATATCTAGGATTTTAAATTTGAGGATGACACATAATGAAAATAATCTACTCTTTTGAACCCAAAACTTGCCCGAAGACACATATCACATACCTAAGTACAACCTTACACATTTGAATAATTAAAAGAAGAAAAAGAATAACTAAATTAACATTTATAATCCTTAGCACAGAAATCTAACGTAGCATAATATAATTGATCCTGTCGACAAGCGAAGACCGATTCTCATTCGGATAACTCAGTCTGATCAAGACGATCCGGTCTGCTGTAACTCGGGGGTCGGGGTCGGACTCAAATAGTGCTAAGGCTAAAGTCGCTCAGCTCGGACCAAAACAGAGCTCACAAATTGGTGGTGTGATTGCGAATGGGCAACAATCCCCTCCTTGGAGCTCCCAGGGGGGTTTATATAGGGGAGGGGAAGCTCTCTGCTTTGTCAGAGCTGTCATGTCTCATTAAGGGATGGTCAGCTAATAAACCGTGATGGTGACAAACGTATTAATGTTATGAGACTGCCGCAGCCGCCTGACACCCTGCGTAAACTGTCTCTTTTGTCCCTCATTAACTCTTAGCGGCTGTGTCAGGTGATGATTATGTCGGGGGCTGCCCTCTGACTTTTGACAAGAGCGAACTATAATTGTTTAACCGACTCCGAGGGCCTGACCTCGGATGACCGACCCCGAGTGCCCGACCTCGGGGACTAGGCCCGAGTGCCCGACCTCGGGGACTGGCCTCGGGAACCGACCCCGAGTGCTCGACCTCGGGCGACCGGCCCCGAGTGCCTGACCTCGGATGACCGACCCGAGTGCTCGACCTCGGGGACCAGGCCCGAGTGCCCGACCTCAGGTGACCTCGGTCCGGCTCAACTACTCCTGGTTCGGAGTGGAAATCGAACTCGACCGAGCCACCGGTCCTTCTAAAAAATCATCAAACCGGATCACAAGCCTCCCCCTCAAGTCTAGTCGAAGGAGGAGTTCAGTCCGACTGACTAGGCTCCTGGCTCGGTCGGAGTACTCCTTTCTCGCATTCCCATGCGTCACATCATATGCTTAACCTTCCTCTTTAAATGCCAAATCCGCCAAGGCCTGAGCTTTGATCGCAGTTCGGGGTTGGTACTGGATGTCATATTCACTCAGTTCAGTCGTCCATTTGACCATCCGACCGGAGACCTCAGGGTTGATCAACACCTTTCCGAGTGTGTTGTTGGTCAGTACTCGGATAGGATGAGCCAAGAAGTATGGTCGCAGTCGCCAAGCCATTAACACAAGGACATAAGCTAATTTCTCGAGTGTAGTATACCTACACTCGGCCTCCTTAAGTAAGTGCCCAAAGAAATAGACCGGTTGCTGTTCGGTCTCCTTCTGGGTTACAAGCACAGCACTCACGGCTCCCTCAGTAGCAGATAAATAAACATACAATGGTTCCCCTTCCTCAGATTTAGCTAATACCGGCAGACTGATCAAGTAAGTCTTCAATTCTTCAAAGGCCTGGTCGCATTCAGCATCCCATTGGAACTTAGTGGCCTTGCGCAGAACCTTGAAGAACGGCAGACTTCTATCAGCCGACCGGGAGATGAATCGGGACAAGGCAGTGATTCTCCCCATCAAGCGTTGGACTTCTTTTAGGTTTTTGGGGGGAGGCATGTCCAACAGAGCTTTCACTTTGCCTGGATTAGCCTCTATCCCCCGTTCGGTCAGGATGTATCCGAGGAATTTACCACTCTTAGCTCCGAACAGGCACTTGGCTGGATTAAGCTTGAGGTCATACCTCCTGAGAGTGCAGCAGGTCTCTTGTACATCTGCTATCAGGTCGGCGTCTCGGAGGGACTTGATGAGGATGTCATCCACATACACTTCCACGTTTTTCCCGAGCTGCTCCCTGAAGACCTTGTTCATCAGCCTCTGATAGGTCGCCCCAGCATTTTTGAGTCCGAAGGGCATAACAGTGTAGCAATAAGTTCCCTCCGCTATGACAAAACTGACCTTCTCTTGATCATCCCGGGATAAGGGAACTTGGTGGTATCCCTGGTAGGCATCCAGCATACAGATGAGCTCGCTCCCCGTGGTAGAGTCCACCATCTGGTCTATCCGAGGGAGGGGGTAGTAATCCTTGGGACAAGCTTTGTTGAGATCCCTGAAGTCAATGCAGACCCTCCACTTGTCGCCTGACTTGGAGACCAGCACCACGTTGGCCAGCCAGGCGGGAAACTGCACTTCTCGGACGTGTCCTGCTTTCAGCAACCTTTCCACCTCGGCCTGGATAATCTTATTCTGCTCAGGGCTGAAGTCTCTTTTTCTTTGCTTCACCGGTCGGGCGTCAGGGTATACGTGTAATTTATGCTCCATGACCTCGGGCCTGACCCCTTTCAGATCCTGCTGGGACCAGGCAAACACATCTTGATTTTGGGTCAAACATTCTATCAGCTGTTGTCGTAGGTCGGTCGGTAGTCCGGGAGCTATCCTCACCCGAGTCTCTTCTCGGCCAGGCAAGAGCTGGACCTCTTCCTTTTCTTCTATCAAATCAGCCCAGGGAGAGGGCTGAGAGAATTGCACCATGTTGTAATTAGCCGGCGCAGCTCGAAAGGACTTACTAACCTCCACTCGGACGTCGTCCACATAGCACCGACGTGTTGGAAATTCTAGGCCACAAAAACCGCTTTTTGCGTTGCGGAAACCCCAGAAGTTCGGCCACGGATCCGTGCGAACATAAAAATAAATTACGAGTACGAGTTTAATCTACATTAGATCTACATGATAAGAATCATTACCCTTGACGCGTAGCCCTTCGCTTTCCCGCTTGTCCAAAAAAGCCGCCGGATCTCTTAGAGTATCAAAGCAGACACTCCTTTATACGTATCCACGCGAACAAATGAAGATGGATCAAAAGCTTAGGTGTGCTAGCACCCTATAGCTTTCGGCCAAGAGGAGAGGTCGAAGAAGCACTCCCACCAAAAATCCAGAGAGAAGAAGAAAAGCCTCACACACAAAAATGAAACAAAACCTAGGTTTTGTTCCCACATGGTGGCCGGCCACTTAATGGCCATTAATGGCCATTAGGTGGCCGGCCATAATGGCTATTAAGTGCCATTAGGTGGCCTTCCATATCCCCTTTCAATTTGAATTCGAAATTCAAATGGGGGGGAAAACCAAGTCATCACTTGGTCAAACAAAGGTGAGGTGGGTTTTGGTCAAGTCAAACTTGCCTTTTATGGACTTTCCATAAATAGTCAAGTCAAACTTGACTCCATTTCTTCTCCCATGTCAAGTCTAACTTGAAGTGGAACCAAGTCAAGTCAAACTTGATTTGGATTTAGGTCAAGTCAAACTTGCCTTTTATGGACTTTCCATATTTAGCCAAGTCAAACTTGACTTCACTTCTTCTCCCATGTCAAGTCTAACTTGAAGTGGAACCAAGTCAAGTCAAACTTGATTTGGATTTAGGTCAAGTCAAACTTGCCTTTTATGGACTTTCCATATTTAGCCAAGTCAAACTTGACTTCAATTTTTCTCCATCTATTTGTTCTTTGCGTGTGACCCTATAGGTTCTTGTAACGTTGGCAATGCTTCTAACCTCTTAGAAACATAAGCAATGAGCGGTATCTAGCAACACATCATTGCTACCCAAGTTACAAGAATGTTGAGATCCAACATCACCTTGTGACTAATAATTGTGACTCTCACAATATATGATAATGTCCCTCTATCCTTGATATCTAGATTGACTCAATTGAGGCATAGACCGTGTCATCCTCGAGTCAATCTATATCTTGAACTCCAAGTAGACTCACACTAATCAAGTGAGCTCAATATCTCATATTGACTCACTTAGGCATGGCCATGCACTTTGTGGTCTCACTCTATCAAGAATACGATATCGCTCCCGTCATATAGGAGGGATAGATCCCATCTACATCACTCACATCCCTCTCAATAATTTGTTACATACCCAGTAATCGCCTTTATAGTCCACCCATTTATGGGTGACGTTTGACGAAGCCAAAGTACGCAACTCCTTATGTAGGAATCCATGGTGACTTCAGGTCCAAGGACTAATAGTCATACTAATAGCCACATGAGAAAGTATATGACACTCATATAACGATCCATGATACTTTCTCATGGTGGGTCATTCAGTATACATTCTCCAATGCATACCCATGTGTCAACTTGATATCTCTATATCTATGACTTATGAGATCAAGTCATCATGTTGACCTACATGCTAGCCTCTACGTATTAACATTGTCCTTGAATGTTAATACTTGACTAGGAATTATTTAGAGTAGTGTTCTCTATATCATCTCACTATCGATTCAACCAATCGATTGATATAGATAAGAAACTTCTACTCAAGGACATTATTATACTTAGCTAATTGGCACAAATACACGTAAGTATAATAACCATAAAACATGCCTTTATTTATATATAGGAATATGATACAAATTAGTCCATACAATCATTACATGATCGGCTCTAGGGCTCTCACCAACACGACGTGCTACCTTTTGGTCTCCTTTAGCCTCTCCAACTTGATCACCCACTGGGAATTTGACCTTTAAGTAGAAAGTGGACACCACGGCTTGGAACTCGTTCAACACCGGTCGGCCCAGGATGGCATTGTAGGCTGAGGGGGCGTCCACTACCAGGAAGGTAGACCACCTGGTCCTTCTTAAAGGTTCCTCGCCGAGTGAGATGGCCAGCTTGATCTGGCCCAGCGGTTGGACCTCATTTCCCGTGAATCCAAATAAGGGTGTGGCCACGGGCTGCAGCTCAGTCATTTCAATCTGCAGTTGTTCAAATGCCTTCAAGTATAAGATATTCATAGAACTTCCTGAATCCACAATGGTCCAGTGGACCTGATAGTTAGCTATGATCACCGTTATGACCAAAGCATCCTCATGAGGCACTTCCACTCCTTGTATATCCGAGGGGCCGAAACTGATCTGCGGTCCCTGAGCTTGGGCGGAACTACAACCCACCTGATAGATATCAAGGCGTCGGACTTGAGATTTCCGCGCCCGATTGGAATCTCCATAGGTGGGTCCTCCTGAAATTACATTGATAGACCCGTGCACCGCGTTCTGTTGATTAGCTTGCTCTTCGCTGGCATTCCCGTGCTCGGCAGAGCCCTGGCTCGAGAACAATTGTCTAGCGGCAGGGGTGGTCGGTCGGGCAGGGGACTCAGATTGGCTTGGCGGGGCTCTTCCTCGACCTCGACCACCTCCTTGGTGAGCTCCTCTCGGACTTCCTCGACCGGTACGACCCCGACCTCTACCGGCCTGCCAGTAGTCTTGAAGGTCGTGGGTATGGCTGTTATGAAAAGAACAGTAGGGCTGCCACCTGGAAGGGATGCAACCCTGGGCCACTTGCTGAACTATTTCCCTCTCGGCTCCTGGTCGGTGTCTCATAGCTCTGGGGCTTCTGAGAGGCCCCCCAGGAGGTACATTTCTCTGATGTTGCTGAGGATTCTCGGGCGTAGGTCTGACCTCCGGCCGCCTGGCAGCTTGTGCTTCTTCGACGTCCACGTATTTACTGGCTTTCCTCAAAAGGCTTCCAAAGTCCTTCGGAGGTTTTCAGATCAAGGATCTGAAGAACTCGCCCTCTTGCAAGCCCTGCGCGAAGGCACTGACTAACACCTCGGACGTAGCGGTGGGCACGTCCAGAGCAACTTGGTTAAACCTCTTGATGTAGGCTTTTAAGGGCTCCTTGGAGCCCTGCTTCATGGTGAACAGGTTTAAGCTGGTCTTGTGATGTCTTTTGCTACTGGCAAAATGCTGCAGGAATAGTCTTTTGAAATCAGAGAAGTCCTTGATCGATCCTTCGAGAAGTCTGTCAAACCACCGCTGGGCTGGCCCGGCCAAGGTGGTCAGGAAGGCCCTGCACTTGACACCATCCGGATACTGGTGTAGCATCGAAGCGTTCTCAAATTTCTTTAAATGCTCTTCCGGATCCGTAACCCCTCCATACTCGGGGATAGACAGGAGCCGGAAGCGCTTAGGAAGT
Organism: Boesenbergia rotunda; assembly: GCA_024364735.1. NCBI lineage: Eukaryota > Viridiplantae > Streptophyta > Magnoliopsida > Zingiberales > Zingiberaceae > Boesenbergia > Boesenbergia rotunda. The sequence continues at coordinate 243,855 of JAGFNQ010000875.1, read as the reverse complement.
GGTTCCTGTAGAATTTGGCTAGAAAAGGGGAAACCAGTATGCTCTCCCGGGGCCGGCACAAGGGGAGCCTTCCCTTTATCAGCTCTGGCTTGACTGGAAGAGGCTTCATGGGGGTCAGACTGCCCCGCCCCCTCCGCTGGGCCAAACAGAGCTCGGTGGAAATGGGGGCTATTTTCCTGTCGAACTCCTCCATCAGTGCCCACATGGGCGGTCTGCTCGGCCTGGCCCGGCTGAGCGGGTCGAGCAGCTGCTTGTTGGGCCTCCGCCAATTTCCTGGCTCTAGCTTCTATCAGCAGATCCAAGTCTTCTTGTGAGAGAGTAACAGTCACCCGGTTGGAGTCACTCATATTCGTCTTTCGATCAGGCGGGATTCCCACAGATGGCGCCAAATTTGATCCTGTCGACAAGCGAAGACCGGTTCTCACTCGGATGACTCGGTCTGACCAAGACGATCCGGTCTGCTGTAACTCGGGGGGTCGGGGTCGGACTCAAATAGTGCTAAGGCTAAAGTCGCTCGGCTCGGACCAAAACAGAGCTCACAAATTGGTGGTGTGGTTGCGAATGGGCAACAATCCCCTCTTTGGAGCTCCCAGGGGGTTTATATAGGGGAGGGGAAGCTCTCTGCTTTGTCAGAGCTGTCATGTCTCATTAAGGGATGGTCAGCTAATAAACCGTGATGGTGACAATCGTATTAATATTATGAGACTGCCGAAGCCGCCTGACACCCTGCGTAAACTGTCTCTTTTGTCCCTCATTAACTCTTGGCGGCTGTGTCAGGTGATGATTATGTCGGGGGCTGCCCTCTGACTTTTGACAAGAGCGAACTATAATTGTTTAACCGACTCCGAGGGCCTGACCTCGAATGATCGACCCCGAGTGCCAGACCTCAGGCGACCGACCCCGAGTGCCCGACCTCGGGGACCAGGCCCGAGTGCCCGACCTCGGGGACTGGCCTCGGGAACCGACCCCGAGTGCTCGACCTCGGGCGACCGACCCCGAGTGCCTGACCTCGGATGACCGACCCCGAGTGCCCGACCTCGGGGACCAGGTCCGAGTGCCCGACCTCAGGTGACCTCGGTCCAGCTCAACTACTCCTGGTTCAGAGTGAAAATCGAACTCGACCGAGCCACCGATCCTTCTAAAAAATCATCAAACCGGATCAATAATCATTACATGAAATTCCGTACAATCAAATTATTAATTTGTGCTATGCATCCCATAAAACATCTGTCACTTTCATGCTTTTTAAAATGAATAATGAAACAACATCTACCTATTCTATTAACATTATCTAAAATAAACAAAAAAGAACAATAACGCATATTTACCTTCAGTTATAGCAGCGGAAGCTTCTTCGCTGAATGTAAAAATCACAAAACTAGACCCTATGAACCTTCCACTTTCCCTATCAATGATAACTCTAGTTGCATAGGTAAATTCTCATGAATATAATCATGTACTACAAAGATTAAAAGAAATTAGAAAGACAATCACGACTTACCATCAACAATTTCACGTCTTCATCATAATTTTGCAGCATTTATGATTTATGAAGTAATAAGAGCATGTGAAATTGATTTCCAAGAAAAAAATGTAGTCTCGCATAATCCCACTGTAATTTTGTATAAAACAACAAATCAGTTCAATTACATATTTAAATAACAAATAGCAAGGTAATAAGATATTCTGAGATGTATTTTGCCAAATCTCATAAAAAAAACTTTTGAAGATGACGTGTATCATATTGATTAGAATAATGATGGATCGGAAGGCAGAAATTTCTTCCAGAGATTTCCAACTCCATTAAGTATCAAATACTGATACGGAGAGTTCTGGTTCCTCAACCGCATAGAATAAGTTTTGATTAAATGGTTGACGTGAATCTATTAGAGGACATGTAGTCATAGGGAACCTAAAAATAGTGAACTATCTGCCTTAGGCCAAACGGTATCAATGTATGTACTCTGACTTAGGCCAAGTAATCTTTTAGATCTATCTCTATAGATTTTTATGCCTAGAATATAGGCTGCTTCACCTAAGTCTTTCATTGAGAAGGAATTCCCCAACCAAGTCTTCACAGACTGTAGTGAAGGAATGTCATTCCCAATGAGTAGTATGTCATCTACATACAAAACAAGGAAGACAACTGTGCTCCCACTAACCCTTTTGTAGACACAAGGTTCATCTTCATTCTTGATGAAACCAAACTGTTTGATTGCATCATCGAATCGAAGATTCCAGCTTCGAGAAGCTTGCTTTAGTCCATAAAGGGACTTATGCAGCTTGCATACTCTACCAGTATGCTTTGGATCTACAAAACCCTCAGGTTGTGTCATGTACACTTCCTCGAGGAGGTTTCCATTCAGAAACGCAGTTTTGACGTCCATCTGCCAGATCTCATAATCGTGGTATGCTGCAATAGCAAGCAAGATCCTAATGGACTTGAACATCGCAACTGGAGAAAAAGTTTCATCATAGTCAATACCATGAATTTGCTTGAAACCTTTAGCTACTAGTCTACCCTTATAGGTATGTACAAGTTCATCCATGTCAGTCTTTCTCTTAAAGACCCACTTACACCCAATGGGTTTGACCCCTTCAGGTGGATCAACCAAAGTCCATACTTGGTTGGTGTACATGGAATCCATCTCGGATCTCATGACCTCTAGCCATTTCTCAGAATCTGGGCTCATCACAGCTTCCTGATAGAAGGTAGGCTCGTTCTCAACGAGCATAACGTCATCATGGTCAGACAAGAGAAATGAGTATCTCTCAGGCTGACGACGTACCCTATCAGACATGCGAAGAGGTAGGTCTACATGAACAGGTTGTTGTTCCACAGCTTCTTGTGCAACAACCTCATCAACCACCACACTTTGTGGTTCCTGTTCAACTTCCATCAAGGCTTCAGTGCTATTGTCCATGTCTTGAACTTCTTCAAGACTGAACGTACTCCCACTAGTCTTTCTAGAAACAAAGTCCCTTTCTAGAAATACTCCAGTCTTAGCAACAAACACTTTGTGCTGACTAGGAATGTAGAAGTAGTATCCCTTCGTTTCCTTGGGATACCCTATGAAATAACACTTATCAGATTTGGGTCCCAGTTTGTCTGAGACTTGACGTCGTACGTAAGCCTCACAACCCCAAACCCTCATGAAAGACATTTTGGGACTCCTCCCTGTCCATATCGTATATGGTGTCTTCATGACAGCCTTTGATGGAACACGGTTTAGTGTGAACGCTGCCGTGTCTAGAGTATATCCCCAAAAGGATATAGGAAGATCTGCGTGACTCATCATAGATCGTACCATATCTAATAAGGTACGATTCCTCCTTTCGGATACACCATTCCACTGTGGTGTTCCAGGGGGAGTGAGTTGGGATAGAATCCCACACTCAGCTAGGTAGTCACGAAACTCATGGCTCAAGTATTCTCCACCTCGATCTGATCGAAGTATCTTAATACTCTTGCCAAGTTGGTTCTGTACTTCATTTCTGAATTCTTTGAACTTTTCAAAGGATTCTGACTTATGTGTCATCAAATACACATAGTCATATCTACTGAAGTCATCAGTAAATGTGATGAAGTACCTGTAACCACCTCTGGCAGCGACATTGAAAGGGCCACATACATCACTATGTATGAGTCCTAACAAGTCTGTCGCTCTTTCGCTATGTCCACTAAAGGGAGTCTTAGTCATCTTGCCTAGAAGGCATGACTCGCATGTCTCATATGACTCAAAATCAAATGAGTCCAGCAAACCATCCTTATGGAGCTGGGACAAGCGACTCTCATTTATGTGGCCTAAGCGACAGTGCCAGAGATAGGTTGGGTTCAACTCATTTGATCTCAACCTCTTGGTATTCACGTTATAGATAGGGCTCTCTAAGTCTAGAATATAGAGGCCATTCATCAGATGTGCGCTACAATAGAACATATCCTTTAAATAAACAGAACAACATTTGTCCTTTATTATGAATGAAAAACCTTTGTTATCTAAACATGAAACTGAAATGATATTCTTTGTTAGTACAGGTACATAACAACAGTTATTCAATTCCAGTACAAGCCCAGAGGGTAGAGATAGAAAGTAAGTCCCTATAGCAACAGCAGCAACCCTTGCTCCATTGCCTACTCGTAGGTCCACCTCGCCCTTGGCCAATGCCCTGCTATTTCTCAGTGCCTGCACATTAGTACAAATGTGAGAAGCACACCCAGTATCTAATACCCATGATGTAGAAATAGAAAGGTTGACTTCTATAACATTTATACCTGAAGTAGAAGTCTCACTTCTCTTCTTCTTCAGATCTTCCAGGTATACCTTGCAGTTCCGCTTCCAATGCCCAGTCTTACCGCAATGGAAGCAGGTAGCATCCTTAGCAACCCCACCTTTAGGTTTGAGTGTTGAAGAGCTGGCTTTGCCCTTGGTTTGGGTCTTACCCTTACCTTTGGGCTTCCACTTGCCTTTACCCTTGCCTTTTTGTACCATTAGGACGGTACTGGACTTGGCAGTGGTGAGATTAGGCTCAGCAGTTCTTAACATGTTGAGTATCTCAGGCAGTGGTTTGTCTAATTCGTTCATGTTGTAGTTCATGACGAATTGACGGTAACTCACCGGCAACGATTGCAGGATCAGATCGGTAGCCAGCTCTTGGCCCAAAGGGAACCCCAACCTCTCGAGGTTCTCGATGTACCCAATCATTATGAGTGCGTGAGTTCCTACAGAGGTTCCCTCTTTCATCTTGCATGAAAAGAGGGCCTGAGTCACTTCAAACCTCTCATGTCTTGCCTGCCCTTGATATAGTTGCTTGAGATGGCCGATCATATCAAAAGCATTCATTTTCTCGTGTTGCTTCTGAAGCTCAGGAGACATACAACATAGCATTAGGCATGACACGTCTAATGCGTCATCTAGATGCTTCTGATGAGCATCTCTAACACTACGAGCGGCAGAGGCTGGTGGTGCATCAGGAACTGCTTGCTCCAGAACGTACAGCTTACGTTCCTCCGTGAGAACTATCCTCAGATTCCTGTACCAGTCCAGGAAATTAGCTCCTAGGAGCTTGTCCTTCTCAAGAACAGATCGTAGAGAGAGAGTGTTCGTGTTTGACATGGTAATCTACAACATAAAATGCAGAAAATAAATATCCACCATTGTATCATATTTTATTTATCATTTAACTAGGCCTTTAATTAAATGATGCTCCCACTGAATTATAGGGCTTTGGTAGAATCGAGTCATAGATGTGGTAAAACCACACTACTAGATCCACACCAACTAACTATAATTCTCGTAGGTCAAGATCCACATCATACTACGCCTTGAGTTAGCTTTGGCTAAATCGCCCAAGACTTAGTATGATCGGTAGGTACTAATTACCAATTACATCTCTATGCAACTCTTGTTTATAGGATCAAGAATTAACATTTATGAATAATCTTGAGTTAGCTTTGGCTAAATCTCCCAAGACTATTGATAAATGCGATCTTGTCCTACCTTTCCAACTATTGGAGTATGCCTATAGTTAGGCTCGATCCAATTGAGCTAACTAGTTACTCAATCTAATTGAGCTCAATCTAACCCAAGCGTGATAGGCGGGACCAAGGTTGTCCCTCCGCATCCCACCAAGATTAAATGCATTGCTCTGCTTTGGCAGATTCAACAATCGCATATGATCGTGGTAGTGATGGGTATCAAGGCTCGTTAGGCATATACGAGTTGATTTCGATTTAGATCTAATCTAATCGATGATGTGCATCGTATTTAGGCATTTATTAAATCTAATTTAACCTAAATGTGTATTAGGTGCACATCAAGATGTGGTTCCCACATTACATGTGCATCACATACACTCATGTATATTCTATTCTATACTAACTTGCATCACATACATATAAGGAAAAATAAAATATACAAGAAAATTAAAGTGTGATTAGTCATGGCCCTACTAAGATCTTCTCAAGCCAATGAGAAGATCCTTTGGTCAACCTAGGGTCTAGGCAGCAGCTTCTCCAAGCTCCTCCTTCCAGAACCCCATGTGTTATCTGCTTGCTTCCCACGAGTCCGTCTTCTCCAGAATTTCCTTCATCTTCAATTTTGTACATTACAAAATTTATACTCGAGTTACATTCGAGTCTTAAACTAATTTTAACAGAAATAATAAATAAAAGGCCGACACGCAGGTCGCAATCACAATACAACACACACAACACAAATAACGGCACGCAGGCCGTAATATGAATTACACACATATTTTAATCTAATTAAAATAGGGTCTTGGGCCATGACCATCACACTACTGTACATAATTCAAAATTATGTATTTTATAGAAATTTATCTAATTTTTCTATGTATTTTACGAATTTTATGAGTCACAACTCCACGGCGGTCCCGTTAAGCGGGTTTCGGGCACAATCACGTGACAAGGCCCCTTGCGGGGTTAGGGGCGGCGCCCCTACTCACGAAATTAATTTCGTGAGTGTCGTATCGCGATCTAACAGTGCCTAACCCGCTGTCCCAAAATTTATTTGGGCGAAACTTGCCGTTTCGGAGAAGTTTTTCTCAGTGGTCGAAGTGTACAAGTGCTTCGCACTCGTTGCTTCGCCTCTACGAGAAAAATACTCACAAAATCCTAAAAATTAGAAAAATTACAGAATCATAAACTACTCTAAATTTTGTATCCCATACAAAAAAAATAAATACGTGCTTCGCACGTGGCTCTGATACCACTGTTGGGTTTTTCGGGCCGCGAAAACCGCCTTTTCGCGTCGCGGAAACCCCGAGAACCCAAAGCCATGGATCTCATGCGAAGAAAAAAATTCCGAAACAAAAATCACGTATTCATTTCATGCTCAAAACTCGATCTACTCCTAGATCTAAAGAGGGATAAACCATTTTACCTTTGGTGCGTGCCCCGCTTAATCCCGCTCGCTCCTTTTGGATGTCGGATCTCTAGGACGTCAAGTGCCGTCCCTCTAGAAGTATCCACGCGAACAAAGTAGATGGAGGAAACCCTTTAGGTGTGCTAGCACCTTTCAAGGGTACGGCCAAGAGGAGAAGAAGAAGAAAAGCACCAACACTTGGAGGAGGAAGAAGAGAAGACACACCATGAGAAAAATGGAACCAAAACTTGGTTTTGTTCTCTCATTGTGGCCGGCCACTTAATGACTGCCATAACCCCCTTTCAATTTGAATTCAAATTCAAATGGGGGGGGGGGGTTACAACCTTTGGAGATGATGTGGAGCATCATCATTGGTCAAATACCAAGCCAAGTCATCACTTGGTCAAGTCAAGGTGAGGTGGCCTTTTTGGTCAAGTCAAACTTGACCATTAATCTTCCTTGATGAGGTGGCATCCACACTTAATGCTCTTGATGATGTGGAGCATCATCAATGGTTGGCTCCATGCCAATTCATCACCATGATGTGGCATTAAGTCAAGTCTAACTTGAGGTGGATTTGGGTCAAGTCAAACTTGCCTTTTATGGACTTTTCATATTTAGTCAAGTCAAACTTGACTCCATTTCTTCTCCCATGTCAAGTCTAACTTGAAGTGGAACCAAGTCAAGTCAAACTTGATTTGGATTTGGGTCAACTCAAACTTGCCTTTTATGGACTTTCCATATTTAGCCAAGTCAAACTTGACTTCTTTTTTTCTCCATCTATTTGTTCTTTGTGTGTGACCCTATAGGTTCTTGTAACGTTGGCAATGCTTCTAACCTCTTAGAAACATAAGCAATGAGCGGTATCTAGCAACACATCATTGCTATCCAAGTTACAAGAATGTTGAGATCCAACATCACCAATGTGACTACTAATTATGACTTTCATAATATGTGACAATGTCCTTCTATCGTCGATATCTAGATTGATCTTCTATGAAGCATAGACCGTGTCATCCTCCAATCAATCTATGTGTCTTGAACTCCAAGTAGACTCACTATAATTAAATAAGCTCAATATCTCATATTGCCTTATTTGGGCATGACCATACACTTAATGATCTCACTCTATCAAGACTATGATATCTCTCCCGTCATATAGGAGGGATAGATCCCATCTACATCACTCACATCCCTCCGCATAATTTGTTACATACCCAGTAATCGCCTTTATAGTCCACCCAGTTACGGGTGACGTTTGACGAAACCAAAGTACATAACTCCTTATGTAGGGAACTATGGTGACTTCAGGTCTAAGGACTAATAGTCATACTAATAGTCACATGAGAAAGTATATGACACTCATATAACGATCCATGATACTTTCTCATGGTGGGTCATTCAGTATACATTCTCCAATGCATACTCATGTGTCAACTTGATATCTCATATCCATGACTTGTGAGATCAAGTCATCGTGTTGACCTACATGCTAGTCTCTATGCATTAACATTGTCCCTGAATGTTAATACTTGACTAGGAATAATTAAGAGTAGTGTTCTCTATATCATCTCACTATCGATTCAACCAATCGATTGATATAGATATGAACCTACTACCAAGGACGTTATTACACTTAGTTATTTGGCACCAATACAAGTAAGTATAATAACCATAATCAAATGCCTTTATATATATATGAAATATGATACAATGAGTCCATACAACAACAATCACATGATTGGCTCTAGGGCTCTCACTAACATGAGTTTGTAGATACTAGATCGATCATGGTAAGTCATAGTTTACCTTCATTTGTTGATGTAGTTATTCCTTGATCGGGTGATACATTGTTAGATAGGTTTAGATGAATAAATGGAGGGGTTCCGATCTGTTCAGGTAATTTAGACTTTGATATATTTGAGTGAACTCCAATTTAGTTAATGAATTGGACTAATCAGAAGCTAATCATAAAAATTTGGGTTAATTAAAGAAAATTATTATTAGGACGACCCCAATTAAGTTTAGAATTTATGTTTAGCTAGTTGACATTTATTAAAGTAACTAAACTTTGTTCATGATACAAGATTTTGATTTAGATTAGCACAATTGATCGTGAGGGGTTCTATTTGTTACGGACTTCAATTACGAGGCGGGTATTTCTTATTTGATTTCTGTAGAATTGTTTATCTTAAAAGCATGATTATTTATTATCTGAGTAGGTTGATTTATCTTAAATCTATTTTGCTTATTTCTTACTTGATATTTATTCTTGCTTGACTTTTGAATAATAATCCAAAATTTTCAGTTATACAGTCTAACTCTTGTTTTCTAATCTAAAGAGTACCGCTTGTACGCATGTATGTTAGAACACATGTGATTAGTTGCATGTTGATGACCATTGACTTGTGATTGAGATGGATCGTCGGACATATTTTATGTTGTGCCACACTCAGTTAAAGTTATGTGTAGACAGTTGATATGCTCCAGATGCTAGGGGTCTCCACAGGTGCTTTTGGGGTTTTATAGCCACAGGTATTATGACTTTTCATGTATAGTCACGGGTATTATGACTTTTCTGCATAGTCACAAGTTTTTGGTACTTATATCTTGTCCACCCGATCTACCCAATGTAGTGGTAGTTGGAGAGTGTATAGATTAGGTCATTGCATCATGTGCATATTATGTATTGTGCATTTTGCTTGTGTTTGTTGCGTTTGTTTGAGATATGATTATTGTATTTAATTGACATGCATATATGGTTATAATTTGTATTTATTATACGATCTGGATTTGCTCAGCAGTACGAGCAATTTATTGAGATATTATTGGGATTTCTGATCGTGTTCCTCCGTATTATATTGATTTTCAGGCATGTTTATTCATATAAATGCATTTGAAATTTATTCTATTTTTCGGAGACTGTATACTATTATTTCTTTCTGCTTGATATACCCTTTTTATATATCATTGCATTTATCTATTCTTATACGCGCAGAGTCTACCCTGACTCCCCACCTCTTGCCTTCATTTTCATTTTAGGTAGTTGATAGTTGTGTCTCATGCTACCAGTAGAGGATCTACTTGCCAGTCCCCCGCTTGAGCATTTTTAGTTGTTTTCATACTTTCTTAGTAATCTTGTCTTGTTTATGTCGCTGTAGTTTATTTTGCATTACGGATTATATTTTTTTTTTTGACTTGGTATTGTGAATAGTTTTATTCAGAGCTAGATTTACGGAGTTGATAGTTATTACTTGTTTCCATTATTAACTGCATGGTTGTGGTATGTCAATATTTATTTTTGTTATTTCTAGTAGTACAAGGGAGATGTTGCTGGTTTTTTGAGCAAGCATGGACCTCTGAGGACGTATATATATATTTAATATGCTACAGACCTTTGGTTGCGGACCCATGCGGACATGACAGAAAGCGCCTTCCATTGCCATGCAATGATGGAAGGGTCTTCCGTTGTTTTTTTTTTATTTTTTAAAAAATCAACATTTCCTCAAATATAAACTATACTCCAAGGGTTCACCTTCCCAATTGGGTTATAGTGTTTATGATAATTTTTTTAAAGATTTTAGCCCTATAATTTAGACATCCCAATTGGGTTATAGTGTTTATGATAATTTTTTTAAAGATTTTAGCCCTAGGATTTAGACATCCCAATTGGGTTATAGTGTTCAAAAAAAATTTAAGATTTTACCCCTAGAGTTTAGGCATCTTAATTGGATTATAGTTTTCAAGATAATTTTTTTTTATGATTTTACCCCTAGGGTTTGACATCCCAATTAAGTTATAATTTTCAAGTAAAAAAATTAAAAACCGAAAAAACTTTAGGTGTTCACGGATATATTATATGTATTTAGGATTTATGGGAGGAAATATTAATTTTAAAAAAAAAAATAAACGAAAATCGCATTTGAGACGCCTCAAATTGCACTCGAGGCGCCTCACCAGATGCCCTGGATTCAATTTAGGTTGATTTTTTTTATTTTTGTTTATTTTTTAAGATATATTATATATATTTAGGATTATGATTTTAGGGTTTAGGGCTTTAGTTATAATAAGTCTAAGCTAATAAGATTTTTCACTAGGGTTCAGATTTTCCTCCTGGATTATAATATTTAAGATAAAAAAATTTAGATACTAATGTGATATATTCTATGTATTTAAGGTTTAAAATTTTAGGATTTAGACATTGAATTTAGTGGTTTTAAACTAATAATATTTTCTCTCTACGGTTCAGGATTTATTCTTGGGTTATAGGTTATAGGAGTCAACATAAAATATTTTAGATATTCACTGAAATAATAAATATATTTACTTTTTATATTTAGAAAATTTTGATTTTAAAAATATAATTAAAAAAAAAAGTTAAGTCAGGGTGTTGGGATTGAATCCTACGCCTCGACTAATTTTCTTTTAAAAAAATATTTGATCGATCGAGACGCCTAATTAGCGCCCTGACTTACAACTTTCTCGTTCCTTAATTAAACCTTCCTTTGTTTTTTTCCCTCTGTTTTGCCTTTTCTCCTCCGGCGTCTTCTTGCATCAAGACAAATCTGAGGAGACTTACCAACACAAGACCTATAAAAAAAAGTGTCGCAAATTAATTTATAAATTAGTTTACAACAATACTTAGAAGATCGATCTAGCAAATTTTGTTATAACTAATTTAATTTAGAAGCTTGCCATTCCCCATTTCAAAAAATCCAGTACTATTTTGCCTTTATTATCAGCTTTTTACAGTGACTTATTGGCATTCCCCACTCTGTAGCACAATTCTTGCATCTAGATATATACACTGTACGTTTTCCATTATTCTTTCTTTTGTTTCCCATTGTTTTCTTGAAGAGTTCAAGATACTCTATTTCAGACATGAACTTGAGAATGGAATAGGAAAACTCGCCAACAGATACTATCCTTGTGTCAAGGAGAAGCTGATCAGTTACACAGAATTATCACGAGGCCTGAACTGCATCTTTAATTTGGAGCATTTTGATTTGGCACTAAGCCCTGATTTCATCGTTCTTAAAAATGGTTTTGCAAAGACAATGATCTGCTATAGAGGAATTAAAATGCTCTACCACGTGAATGTGTAGATATATATATGTACATTATATATATCTCCAGACTCCAGCCATTAGTATGCCCCCCACAACCTTGACATCAACACCATGCCAATGAACTCCCACCATCGCCTTAATTTCTTTAATGAATTCAAAAATCAATCTGCATTTTTCTGAAGTTTCCAGCTGCCTTCTTAATCTGTGGATCACTAATCCATAAAGAGAACTAATCAGTTTATGATATTCTTTTAGGTTATGCTTGCACTCAACTCTCAGTTTATACATCGAGCTAATCAGTCTGCCACAACCTTCCAAGAAACCTTTTTAATCCAATACGCATCAGCTAAATCTTACGCCACTAATTTCATCATTTCCCTCCCACAAGAAGCTGGCCGACCACCAAAAAATTGAGGAAAATAAACTGCGGCCTGTTTGAAGTTTATTTTTTGAAAAAATTGTGTATGAAGATTTTTTTTTTTTAGTTTTTTGAAACTAATTAATCTCTTATCACTTTCCTCTCCCTCTCTACTTTCCACTAAGGAAAAAACAATTTCATTGAGTGGTTAATGGATCTCGTACAATATTATATACATACAACTATACAAGTGCGCTTATAAAAAATTCATTTTGTTTTAAATTTTAGAAAAAAAGACAAACTAAAATATTGGACGTATATATATGACATTAAATTTATTTCTTATAATATTATACGCTATAGATATTATAAATCAGCTGGTTCGATCGACGTAATTGATCGTTTGTGCTATCTCCTACAAATGTATGATACGTACGTAATCTCCCTCTACAAATCAATAAATAATGAAAAAATTAATCAAACGATAAATATCGTTATATTTCACATCAATGAGACGTCGCCCATGTATTTTATTAGGTAATGCAGTAGTTTTATTACCTAATAAAATCTGAAAGTATATTTAACACATCCAACAAATTAGAAAAATATAAATATAAATTTCAATTCATACAAAATTATTTTAACATCGAAAAACATAAAAAGATATATATTCGCGTGACGTGGCCGCGCCGGAGAAACACGACATGAGACACGAGAGAGGAATCATTTCACGCGGCCCACCGTCTTCCGCTTTATATAGCGCGAGCGTGGTATTTGCCCAAACAGAATCCCATGTCCCACTCGAGCTCCGCTTGGTGAACCAGAAGCGAGAAGGCATCCACATTTGGCCATGGGGGACCGCTTCCGACCCTCCTCTTTCCCAGCTCCCCTCCTCATTATCCTTCTCCTTCTCGCCGGAGGCGGAGGTGGCGCCGCCTCCGGGCCAATCAAGACGATAATAGTCCTGGTAATGGAGAACCGCTCCTTCGATCACATGCTGGGGTGGATGAAGCGGCTCAATCCGGAGATCAACGGCGTGACGGGGCGGGAATGGAACCCTATCTCGGCGTCGGACCCCGCTTCGGGGCGAGTCTACTTCCGCGACGGCGCACACTATGTCGATCCTGACCCGGGGCACTCGTTCCAGGCCATACGCGAGCAGATCTTCGGGTCGAACGATTCGTCGGCGGATCCGGCCCCCATGAATGGATTCGTGCAGCAGGCGCGATCCATGTCGGTGAATATGACGGAGAGCGTCATGAATGGGTTCCTGCCGGAGATGGTGGCGGTATACCAAGCGCTGGTCCAGGAGTTCGCTGTGTGCGATCGGTGGTTCGCGTCGATGCCGGCCTCGACGCAGCCCAATCGGCTTTACGTCCACTCCGGCACTTCCCACGGCCTCATCGGCAACGACCAGAGGTACGCATCGACTGCCCCTGCCTGCTTAGCTTCCTCTTTTATTCTTCACATAGATCGCCGCCGATTCATTCTATTTTTAACGTTGCTGAGAGCTTGAGAATTTCATATGGGTAATTCGATTTGGGCATACTTTCAGATGGGTTTGTTTGTTTGTTTGTTCTTCACTTTTGATCGAAAAGGTTGCTGGTAGTAGCTGTTAGGAAATGGAATTGGACGCCTCTGGGTCGCTGTCCGGACCATTATATTAATTGACATGCTCCGAAAGAAGTCTTGGAGTCCAACCATACTGATTACTCTGCAAGAGTAAAAGCTCATTATGGGCCGTTCTTTATATATGTATATAAAATTAATGATAAAAATTTATAATATGCAATCTTCTAATTATATTAATAACAAATTTAATAAGAAATAAAAATTCAATGATAATTTAATCCTAACGACGGCTTTGTTGTTTTAATGCATGTCTTCATGTCTTAATTCTTATTCGACACGAAAATTTTACAGGAGCTATTCAACTCTGATGAACCATGATGTTTTTTTTTTTGTGTGTCGGCGGAGGTGTCTGCTAGTATACTCTGGGCTGCTCTTTTAACCAATTTTATCTTCAACATAATATTTTGACCTTGATGAGTTGTATAAAAAATGGCTATTAGATAAATAATGGTTTGACTATAATATATAGTTTTTTTTATATAGAACCTCAATGAAGAATGCCTCTCATTTTAAAAATGCACCATTATGTATTTTTACAGTAGTTAAAATCTTTTTGGAATTTTTAGTTAATTTAAATTAAGAATAAACAGGTTTATCCGGTCGATTCTTTATCATAAGCCATGTTGCTCATTCAGAGTTACAGGTTTGTTTGTATATTCGAGCTCGTGGAAGGACAATTTAGATTATTTATGTGAACAGAATGTCACATATAGATTTCAAAATGCTCTCAAAATTTCAAAATCATCCAATTGCTCCTAGAGTTTTATAAACTCATCAATTAATCTCCTCGATTATCACACTGGTGACTCCTCGCCATGGCAAAAAGGGTAGCAACATTTGAAAATCCACGTCATTGTTTCCTTGGATAAAGGTTAAAGTGAGGAGATTTGTAGGCTATGTGAGACATTCTACATGGTTAAGATTTCTGAATTCGATGGAGGAAAGAAAGTAAATTGAAGGGCAAAAAGAAATTTTCCCTCAAATACCTGTTTGTCAAAAAGAGTTTCATTGATTGCTAGATTTGATGAGGCCCCCGCAAGATTTCTATTGTGTATGTAGTATTTCCAGTAATTGCTTTGGATTTGAGATCTAAACGCAATATCCCTTCTTACCAAAAAAAGAAAGGAAGTTTGCGTATCTTGAATTAATTTATTTTAAGTCGACATTGTCTAGCAGAATTATCCAGAATTGATTAAATTGCAAAATATCCTTTTCTGCGCTGTATTTGACTTGCTAACTATCTCAAGAACTTGAAACAACTCATGCAGATCTCTGGCACTGGGGATGCCACAGAGAACAATATTCGAGAACATTGAAGATGCAGGACTTTCTTTTGGAATATACTACCAGAATGTACCAGCCGTTCTGTTCTATCGCAACCTTAGGAAGCTCAAATACGTTTCCAAGTTTCATTCATACGAGAAGTCGTTCAAGGATCGTGCTAGCAAAGGCAACCTCGAGAACTATGTTGTCATCGAGCAGCGTTATATGGACTCCAAAGACAAGCCGGCCACTGATGATCATCCTTCCCATGATGTCTACCAGGGCCAAATGTTTATCAAGGAGGTCTATGAAACCCTTCGCGCCAGTCCCCAGTGGAATGAGACCCTCTTAATTATCACTTATGATGAACATGGTGGCTTCTTCGATCATGTTCCAACACCTGTGAGGGGTGTCCCCAGTCCTGATGACATCGTTGGGCCTGACCCTTTCTTCTTTAAGTTCGATAGGTTGGGAGTTAGGGTGCCTACGATCATGGTCTCTCCGTGGATCCAGAAGGGCACCGGTAATTTTCATAAATTTTTCTCTTTATATGGTCATTAACCTAATTGTGTGATTGCTTAAGAACTTTATATGTTGATGGATATTTGCAGTTGTTCACGGTCCCCGTGGACCAACTCCAACTTCAGAATATGAACATTCATCCATACCAGCCACTGTGAAGAAATTTTTTGATCTCCGTTCACCATTCCTGACAAAAAGAGATGCGTGGGCTGGAACTTTCGAAGGCATTGTGCAAACTAGGACAGAACCCCGAACTGATTGCCCAGGTGATCTGTTTGTTCATCGTTTGATGCTATCTTTATTGAAATTTTATTAAATTCATCAGGACTCAAAGTGTGTGACATATGTTCACGAAGAATTTAGTTGCATGAATATTTAGCATACAAATTAAATGGTTTAGTGGTCAAAATGAAAACTTGGGAGAATGTTATTAATTTTTGATAAATCCATGACTATTAAAATAGTGTCGTTATTTCAATAACTTACTCGGCCGAGAAATTCTGTCATAATTTCTATATGAGAGTTTCTAAAATTTCGTGTACCAGTTGTAATTTGGTAGTCAAAAGTGATATCATACATTCTTTAATTTGTGATAAAGTTTCCGATATTGTTTTGGCTGTAAATGCAGCTCAGCTACCGACTCCTGTGAGGATTAGAAGGACTGAAGCTAATGAGGAGGCAAAGCTGAGTGAGTTCCAGCAAGAGCTTATGCTACTCGCATCAGTGCTAAACGGCGATCATCTCCTGATCAACTTCCGAGATAAACTGAAGAATATGAACGTTAGGGAAGGGATAGCCTACATGGACACTGCCGTGAATCGCTTCTTTGAAGCCGGAATGTCTGCAAAGAAGATGGGAGTTGATGACGAGCAAATAGTGCAAATGAGACCATCACTGACGTCGAGGAATGTGATTCCTTGAAGACTGTTGGATTTATAAATAAGGCCCTTCGTACTGCATATTGATCTAAATAAGACGCGTGGGAAGGATAATACTAAAGAGGTCCTTCTTGCTGCTGCTAGATGTTTACGTATCTGATAGTTCACAAAAATCATAGTCTTCCTGGGGGTGAAGGTGTAATGTTAAGAAAATTGGATGTGATCGGCCGATGTAGTTTCTTCCTGGAGGTGAGGGTGTAATGTTAAGAAAATTGGATGTGATTGGCCGATGTAGTTGGTTTACTTTTAATTCATTGATCTGTCAGATTGGTCATTTCCGGTTGATCTTGCACCGAGACCCCTTGATGGATGAGCCACTGATGAGCTGTACTGGATTTTGATGAAGTCACCATGTTCCGGAGGAAAAGGAGAGGTGAGTTGTCTTCTAGGTTGACTGAATCGTGGGACTTCCAAGTAAAACCCATAATAAGACAAAGATATCGAAGTGTCTTCAGTCAATGGCGTCTACAAAGTTGCCGAAGACATAGAAATTACAAACAGAGCGTTAGAGAGAAGACCGGGTTATCCCGGCCTTCAACCCTTCGACGCTCAAGTCAATTTCCGATAGAGTACATAAAATAAGTCAATTTCCGATAGAGTACATAAAATAGGCAGACAACAATGCATTCAAGTATATAAATAATAAATACTGAATGTATATGCATAACAAACCCGTGCAAGAACGGGCCGAAGGTCGAGACGTAGCAATGCGGCTCAGTGGCTGGAATATGATCGTGGCTCAGAGACTGAATACAGTAACGACTTGAAGGTCGTAATACAATAACGATGACCAATCTGTGCCGAGGAAAGCCAATATGTATTGAATCGGTGCTGGATGTAGCTGAAATGCTTGGGATCGTCACCAATGTGATAGATCAGCACCAGATGTGATATCTGTGGATTGGCACTGACAGTGGCGAATATGGGTCGGATATGGTCGGATGTGTCCGGATCTCTACGAACCGTCGCTGGATGTGGTCGAATATGACCGGTTGTAGCCGGATGTGATCGAATGTGTCCGTATCTCTACGAATCGAAACCGGCAATGGCAGATCTGGGTCAGATGTGGCTGGATTTGATGAATATGACCGGATCTAATCGGGTGTGCCCAAATGTTTGTGGATCGTCGCTGGATGTGGATGGATTTGACCGAATGTGGCTGAATCTGATCGGATATAGCCGGATGTGTCTGAATATCTATGGATCGATACCGGTAGTGACATATCCAGGTCGGATGTAGCCAAATGTGGCAAAATGTAGCTGGATTTGACTGGATGTGTCCGGATCTCTACAGATCGGCACCGGCAATGGCGGATTTGGGCCGGATGTAGCCGAATGTGGCCATATCTGATCGGATGTGGCTGGATTTGACCGGATATGACCGAATGTGTCTGAATTTCTGTGGATTATCACCGAATGTGGACGGATCTGACCGGATGTGATCGGATCTCTACGGATCAATACTAGCAACGACGAATCTGGGTCGGATGTGGCTAGATCTGACCGAATGTAGCTGAATGTGGCCTGATCTAACCCGATGTGGCCGCATCTTACCGGATGCGTCAGGATCTCTGCGGATCATCGCTAGATGTGGATGGATCTGACTGGATGTTATCGAATCTGACCGGATGTAGCTTGATATGTCCGCATCTCTACAGATCAACATCGGCAGTGGCGAATCTAGGACGAATGTAGCTGGATTTGGCCGGATATAGCCGGATGTGTCCGGATCTCTACGGATCAGCACTGGCAGTGGCGAATCTGGACCGGATGTTGCCGGATGTAGCCGGATGTGTTCGGATCTCTACGGATTGGCACCGGTAGTTGTGGATCTGGACCGGATGTTGCCGAATGTAGGCGGATCTGACCGGATGTGTCCGAATTTCTATGGATCGGCACCGGTAATGGCGAATCTGCGTTGGATATTGTCGACGTGGCCAGATCTGACCAGATGTGGCGGGTGTTGGCATGCACGTGAGGGAGGAAGAGGCGTGGTCGGCGTTGGCAAGGAGGTGTGCGTGAGGGTCAGGAGACGAGCGATGATGGAGGTCACTGTCTCCTTCCTCGCGTGAGGAGGCAGCCCCCTTTTCCTCCTCCCGCCAAGAAAGAAAAAAAAAGAAAAATCCCATTCTTCTCTCGTGTGTGAGGGAAAAAAAGGGAGAAGGGTCTCATGGCCAAATGACCAAAATGCTCATTTGACCATTTGACTTCCCATTTACCCTACCAGCGCAGATACTCTGGACTGCAAATCCCTGGTCCGCCCCTAGACCACGTGAGCCATATAAATCTCCCGTCACGTGCATAATGCGTGCACATAGAAAGCAGAAAACACAAAGGCACCCAGAAAGCAGAAAACACAAAGCAAAGTCCTAAACCTAACCCCTCGCGTCTGCGGCGGCTCCATCATCCCCAACAAACTCTAGCATCTGCGACCTCCCGTGAGTTCCGTACCCCGAGACCTTAATTATCATACAGAACCCTAAAAATAAGTCTTTTAAATAGGGAGCGATCCGTACCCCGAGACCTCCGCTACCACCACTGAGCCAAAAAAAATTTCTTCATAATTTAGTTTTCACCATATATGTCGCACCGCGATCTTTTTGGGTCAGATCAAACTGAATTCGGGTCACCAAACTCTAACAGACATAATCAAATCTACGAAGATGATTTTTTTCATGTCCAAAATTTAAAGTAAGTTTTCGTTATAACAACATGGTGTTATGAGTTTTTTAATTATTGAGTTTTGATTAACTTGATTTGAAATTCAGGAAAGGGGATGTGACTTATTCTTATGGCATGATTTAGAACCGTCAGAGAGAAGTAAAACAATTATTTATGAGTTGAAGAGGAATAATAAAAAATTAAAGTTCGATATTAGTGAATTGAAGAAATGTATTAGTTATGAGAGTATAGTTGAATACAATAATTTTCTAGATAATGGAAACAATAATCATGTAACTATGCAATTGAGAGATGAAATATGTTCATTCAATAGGAAACTTAGAGTTGCTATCATTGTAGTTATATGTAGTTGGATTGTGATGATGGGGATGTGGTTGATGTAACTTGTTTTGTGATGTAACTCTAAGTCATGTAACTTGTTTTGTGATGTAACTCTAAGTGATGTAACTTGTTTTGTGTCAATCTTATGAGTTTATATTTCACTAAATTATAGATGTCAAAGTAGGTATTCAGTAACAGTTGTCAAGTAGTTCATGTATTTATAAATTAAGGTTCATAGATATGAGAAAATTTGATACTATGTGAGAAAATATATAATTTTGATCCAACCATACTTCTAATTAGAGTGACCTTGAATGAACACAGAAGTCACCTTGCTCTTGTTTCAGCAGGCATAGGTTCAAGGCGACGTTGCTCACTGAACACAAAAGTTATACCAATCAAACAACATGAATTTAGGAAGGATTTAGTTTCTGTTCATTTGAATGAAATAACTCAATCGATGTGCAGAGCTTTTAATATATTCAACCATCATTTAGTCCCAAGCACTAAAAAACACATTAGATATACAATGGAAAAAAGCTAAACGTTAGATTTTCTTCTACATTAGGTAGACAAATCTTTGCTTGGAATGAAAATAAATTGCAGATTTAGTATCAAGCTACATTGTCTGAAAAGTTCTTTCAAGTAACATAATCAAACTAATTGAGAATGAGAAAGATTCTTTTTTTTTCTTTAACATTTGATATTGCCCATGAAATAAGGGAGATGGAAGGTACCAGCAAGATTAGTGATGGCATTGGATAGAGCAAGCGTTGATGAAACACCTTTACCAATTTCATATGTGTAATACAGTTTCAATGAATCAATAAATAGATAAATTCCCAATAAAAATTCTTTAGAACCATATACAAGTAATGCAAAATGAAAATTCAATATCTGTGCATAAGTTCAGTTTCTTACATTCAGAACAAAATCCATATACATCTCAGATGCTACCCTACATCGCCCACAGCCGCAAACAAATCTATATAGCATTAAACATATAGCAAAACCAATATACAAAAGACATCACCATATAACAAAACCAATTACTTTGATGCTAGCCATAGACCAAATTCCATCCAGTTATCACCATAAAATAAAATCATCACACAATCTGCCATATATCAACAAAATCTTTACAAACAAAGCCTCCACAAAAATAGCAATTGCACACCAAAGCTTTACACCATAGTTCTGATTAACAAATTCACAAATTTTTAGTTTTGAATCCCCAATAACTATCGTCTATAGCATTATTCCAAGTTATTTGTCGGAAAATATCCAAGATGTAATGGTTGATTCACCTATAACATAATAGTAAAGAATTATCAAGTATATACTCAACTGTAAACTAAAAAAAAGCTAAATAACTAAATGGTGTAACTTGTATGAAAAATAAATACCAGTAGCAAACTAGGTCATCTAATTAAAGATTGTAAACTTATATGAAAAATATATATCTGAGAAAGTTGTGATGCCAATAATGATGTAAATTGAGTCTCAGTCATACTTAAACTATCAATAGAGCTATCAATTATTGGCATATAATTCATAGACTAAAATAAGAAGATAAAATACATTCTTAGATCGTTATAACATGAATTATTTTAGATTGACATAAGTAAAACAAATACCAACTTGATGATTGATCCGGTCATATTGTATGATGACCACGTTGGAAATAATCTACGCCCTGGGTTATACAAGAAAAATAGAATGATTTAAGTTCAAATTTAACAACAAATAATACCAAATAAACAAAAATTTGGAAGTTGTAGAGTAGAAACCATTACAATCATTGAAGTTTGGTTTGTTTTCCTTGCTGCTTTTCTTTTCCTTGAAATCCTCTCTAACCCACTTTTCAACCTCTTACCTAAGACCATCTTCTTTGTTTTAATTCCTTTCACTCCAGTAGAGTTCCCTTCACCATAATCAAATTCCCAAGAGTCTTGGCTCACTTTTGATTGTTGGACATTTGATTCATTAACTTGTAACTTATCATCCACCATCTTACACAAGCTTAACATAGCATCTTTAACAAGCATGTAAGTGTTATCCTTTTCTGCTGCCTTGGTAACCAATTAAACATTCAACTGACACAACTCTTTGTAACATATGTTTTGAAGTACTTTTGGATCCAAACTAGCATTGTTGGCCATTGAATCATTAACTCCAAAATATTCAATTTTTGCTTTTCTTGTCCACCTTTTCAATACATAATCACTTGGGATCTTTATGATATTTTTCCACATAAAAATTTTCAGAATATGAGAACACAAAATTCCAGTAAATATATTTTCTATAGTTACACTCAATTTTTTTCACACTTCTTATCAAGTGTAACTATATAATGGTTTCTCTTTTTGTGAGGAGTAACTTTATATTTTGTAAATGTATCAACATCCTCATAAATTTCTAGACTAGAATTATGTGATAATCATCACTCCAGTTGAAAACACTTGTATGTCCTAGGAGTATAAATTTCACTAGCATGCTTCAAAATCTCAATTGAAAATATTAAATATGGAATGGTTGTATTTAATTTGAAATAAGCTTTTAATTCCTCATATCGACGATCATCAAGGAGTCTTTGGAAGTGATTGAAGAAGTCTAAAAATTTATGTTTATAAGTGACATACTTTTTCACAATATTATTTATGCTTTCATTTCTTTGGGTTGTAGTCATCTCCCTGCAAAATATTTGTCATCCATGTACTAAAGCTTATTTTCCTTTATGTTGTACATGCGCCTCAACCAATCATTGTCTTCAAGTACATATTTGGCCAACATCATGTTCCATACTTTTTCACAATATTATTCATGCTTTCACTTCTTTGGGGTGTAGTCATATCCGTGTAAAATATTTGTCATCCATATACTAAAGCTTATTTTTCCTTTATGTTGTACATGCGCCTCAACCCATCATTGTCTTCAAGTACATATTTGGCCAACATTATGTTCCATACTGAAATAAAATCTTCCTCTTCATTAAAATCGTATACACATGAGGCAAAATCTTTAACAAAGTCTCTAAACTAAGAAAAAACTCCACTCAAATGTATGGCGACATTTTGATAAATGTGTCAAATGCACAAACGATGATGTGTTTCAGGCCATCTAGAAGCTAACGCCTTTGTCATTGCTGCATCTTGATCAGTAAGAATAGTAGTTGGGGTTTTTATCACCCATAACTTAAGCTAATATATCAAATAACCAATCAAAAGTCAAACTGGTTTCATCATATAATAAAGCAGCACCAAAAAATATGGATTGTTTATGATGTTTAATACCTACAAACAATGCAATTGGTCAACCTTCATTGTTCTTTTTGTATGTTGTGTCAAAGCAAACATCTCCAAAAATAGCATAATCAGCTTTCATTTTAGCATCAGACTAAAAAATATTAGTAATCAAATTATCTTCATCAACTTGGATAGCATAAAAAAAATTAGAATCATCGATCTGCATTTTCTTCAGATACTCCAATACATCCCCTGTATCCCTAACTCTCATATTCATTATTCTTTTGGATCGCAAGTAGTTTTTATAATCCTCATGAGTAAATCTTAAATTCCCTCTCCCACCTACTTGCCTCACCATAAGATCATGAGATGCTTTTGGGGGATTCTCACATCACTTGTCATCTCAATCTGTATCGCCGCAGAAGAAAATATATTCCTATGACTTCTATAAAGGTGTGTTTTGTTTGGATTTGAGAGATAATGATTATGCTCTTTAACAAATTACACTACAGTAAACTTGCTTTTTTCAATTACAAATCTTCATTTTAGCCTCACAACCAAATCTTGTTTCATCACGACTTTCTTTGACATAAAGATCTCATTTGTCTTTTACTCTTTTACCTTGGGCACAACAATAAAAAAACCCTATTAAGTAATTTACTTGATTGATCCTTGTGGATTTTACCTCTTCTTATGTCAAATCCAACCTTTTTAGCATATGTCAAATAAAATTGATATGCATCTTTTTCTGTCTCAAATTCCAACCCTATTTGTGATATATCCAAATCTATTTCAATGTTTAAGCCTATACAATCAAACAAACAAAGCAAGATGGCTGAAAAGGAAAATTCTATATACTGAAGCTCAATACATTCCCAATATGATTCTTATTACCTTCATCAATAACATCAAAGTCACCTTCCCAATTATCTTCATTTCCTTCAAAATTCAAACGATGACAACTTATAGAGTCACCCTCCATGATAATTACTTTGATCATGCAAAAAAAAATAACGAATTTAGGGCAAAAAAAAACAATGATAAAAAAGCATCTAAAAACAACAATTACCTCAATTATCAGGAGTCGGAGGCTTGGGTTGCAAAACACGCAACAGGCGTCAAAGAAGGAAACTCCGAGTAGCACCTACGAGTTGCAAAGCGAGCAACACTGATATCAACGGTTTTGAACTACTTAGCAAATATGCCAAATTAATTCCACTGATATCATTCTATGTTGTCGGTATACCTATTAGAGAAACCACCTAGTTTTGTTTAGTTTGCATGCCAATGATTAGGGTCAATGGTTTTACTTCAAGTCCACCACTACATAATAGATTATCAAATTCATAGTCTTTTATTATGTTGAACAATTTTTCATTCTTACTATATAGCCCAGTACTATATAGCCTAGTAAAAAAGAGCATAAACAATGAAAATAGTAAGTCACCAAAAGCAAATTCTAGAAACACATTAGATGTGCCAAGAAACTTAAATTTATTGAGCACCAATCAGAATAATGAATATGAAAAAGTAATGAAGTATACTGCTAAATATAAGTGCTTGTATATTCTCCTGACGCGGGGAGTTGCAAAGCGCGCAGCACGTGGGTCCTCTGGAAACTCCGAGTAGGATGCGGGTCCTATGGAAACTTCGAGCAACACGCGGGAGGTCGAGGAGTGGTGAAGCTCGGAGCTGGCCGACACTCACAGCACACGTCAAATCAAATGAGGAAGGTCCGGTGCCCGCGGGAGGTCGTCGGAGGTCGGAACTCGTTGGAGGTCGTAGATGCTGGAGGCCGTCGGGGAAATGAGATGTCGTGGACGCGAGGGGTTAGTGTTAGGACTTTGCTTTTTGTTTTCTATTTTCTGCGCACCTTTGCGTTTTCTGCTTTCTGCACGTACGCGATATGCATGTGACAGGAGATTTATATAGCTCACACAGTCCAGGGGCGGACCAGGGATTCACAGTCTAGAGGATCCGCACTGTTTACCCCATATCACAAGTTATTAGAGTTTTTGAATGGTCCAACAAAATTGGATCCAGGGAAAGCCCGGTTCACTTCCAAATCTGGCTCAACTACTTCAAATTAACATCAGAACTACAATCCAACACAACTGCTCTGCAACAGTGGAATTTGGTCCGAAATTAAACGAGACGACCCAAAAGAACACAGCTCAATACAGTTGGCGACTCAGGCAGACGTGCAGGGCTCACGGGCGAATCCAATCCTAGAATTCGGCACATCGAAGAGCACTCGGTGGTTCTGCTGCTGCATGTTGGCGAACACGTTGAGCACCGAGTTCACGTTGTCTGGCGCCGCCGCCATCGCCAGGCAGGCGGTCGACCCGGCGGTGGTGTGGATCATCACGTTCTCAGGCGGCAGCGTCACGTTCATCCCCGTGAACATGAACGTCACGGACGGGGGCGTCACCGCACTGCCGCTGTAGCACGTGTCGAATCCACCCAGCGACGTCACCGGCCCCACCGCCCGCATCCGGCGTCGGAACTCCTCCCGCAAGACCACGTACGCCGGCGCCACCAGCCGCGTGAACATGGTTCCGGAGTCGACCACAGTGCCCGCCCCGGTGGCGGGGTCGAATGCGAGCGCCGCCGCCGGTACGTCGAGCACTTTGCGCCCCACCATGATCCCGGTCATGTTGACGTAGTAGAGGGACGAGCGGCGGGGGTTGGAGAGCAGCGGCGTAGTCTTGATAACCCGCGGCTGACCCGCTGGGCCAAGCTTCAGCGAGCCGGTGAAGTTGAGTGATTTGAAGCTTGGGAGGCAGTAGGAGAAGGTAGAGCCATAGAGATCCCTCGTTTGGGAGAGGAAGGAGAGCGGGCCGCGTCCGAGGCCGAGCAAGCCCTGCGGTGGCAAGGAACTTCCGGCGACCTTCTGCATGCACCCGAATGTATACATCGGCACGACGTTGGATGCTAGAGTGAGCACGTCCTGCGCGAGCGCCGCCTGAACAGAGGACCCACCGTAGGTGAGATTAAAGGAGCAGGCGGTCGCGTCTGCCGGGCAAGTGGGGTTGGGCACCTGAGTGCACTGAGGCGAGCCGCAGCGGACCGGGAGGTAAGTGGCGGAGCGAGCCGGGTCGAAGGCCGGAGTCGCGGAGGTGCATCCGACGCAACCGAAGCAGGGGACCCAGGCCGCGTCGCTGCTGGTGTCGAGTGCAACGAGCAACGGCTGAGCCGGGGAGCCCACGGAGGCGCGGATGACGTAGTTGGGAATCTGGAGGAGCTGCCGGCCTGACGCGACGGGCACGGTCGCGCTTCCGGTGGCGGCGACGGCGAGGGAGGACAGGTAAGCAAGGCGTGACTCGTCGCGGGCCACGAGGTCCGCCACTCCGACCTCCCACGAGGCGTATTGGCCGAGCGGCGAGCACGGGCCGAAGGCGTGGAGGACGCGGAGCGTGGAGCCATCGTCCTTGGGAATGTGGCAGCCGGAGGCGCCGCCGCCTGCGGCCGCTGCCATTGCGACGTGAGAGAGGCTTAGTAGCAGAAGAAGAAGGCAAGCCATGCCTGTCGGCTTCGTTTCCTATAGAACTACTAGCTTGTTTGGTGGGAGGAAAGCGAGCTGTAGATATGGATTTAAATCGTCGTCGGAGAGCATTATTGAAGGGATTTGATTACGGTGAATCTCGTGAGCACTGGCAGAACTACTATTGTCATGATCCGCTGAGCAAGTCATGGACTCAGCTGGTACCACATGAATGGACTTTGTCTTGTTGTTTGAGAACTTGAGTGAGTAATGTGGTGGGCTTCATGTGATTCCTAATTTATTCTGATTGTAGTGTTTCTAATGTTCTTATTCTTCTCTAATGGATGCTATTATTCTTCCAGTGTTTGTGCAAGTTAGTAGCTATAGATTAGTAGAGTGGCCTCCTCATGTTCCAAGTAATTAATAACCAACCCTTTGTCCTTGCAATTTGCATGTCTTGGACTTGTTTAAGAAGCAAGGAATGATCGTTAAGGTATAGACTCAAATTAGTCACTCTCAATTGCTTATGAGCGAAGACAAAGGCATAGACTATGGAGATAAAAGAGGCGTCCCTCCTCAAATTGTAGTGTGTTGGCAGTTCAATCTATGAAACCATTAGCATTATTTATAAACAAAATGCACATTATTTCACAAATGAAAGCATATTTAATATAATTACTTGAATTGAACATTGATTATATGGGGATCAAAGTGGAGACGATTGTGAAAAAATTATATAAAACTTTAGATAGGAACGAAAAATTTTAATTCATGTTCATAAACTCCGCTCTAATTTCCACTCTCCTTGATTGTAACAAATTCAGTAGTGTTGCTAATTTCACAAACCAAGACACATTTGATTTTGTCATTGAAGGGGAGATTCTAACATAAACCATATGAATTGATAGCTTTCAAATTGTAAAAAAGAAAGAAAGAAAACTCTGAGATAAAAGGAATGATAAAATCTGACACATCTTCACTAAAAAATAATAGAAAAATTATTCACCGACAAAACCATAACTGAATATCCTCTTGGAAGATGATGAAAACCTCTTACAAGATTGATCCTGCCTTATATTTGGCACCTTACGGACAGTCAACATGACAAACGACCTGGCCAGCTTCAAGGTCTACGTCATTGTACGGGCAGCCAACTCGACAAACGTCCTGGCCGAGCCCAGGGGCTTCGCCGGCCGGTCGGACTCAAGGCGGCCGGTTAGAATAAATATAGCGGTTCATCCGGCCGGTCAAACCCGGCCGACCACATTAAGGCTTACACGCCTCGTCTATCCGGGTATTTCCGCCCGGCCGCATTAAGGCTTACACGCCTCGTTCATCCGAGTGCATCCGCCCGGCCGTCCTTTATGCCCATGCTTGATATCCGTCCGGGCGCGCCGTCCCGGTGTCCACTCGGGCACTCTCGCGGAATCACCCTGGGATAAAGACAAAATACACCTGCACTAGCTGCAGATAACAGGTCGTCACCACTCGGGCGAACTGACACTCTCTGACAGGCGCCGCCTGTCAGAGACTTACAGAAACCTGTCTTTGTCCTCACATAAGACAAATAGTGTACGACAAAGAAGGTTGGTTACAAATCGACATAACCATACCATATCTTCTGACCCTGTCAGAAGATCCTGACACAGGCCATACTCAAATCGACATAACCATACCATATCTTCTGACCCTGTCAGAGAATCCTGACACAGGCCATACTTGGTCCTTTTCCTCGGCTATATAAGCCACTCCCCGCCTCATTATCAGGTACGCGCGCGAAGCCCCTCATTTCCAGTGCTCCATTATTTCTACTGTTCCTCGGAGTACTGACTTGACCGTCGGAGTGCCTTGCCGGGACATCTCCCGGCTAGGTTGCTAACGGTCGTCTTCCTCAGCAGGTTCACCTCCAGTCGGTTGGCCCTGCACCAGGCGACATCCACTTCCATTCGGTCGGAGGACACCCCCCACGACGCTGTCATTCTGCGCGAGGACGTCCCGTCGGCATCCACGTCACTCATCGCTACACCGTCATCCGGTTGCGGCTCCACTACGCTCGGCGACAGGATCAAATTTGGCGCTAGAAGAAGGGCTTTCTGCCTGATCGAGAGCGAAGAATGGAAAACCCCAATCCACTGACGGTTACTCTTTCGCCAGAGGAATATGAAATGCTGATGGCTGTCCGGACACAGAAGGCACAACAATCGCATCCGCCAACCGGTAGTCAAGGGGCCCGGCCCCCTGGGCCCTCTATACGGGGAAATTCAGAAGGTATGGCTGCTCAGCCCGACCCCCTCGCTCCTAATTTTCCCCGAGCACTTTTCCGGAACGAGGCCTACTCAACCCCGACCGAAGCTTCAGCGTCCAGCTTGGCGCATCAGGCGCGCCTGGATAAAGGAAAAGGGCTAGCCGACCCCGCCGCGGCCTATCCGACTCACAGCCCTTTCTCCTCACAAATTCTTGGGGATCCCGTTCCCAAGCATCTACGATTCTTCACCATGCCTGAGTACTCGGGGGCCAGTGACCCCGAGGAGCACGTCATGAAATTTGAAAGTGCCGCCCAGTTGCACCAATACCCGGAGGGCGTCAAATGCCGCGCTTTCCTGACAACCCTCTCTGGACAGGCTCAACGATGGTTCGGCGGACTCCCGGGAGGATCAGTTGGGAGTTTCGCAGAGGTAAAGCGGTTGTTTCTGTAACATTTTGCAAGCAGTCGGAGGCACCATAAGACCAGCCTCAATTTGTTCGCTCTGAAGCAAGGTCCGAAAGAGTCACTCCGGGCCTACATCCAGAGGTTCAATGGAGTAGCTATAGAGGTGCCCAATACCACCTCCGAAGTACTGGTCACCGCCTTCTCACAAGGGCTCCAAGAGGGTGATTTCTTCCGATCCCTGATCAGGAAACCACCGAAGGATTTCGACAGCCTGCTCGGGAAGGCTGTTAAGTATATCAATGTGGAGGAAGCACAAGCCGCCCGGAGGAAGGAAGCGATAGTTAGCCCACCGCCTGCACCTCAACACAACAGATCGCCAGGAGGACCGATTCGCAGTCCCCGACCGGCCGATCGGCCCGGAATGAGACCCCAGCAAGTGCAGGTGGCACAGGGGAATTGGCCCAACAGATGGGCCCCGTATTGTGCGTTTCACCAATGTAATACGCACAACACTGAGGACTGCCGAGCAGGCAGCAGAGCTCGGACCCCACTCGGCAGGGGTCAAGGACGACAAACCCCGCAGGGACGCGGGCGTGGTCAGGGAGCCACAGCCCAACAAGGACAAAGGCGGGATGCCCCCGCCGCCCGGCAATTGTTTCCTCGGCCCGAGCAGGAAGAGGTGGAGGAACTTGACGAAGATCAAGCTAATCACCAGAACGCCGTCCGAGGAGGCGTCAATGTGATTTCCGGCGGTCCGACCGGGGGCGACTCCAACCGAGCCAGAAAGACGCAGGTACGCCGACTGGAAATTCACCAAGTCGGAGTCAGCACCTCTCAAGCTCAAGGGCCCCAAATCAGCTGGGGGCCGCAGGATTTACAAGGATTGGAGGTGCCGCACGATGACCTGCTGGTCATCACGGCTGTCATCGCCAACTACGAAGTCCACCGCACCATTGTGGACACCGGCAGCTCGGTAAACATTTTATATAAACGAGCTTTCGATCAACTGCAAATTGAGTTATCGCAGCTAGAGTTGGTGGCTACTCCCCTGTTCGGATTTACGGGGAACGAAGTACAGCCGATCGGACAGATACGGCTGGCCGTCTCACTTGGAGAGGAGCCACTCAAGAGAACCCGATGGACCACGTTTCTGATTGTGGATGCCCCAGCTGCCTACAACGCCATCCTCGGTCGACCGGCTCTCAACGAATTTAGAGCGGTAGTCTCCACCTACTACCTCAAGGTGAAGTTTCCGGTCGGCGACAGAGTCGGCGAGGTGAAGGGCAATCAGACCGTGGCCCGGCGCTGCTATGCTGATGATGTCCGCTCGGGAGGTCAAAAGGCAAGGCGGGCAGGTAGCAGCTGCAACATGGTGCAAGCCTCCCCTTGGGCAGAATTGCGGGAAGACAAAGAGGAGGTACAACTTTTGCCCGGTAAGGAAGATACCAAGATTCACATTGCTGCAGGCTTCCTGAGGAGCTGAAGCAATCCCTCATCGACTCCCTCGCTCGAAATCAAGACGTATTCGCCTGGTCAGCGAAAGATTTGAAGGGAGTCCGACCGGAAGTCGCGGAACACCAGCTCCATGTTTACCCGGGCGCGCGGCCAGTAAAGCAACGGAAAAGGGATCGCAGCGCCGCGCAGAATCAAGTCATCCGGGCGGAAGTAGAAAGACTGCTGGAAGCAGGACACATCCGGGAAGTTCAGTTCCCGGCCTGGCTGGCGAATGTGGTGCTGGTGTCCAAACCCAACGACAAGTGGCGGGTATGCATTGATTTCCGAGACCTCAATCGTGCATGCCCAAAAGATTGCTACCCACTTCCACGGATCGATCAAATGGTAGACTCGACGGCCGGCAGCGAGTTCATATCAATGCTGGATGCGTACCAGGGATACCACCAAGTCCCACTGGCTGCTGCCGACCAGGAGAAGGTTAGCTTTGTCACGGCTGACGGCACCTACTGCTACACCGTCATGCCGTTCGGCCTCAAGAATGCGGGCGCCACCTACCAAAGAATGATGAACAAGGTGTTCCGGTCGCAAATGGGGCGTAACGTCGAAGTATACGTCGACGATATTCTTATCAAGACTGCCCGGGCGGAAGAACTAATCCCCGACATTGAAGAAACTTGCCAAACTCTGCGGCGGTTTGGCCTGAAGCTTAACCCGGCCAAATGTCTATTCGGGGCTCGAAGCGGGAAGTTCCTCGGATATATAGTCACCGAGCGGGGAATCGAAGCAAATCCGGGCAAAGTAAAGGCCATCATGGAGATGCCGGCTCCAAGGAATCTCAGAGAGGCTCAACGACTGACCGGGCGGATAACCGCCCTGTCCAGATTCATTTCCCGATCAGCCGAACGGGGTCTGCCATTCTTCAAGACATTACGCCGGGCCACCAAATTTCAATGGGACGCAGAATGTGACAAGGCCTTTGAAGAGCTGAAGGCTTATCTGTCTGAACTACCGACACTCGCCCGGCCGGATCCGAATGAGAGTTTATATGTATACCTAGCAGCTTCCTCCGACTCGGGCAGCATGGTGTTGGCCCGGCAAGAAAAAACTGAGCAAAGGCCGGTGTACTTCTTTGCCCACTTATTTAAAGGAGCCGAGTGTCGGTACACGACACTCGAAAAATTGGCCTACATACTCTTCTTAGCCGCCCGGCGACTCAGACCATATTTCTTATCTCACCCAATTACTGTATTGACTAACAGTAACTTGGGTCGGGTGCTCACAAACCCAGACGCCTCAGGGCGGCTAGTCAAGTGGACAACTGAGCTGAGTGAGTATGACATACAATATCAACCCCGGCCGGCTATCAAGGCGCAAGCCTTAGCCGATTTTCTCACGGAGTTGCATCCCGATGAGGCCGAGGGCGTATGGAAGGTGTACGTGGATGGGGCATCCTCTCGGCAAGGAAGCGGAATCGGCGTTCTCATGGTTTCACCCGAAGAAGAACGGCTACACCTGTCCGTGCGATTAGAACACAAGGCGACGAATAATGAAGCTGAATATGAAGCACTTATAGCCGGTCTGCAAGCCGCCCGGCATGTCGGCGCCACCCGGGTGTGGCTATATTCAGATTCGCAACTTGCTATACAGCAACTGGCCGGTAATTTCGAAGTCAACAGCGACCGGCTGCAAGAGTACATCGATGCCTATGAACAGCTGAAGGCGGGTTTCAGGGAGGTACTCTTACAGAAGATCCCTCGGGAAAGCAACTTGAAAGCGGATGAGCTAGCCAAATTAGCTAGCGCCGTCGGAGCTTGGGTGATCCCTCGGCCGGCCTGCCATGCTTTATTCGTCATGCAAATCGAGCAGCAAGCCGAGATCGAATTGGAGACCGATTGGAGAACTCCATTAATTGCATTCTTGACCAGGGGAGAAGTACCATCCGACCGGGAGGAGGCTCGGCTGTTCAGAAAGAGAGCCGCGCAATACACTATGGTCGGAGATGTCCTCTATAAACGGGCTCACGCCCGGCCATTGCTCAAATGCCTCGGCGGTGAAGACGCAGATTATGTGCTCCGAGAGGTCCATATGGGGGTCTGCAGTAATCATTCAGGGGGTAGAGCCACCGCCCGGAAGGCTCTGTTGGCCGGGTATTATTGGCCAACTTTACAGAAGGATGCCGACCGGTTGGCCGCAACATGCATCTCATGTCAGAAACACCAGTGCCTGCCACACCGGCCAACCGAAGTAATGAAGACATCTGCTGTCTCTTGCCCGTTTGACCAATGGGGCATGGATATCGTAGGTCCGTTTCCGATCGCCCCCGCTCAGAAGAAGTTCTTGTTGGTCGCGGTGGATTACTTCTCTAAATGGGTGGAAGCAGAGGCGCTAGCTAGAATCACCGAGCAGGCGGTGATTAAGTTCTTGTGGCAAAATATTCTATGCAGATACGGGATCCCCCACAAGTTGGTTTCTGACAACGGTCGGCAGTTTCAAGGGAAGAAAATCAAAGAATGGTGCTCGACATACGGCATCCATCAGGCTTTTACATCTGTGGCGTATCCACAGAGCAACGGCCAGGCAGAAGTCACCAATCGGGAAATCTTGAGAGGGCTCAAAACAAAGCTGGATCATGCAGGAACCAACTGGGTAGAGCAGCTGCCCGGGGTCCTTTGGGCGAACAGAACCACACCCCGAGAAGCAACCGGGCAGACGCCTTTCCACCTCGTCTATGGCAGCGAGGCGGTGGTGCCGGTCGAGGTCGGGTGTGAATCCGACAGGCGGTTAAGCTATGATGAAGGGAATGATGAAAGAAGGCGCTTAGAGCTTGATCTCATAGAGGAAGTCCGGGAAAAAGCGGCCGCCCGGATGTTCACGTACCGTCAGCGTATGAAACAAAGGTACGACCAGAAGGTGTTGCCGCGCTCATTTCACGCCGGGGACCTAGTCTGGAAACGAATAAAGCCGGTCGGTGATGTTAACAAATTACAACCACAGTGGGGCGGACCCTTCAAGATAGTGCAGAAATTGCATTCAGGCGCTTACTACTTGGAGGATGAACATGGAAAGAGGCTTAACCGACCGTGGAGTGCCCTACACTTGAAAATGTACAGAGAGCCCTAGAGTGATGCAATCTTGTAAAACGCAGCATTCTAGCTATAACGAAAGGCTCACCCGACCGAAAATTCCGGGTCGGCCATGCAAGGCACGTCATACCTGGACGGGACGCAGGCTGACGCGTTATACCCTCCAGAAGCCTGAGTCGGCGACTGACTTTAAGCGTCAGCCCACTCGGATGCCTGGACTGGTTCCCGGTCGGAAGCGTGGCGGCCCACGTGGAAGATTGGCCCATCCGGAAGCCTAAAGCGGTTCCCGATCGGAAGCGTGGCGACCCACGCAGAAGGTTGGTGCCCTTTGGAAGCCTGAGTCGGCAGCTGACCTTAAGCGTCAGCCCACTCGGAAGCCTGGACTGGTTCCCGGTCGGAAGCGTGGCGGCCCACGTGGAAGATTGGCCCATCCGGAAGCCTAAAGCGGTTCCCGATCGGAAGCGTGGCGACCCACGCAGAAGGTTGGTGCCCTTTGGAAGCCTGAGTCGGCAGCTGACCTTAAGCGTCAGCCCACTCGGAAGCCTGGACTGGTTCCCGGTCGGAAGCGTGGCGGCCCACGTGGAAGATTGGCCCATCCGGAAGCCTAAAGCGGTTCCCGATCGGAAGCGTGGCGACCCACGCAGAAGGTTGGTGCCCTTTGGAAGCCTGAGTCGGCAGCTGACCTTAAGCGTCAGCCCACTCGGAAGCCTGGACTGGTTCCCGGTCGGAAGCGTGGCGGCCCACGTGGAAGATTGGCCCATCCGGAAGCCTAAAGCGGTTCCCGATCGGAAGCGTGGCGACCCACGCAGAAGGTTGGTGCCCTTTGGAAGCCTGAGTCGGCAGCTGACTTAAGCGTCAGCCCACTCGGAAGCCTGGACTGGTTCCCGGTCGGAAGCGTGGCGGCCCACGTGGAAGATTGGCCCATCCGGAAGCCTAAAGCGGTTCCCGATCGGAAGCGTGGCGACCCACGCAGAAGGTTGGTGCCCTTTGGAAGCCTGAGTCGGCAGCTGACCTTAAGCGTCAGCCCACTCGGAAGCCTGGACTGGTTCCCGGTCGGAAGCGTGGCGGCCCACGTGGAAGATTGGCCCATCCGGAAGCCTAAAGCGGTTCCCGACCGGAGGCGTGGCGACCCACGCAGAAGGTTGGTGCCCTTTGGAAGCCTGAGTCGGCAGCTGACCTTAAGCGTCAGCCCACTCGGAAGCCTGGACTGGTTCCCGGTCGGAAGCGTGGCGGCCCACGTGGAAGATTGGCCCATCCGGAAGCCTAAAGCGGTTCCCGATCGGAAGCGTGGCGACCCACGCAGAAGGTTGGTGCCCTTTGGAAGCCTGAGTCGGCAGCTGACCTTAAGCGTCAGCCCACTCGGAAGCCTGGACTGGTTCCCGGTCGGAAGCGTGGCGGCCCACGTGGAAGATTGGCCCATCCGGAAGCCTAAAGCGGTTCCCGACGGAAGCGTGGCGACCCACGCAGAAGGTTGGTGCCCTTTGGAAGCCTGAGTCGGCAGCTGACCTTAAGCGTCAGCCCACTCGGAAGCCTGGACTGGTTCCCGGTCGGAAGCGTGGCGGCCCACGTGGAAGATTGGCCCATCCGGAAGCCTAAAGCGGTTCCCGATCGGAGCGTGGCGACCCACGCAGAAGGTTGGTGCCCTTTGGAAGCCTGAGTCGGCAGCTGACCTTAAGCGTCAGCCCACTCGGAAGCCTGGACTGGTTCCCGGTCGGAAGCGTGGCGGCCCACGTGGAAGATTGGCCATCCGGAAGCCTAAAGCGGTTCCCGATCGGAAGCGTGGCGACCCACGCAGAAGGTTGGTGCCTTTGGAAGCCTGAGTCGGCCGACTGATTAAAACATCAGCCTGCCCAGAAGCGCGTATCAAAGTTCGGTCGGGCGTGTGGCGGTCCACATCCCGTAGGCCGAACCCCCGACCAACGGGCTTCTACTTGGCTGGATTCCTTAGTTTGGTTCCCCGACCGGGCGTGTGGCGACCCACACCCATCAGTCGGACCAACCAGCCGGCTAACTTACACTTAGCCATTTTCCTAACTTGGTTTGGTTCCCCGACCGGGCGTGTGGCTACCCACACCCCTCAGTCGGACCAACCAGCCGGCTATCTCACAGCCATTTCTCTAAAGTAGCTTAGTTCCCTGACCGGACGCAGGGTGACTCACACCTTAGTCAGATCAACCGGTCGATTAGTTCGGCTCTTTGGTCGGGCAACATCCACTTAATATCTAAAATAACTCGTTAAGGGGAAATACTCCTCATTGCTGATTGATTCGGAAATATTACAAAAAGAAGAGCCCCAGCCGGCGGCTTAGGATTACACGATTAACATTTACGTAAAAGGCTGGAAGAAGTCTTTGGGTAGCAGCTCCTTCACCCGGCTCACTTGGACGGCATTGATAGGAAGGTCGGCAGGCAGATGGCCGCTCTCTTGGAGCTGCATAACAGCGCTTTCTAAGCCCATCTTGAACATGCCAGATGTCCGCTTGCCCAACTGCTTGCCGAACTCCTTAGAATTGATGTAAGCCAAGCGATGTGCGTCCATCCGGGCGGGCTCGCCTGCCTGATGCAGCTTCAGGCTGTCAATTTCCGCCCGGAGGTTAGCAAGCTCCTTGTCCTTCTCCTCCAAGGCAACGGCTTGAGAAGCCAGCAGTCCTTCAGATAAGCGGAGCTCGTCTTCTCGGGCGTCTAAAGCCTTCTCCTTGGCATTAAAGCCCGACTCCCGAGTCGCCAGCTCCTGCTCTTTTTCGTTCAGGGTTGCCCGGAGATCCTCAGAAGACTTCATCATCTTGTCCAGTTCTGCCTTCAAGGCTTGGGCCTCGACAGCCTTCTTGTCGAGGTCCAATCGGGCTCGGCGCTGCACAGCCAGAGCCTTCTTCCTCTCCTGCTCAAGGGTTGCGTGCAGAGAGGAAGATCGAGCATACGCCCGCTCGGCTGCCTCCGCTCGGGTGGTTTCCTCCGTCAGTCGCGCCTCGGTGGAACGGAGTTTCTCCTTAAGGTCCAGTATCTCCGAGCGGAGGATAGCTGTACCCTCTTCGCCAGCCGGTAAGTTTGCGTGCGCCTGGCGGAGCTCCAATTCCGCGAGCCGCCGCTCGGCCGCTCGGCGTCCCCTGGCGTTTATAACCAAGGAATAGGCGACGCTCGAGCAGGAGGCCCAAAACTGCAATAAAAATGTTAGAAAGAAGCAAGGGGATTAAGCATCAAAGCATCCGACTTACATGCGTAGCGTCTTGAAGGAATTGGTCTGCAGTCGGATCGGGGGTCTGGAAGTCCCCTCCCTCATGCCCTGCTCCCAGCAGTCTGCTAAATCCCCGTAAAGGGTAAGCCGCTGCTGGACTTCGAAGGGGGTCGCTGGGTCGACCGAAGGGAGATATACGCCATAGCCACACGGCTGCGAACGCCGTTCCCCCGAACGAGACGAACCCGGTGCATCAGCTGACCGGCTCGCTCTAGCCGGACTGGCAGTGGCGTCTGCAGGTTGAGAGGGAGAGCCCGTCGCTGAAGTCCTTGGGCGCCTCTGCAGAGGTTCCGGGTCGGGAGAGTCAGAAGAGGACCGGCCCACCTCTGTCGGTTCCTCTATACGGATAGAAGCGCTGGCCTTCCGCTTGGAAGGCTGAACCTTCTGCTTGCTGGCGGATTTTGCCGAGGCAGAAGATTTGGATGAACCGACCGGCTCCCTAGAACCAGTCGTCGCTGGTTGGGCAGAAGGAGCCGGAGGGGTGGGCTCCGCGCTCTCAGGAATCGTAGGTTGGTCGGGCAGACTGGCCTGGCGTAGACGCAGTTGCTCGGTCGCCCGGGCGTTTAATTCTTCGTCATCCAGGCCAATGGCCTCATCGAGGGCCGCTTCCCACATCATCTCGGCTGCAAAATCAGAAGATGTTGAGTTAGGGAGAAAGAAGTATGAAACAAAAAATAACTTACAGAAAGTGCCGGGCAGGGCGGCAGGCACTCAGCTTAGCCCAAATATGTACAAGACGGCGTCGTTGAGAAGTTTCATGCCGTCGAAGTGTAGGCCACCGAGTAGGGAAGCAGCCCTTATAAATAAGGGGTCGGATTTAAAGTTTCTTAAGGGAGCTATAGGGGGCATGTCTTCGACCCATCCGACCGGGAACCCAGGGCTGGTCGGAGGGCTTATGAAGAAGAAATGAGTTTTCCATCCCTTATTCGAGGAAGGAATATTCTCCACTATGGATAATTTGGCCCGGGCTTGGAGAAAGAAATTCCCGACCTCCTGTTTCTTCGGGTAATAAAAGAAATAAAGAACCTCCGGTCGGAGGGGGACTCGGTAAAGGGTAAAGAGAACTATTATATTACACAATATACGAATGGCGTTGGGAGAAAGCTGGAAGATAGGAACATGGAAGAAGTTACAGAAGTCTACAATAAAGGGATGAAGAGGGTAGCGCAGGCCAGACATATGTTGGTCCCGGAAAAACACAAAGAAGCCAGCCGGTGGCTGGTGTGGCCTGTCTGCCTTTGTAGGGACGGCAATGTGGTAGTTTTCAGGGATGTCGTAGGCCAGTCGGAGGTCGGAGACGGTCTCGTCGTGAAGGGAAGACTCGACAGAGGTATACCACGCAGAGGCAGCCATGGAACAGAAAGAAAGGGAAGAAAAGGGAGAATCTGACCGTAGGTGGTGGCGGAAAAGATTAACGAGACCGGCGGCGACACGCGAAGACGGCGGCGAGGAGCGAGAAGCACCGAGTTAGAGAAGAGAACAGTGAAGAGCAAATGAGGGTTTCGCCGAGTGTGGAAGCCTATTTATAGCTAGGCTGGAAGAAGGGAGACCGTCCAATGGCGGTCCACATGTACGGAGATCGCCTCATCCATGCCGTTGAGGCGTCCCACGATCAGCCTCGAAAGGACGCGCCGCAGGCGCTGACGTCGCCTGCTGCGGCGACAGGGCGCGTCGTCGTGTCGGCCAGTCGGAAGCTGCCGCGTGGCGGAAAGAATTACGCGCGTTAATGGCCATTAAAAACTCGTAAGCATGGGGATAAATCGCATCCCGGTCGGCCAACCAGCGCGCGCCACGGGGCCCGGTTCATTAAAGCTGAGGTGATGCCGTTACGGCGCCGGTCTCATCGGGCGTATCACATCACCTCATTCGACTTAGAATGTCACGTCCCCATTAATTGACTGACTCGGGCTATCCCGAGAAAATCGTCTAGGGGCACGTGACACTCCACATTTCTTGCGACTTAAGGCAAACATTCTCCCGCCCAAAAGTGTTCAGCATACTTCTCATCGACTAACAGTATTCGTCCGGTCGGACGCATTAACAATCTACGAGGACGTGGCGGCCCACGTTCCTCCGGTCAAAATCTTCATCCGCCCGGACATCTTTATCATGTCAATGGCTAGTCGGGAATGCGTGGCGGCCCACGCTCCCGTCATGCTTCGTCCAGCCGGACTGCCTCGTTAAAAAAGAAGGGTGCGTGGCGGCCCACGCCCCTCTCGGCTAAAATCTTCTTCCGCCCAGACAGTGCAGGCATACTCAGCACCAGCTGTTGAGTCTCGTGCTAAGCCGGCCAGATATTAATAGGGCAAAAAACGCTCGGCCGCAGAATGGTTGTACACACTTGTAGTCCAGTCAGTCGGACTGATCGCCTCCTTCGACTAGACTCGAGGGGAAGGCTATTGATCCTGCCCTATATTTGGCACCTTACGGGCAGCCAACGTGGCAAACGACCTGGCCAGCTTCAAGGTCTACGTCATTGTACGGGCAGCCAACTCGACAAACGTCCTGGCCGAGCCCAGGGGCTTCGCCGGCCGGTCGGACTCAAGGCGGCCGGTTAGAATAAATATAGCGGTTCATCCGGCCGGTCAAACCCGGCCGACCACATTAAGGCTTACACGCCTCGTCTATCCGGGTATTTCCGCCCGGCCGCATTAAGGCTTACACGCCTCGTTCATCCGAGTGCATCCGCCCGGCCGTCCTTTATGCCCATGCTTGATATCCGTCCGGGCGCGCCGTCCCGGTGTCCACTCGGGCACTCTCGCGGAATCACCCTGGGATAAAGACAAAATACACCTGCACTAGCTGCAGATAACAGGTCGTCACCACTCGGGCGAACTGACACTCTCTGACAGGCGCCGCCTGTCAGAGACTTACAGAAACCTGTCTTTGTCCTCACATAAGACAAATAGTGTACGACAAAGAAGGTTGGTTACAAATCGACATAACCATACCATATCTTCTGACCCTGTCAGAAGATCCTGACACAGGCCATACTCAAATCGACATAACCATACCATATCTTCTGACCCTGTCAGAGAATCCTGACACAGGCCATACTTGGTCCTTTTCCTCGGCTATATAAGCCACTCCCCGCCTCATTATCAGGTACGCGCGCGAAGCCCCTCATTTCCAGTGCTCCATTATTTCTACTGTTCCTCGGAGTACTGACTTGACCGTCGGAGTGCCTTGCCGGGACGTCTCCCGGCTAGGTTGCTAACGGTCATCTTCCTCAGCAGGTTCACCTCCAGTCGGTTGGCCCTGCACCAGGCGACATCCACTTCCATTCGATCGGAGGACACCCCCCCCCACGACGCTGTCATTCTGCGCGAGGACGTCCCGTCGGCATCCACGTCACTCATCGCTACACCGTCATCCGGTTGCGGCTCCACTACGCTCGGCGACAGGATCAAAGATGAACTCCAGCACCAAGAAAGCTTTCTAAACGCATCCATCTAAAATCATAAACTAATTCAGGGAAGATACAAAACGATAACTCATTGATCATTAACGTTAACAATGTTGTATGATCCTAAACATTAAAAAGTATATATTTTTTTCAATCAACTGAATTGAATTTCAAGAACAATTAATGAAAATGAATTAACAATACAATAATTAACAGAGAGTTTATTAGATCGATACGATTGGTGTTTTGTTATGAATGCATGTATTAATCCATTCGATAAATATATATAGAGTTGAGACTATTAATTTAATAGTCAATCTAAATCCAACTAATTAATTTTGATTTTAAAGCACACATTAATTAATTTGTTTTCTCTAAGTAATCTTCTCCAACGCTAATTTAGCTGGAGACATTAATAACTTGCTTGTTGAGTGCAACATCCTCCTCTTCTTCTCCTTCTCCTTCTCCTTCTCCTCGATGCTTTCCAACTTTGGAGACCACGGCCGGCGTTCCTTCGACCCCACCAGCTGCTCGTAGTGCTTCTTCAGCTCCGGCGTACTGCACAAAACGCCACTCTCCTCCGCATCGCGGACGGATATCAGCCTGGTCACGAACTCCGGATGTACCTTGATGGCCCCCCTCCCGTCTGCTTCCCTCACATACTCGAACGGAGATTGCCCCCCGCCGGCGACCTGAGGGGAATTTTGCGAGGCGGAGAGAGACGTCAGCGACGCGGCCGTGAGGGGGTCGTGCAACTCCGGGAGCCGGTCGACGGGGAGGACGAAGTAGGTGTGGCCGGGGAGGAGCCGGTTGCCGACGGACAGGGCAGGCACGGGGCGCCCGATGAAGAAGGAGTCGGCGTGGCAGACGACGTGGTCGTGGAAGCGGAACATGATCTCGCCGGCGAGGAGTGGATTCGCGCGGCGGGGGAGCGTGATCCGCTCGGCGGCGCCACCCCAGAAGATGAGCTCGACGGCAGGAGCGGCTGCTTTGAGGCATGGCCAGAAGGCGTTTCCCATGGCGATCGAGAAGTTCACAAAGGGAAGAAGATTAGTGCGATTGGATCAAAAGGCAACCATATGATTATATGGGTTGGTGATGGTTTGACTTTGACCTACCTTAAATGTGAGCGAATGGTCAAAGTGAGCAGTTAGTCAACGAGTTACAAAGATACGTATCTATATACAAATATCCAGATATATAATGACTAAAGTTCCCATCATACCATGTCGTCTAACTTTCTACCTTAATTAATAATGTCGATAGACAAATTGGCATGTGAATTGCGGATGGCCACGACAGCAAAGTTATTTCAATTTGCAAAGTTCATTTAATTAGTGGCCTTTGTTTTTTCTATTGGTGTGCAGCAAAAGATGACCAAAAGTCAAACATGCAAAAGTTGTTTTTTGGGAAAAAAATATCATGAAAATCTGTAAGAAAGGGAAAGAAGAAAATCAGGCAAAAATATACATTGATACTGTGAAAAAACTTTCCAATTTGTAGATCCTTTAATCCCTTGTTCGATTTTGCTTCTTCTATTAAACTTGGATGATTCTGTCGGAGAGCGAGATACAATCTTGATGACGAGCACAGCTTGACAATGGACAGATGGTGATCCTAAATAGCGGTGCTAAAAAATCTTCTGGCCAAGGAGAGTCTATCCTGCGAAAAAGATAACTATTAACAACTTATCGGAAGAATTCCTGACAAGATCTTCCGACGGTCAAGTTAGAATCCGATGGAGAAGAGAGAGTTAATCAAAAAACTACTGTAGCTATTCAATCTTAAGCATACATGCATGTAAGGGAAGGAAGGTCTTATAGCCGGGGAACCGACAACTCCTGGCTCTCTTTTGTTCCTTTTTTGTCCCATGCGGGGACAGGATCAGGGACGGTTGTCAGCTCTCCGACCGGCGCCGTATTATCCGATATTTACAGGGGGCGCCGTGGAACGAGTTGTCAGAGCTTGTCAGGAACCGTACTGTATCAGCGAGATCTCCGTGATTCGGACACTAGTGGTGTCAGGTCCAAGCCGCACGTGCGCCAACTCCTTTACTTCCCTTACCGACGGGGTGTCAGAGGGTAGCTACTACAACGAAAAATGACAACTTCTGAGCCGTAGCACAGTTAATGACTATGTCGATCGACCATCGAAGGAACACTCAGCTGTAATGTAAAAGGTACACCGCTCGGCTCGTGTGAAGCACGCTGAGCCGCAGCGTGCTCAGGTACCGGATGAATGACTGACCCAGGGAACCCCGAGCTATAATGTAGGAGGTACGTCGATCGGCTTTTGTCAAGTTTCACACTCAGTATTCCCGATAGGGTTGGGGTTCAGGACTCTAGCTGGACAGTTATCCGAACGGGACATCCGATCCGGGAGGAATGCGAGGTCGGCGGTGTGGTTGCCCCTACGAACGACCCTATGGCTGACCGGGCTGCCAATGCTCACCCTAGCCTCATGTTCCACCATGTCGGGCTATCATGCCTCCTCCATGAAGACCCTCATTTAGAAGTGTCACGCTGGCCGATCAGATCACACGTAAGCTAAGGCAGGACCATAAGCATCCCCTCCAAGTTTAGTCGAATGAGGCACTAAGCCCGACTGACTATACTTCTTGTCCAGAGTCTAACAGGCTATTTGGTATAGGCCTACCGAATGATCAGTGATCGATACTGGTTGCCTTGACTAATTCGCGGCATGGCCAACATCGCTTTCCCATCATTGCTTCCACGTGCCACTCCCCGACACTTAGAGGATCGATTTGTATCCCCTCATTAACAGCGGAAGGCCACGTGTCCCCTGTCGATTCGTATTCCCGAGTAACGAAACGTCCGATGTAAGAACTTGTGCACGCACGCTGCGCATCTTCCCGAGGTTAATTATGGCGGGAATGAACGACCTTGATCCAATCCCCCCATTTTACCAATGAGTATTTTGAATTGTTCCCTGTCTCATATATCTGTTTCATACCTTAACGACCTAGATTTGTCATTCGTCTTACCTTGACCTGGTCGACCTATGGACCCTTGTCCCTGCCAGGGTCAAGAGTGCAGGCGACCTCGAGTCCACTCAAGGTCGTGCAAGCACGGGCACATGCTCAGGCCTATGCTAGGGTCAAGAGCGCAGGTGACCTCGAGTCCACTCAAGGCCGTGCGAGCACGAGCACATGCTCAGGCCTATGCTCGGGAGCGTGGGCAGCAACGCACCCGATCGGGGGCATCGAGCCAAGTAATGGCATGGGGGCATCCCCACTTATAACGCGCTGGCGAGGCGAGAGTATGGACACCTGGTCGGTCTACTTCCAGGGAGCGTAGGTCGCCACGCGTCCGATTGGGGACACCGAGCCAAGTGGTGGCATGGGGCATGCCCACATATAACTCGCTGGCGAAGCGAGAGTCTGGATACCTGGTCGGTCCCATTTCGGGGAGCGTGGGCCGTCACGCGTCCGATCGGGGACACCAAGCCAAGTGGTGGCGTGGGGACATGCCCACTTATATCTCGCTGGCGAAGCGAGAGTCTGGACACCTGGTTGGTCTGATTCCGGGGAGCGTGAGCCACTACGCGTCCGATTGAGGACACTGAGCCAAGTGGTGGCGAGGGGGCATGCCCACTTATAACTCGCTGACGAAACGAGAGTTTGGACGTTTGGTCGGTCCAATTCCGGGGAGTGTGGGTCGTCACACGTCCGATCGGGGACACTGAGCCAAGTGGTGGCCTGGGGTCATGCCCACTTATAACTCGCTGGCGAAGCGAGGGTCTGAACGCCTGGTCGGTCCGATTCCGAGGAGCGTGGGTCGCCATGTGTCCAATCGGGGGCACTGAGCCAAGTGGTGACGTGGGGCATGCCCACTTATACTTTTTGAATTTTATTTTTTGAATTTGAATTTGAATTTTACTTTTTGAATTTGAATTTGAATTTTAATTTTTTGAATTTGAATTTGAATTTTACTTTTTGAATTTTAATTTTAATTTTAATTTTTTGAATTTGAATTTGAATTTAAGTTTGAAAGTTGAGTTATCAATCAATAATTTGAATTTGGTTATCCTTATTCATCTCACTCGGTCTAAGTCATCAATCAAGGGAGTCCTATGATTTTGTGAGATGATTTTGAGTTTGTTTAGAAAAGTTAACTTGACCTTGTGTTAGATCCAAGTTTAACAAGTAGTAATTTAAAAGTACACTTCAATAATTGGCTTCCAGGCCATGGCGAGGCACAGTGGCCTTCTTTGGCCGAAGCCTTATTGGAGCAACAACCATTTTCTAGGCAAAACCGCTTAAAGAAGTTGGACTTTTAACTTACTCATTGAAAACCCTGGTACTAAATAGTACAAGAGTCAAATTAACTTTGAAGCTAGTCCTAAGTGCCCACCTGGACAAAGGCTGATTTTGAGGTGCCAACTAGTTTGGAGCCTCCCCCTAAATTGTAGACTGGGTGTCTAGCGTCAATGTAATGGATGTCCCATTTTGGGACATAAAATTGATTCTGACCTACTTGCTTTGTTAGATAAGCTTTCGGAACCCACGCTTTTCGTTGATTTTTGCGGGGGTGGATAAAGGAGATAAAGGATCTTTGGGTCGATCTTGATTTATATCCTATCCCAGATTTGTTGTACATGCCCTTTTGTGATCCAAGAATAAGGTCAAGGTTCTTGGATCGGGTTGTGAAAGTTGCTAGTAGATCCTTAAGTTTTAGGACTTCGCCCTTTAGGGTTGAGTT
The DNA here is from genome assembly GCA_024364735.1 of Boesenbergia rotunda. Taxonomy (NCBI): domain Eukaryota; kingdom Viridiplantae; phylum Streptophyta; class Magnoliopsida; order Zingiberales; family Zingiberaceae; genus Boesenbergia; species Boesenbergia rotunda. Next base: position 198,910 of record JAGFNQ010000875.1, on the reverse strand, counting down.
TTCAGTTTCAAGCTCAATTAATTTTTGATTTTGAGTTTGTTCAGTTAATGTTCTGGTATTAATTAATTGCTCCTTAAGGTCTTGATTTTTCTTAAGGAGCTAGTCATTTCTAGATTCAGATGCAAGCAATTTTTTATTTAAAGCAGAGATAATCTTAAAAAAAATTTGATTAACTGAATCTAAATATACCTTAGTCGAGTCGTCCGAAAAGAGTCCGATCTCTTGACTCGACTCGTATTCGGAATCTTCGTCGTGCTCTGAGTCTGACCCGGGTCCGGTTGCCATTAGTGCGAGATAGTTTGAGTTCCTTGGTGGTTCATCGTCGGAGTCGTCTGTGTTGTCGTCCCAAGTGGCTTGAAGAGCCTTCTTCTTATTATTCTTCTTGGGTTGATTCTCCTTTTTGTAGGGGCATTCGTGTTTGAAGTGTCCTTTTCTGTTGCAGCCGAAGCAGGTTATTTTACTTTTGTCTTCACTGCTGGTGGGCTTCATTATCCTCTGGAGGTCCTTTCTTGAGAACTGGCTTTTCTTTTTGGCGAAGACCTTTCTTACTAGGTTGACCATTTGTTTCTCATCATCTGAGTCTGAGTCTGACTCTTCTTCTGATTCTTGAATTTTCTTCTTTGACTTGCCTTCTTTTGAGAAACCTGCAAATAAGGCAAACCCTTTCTCGGCCTTGGCGTTAGTCTGTTCGTGCAGTTCTAATTCACAAAACAATTCATCTAAATTAATTTTAGAAAGGTTCCTAGAAATTTTATAAGCATCTATAATAGATGCCCATAGTGAATTTCTAGGGAACGCATTTAAAGCATACCTTATGATGTCTCTGTTTTCTTGTTTGTGCTCGATTAGGTGGAGTCCATTTAGTATGTCCTTGATCCGGGAGTGAAGTTGGCTTGCAGATTCTCCTTCCTGCATTTTTATATTAAATAACTTATTTAAAAGTAAATCCCTTTTTGTTACCTTTGCATCAGATGTGCCTTCATGTAGTTCAATCAGTTTGTCCCAGAGCTCTTTGGCAGATTCAGTTGGGCCGATACGGTTCAATTCCTCTTTTGTTAGTCCGCACTGGAGGGTGTTCTGCACCTTGTACTCAGTCTGGGCCTTTCTCTTCATATCAAGGTTCCATCTGTCAGGCTTCAGTGGTGCATTGTTTCCCTCGTCCATTGGTGGTTCGTAGCCAGATTGCACCGCGAACCATTGATCCATGTCTGTCTTTAGGTACACCTCCATTCTTCGTTTCCAGTAAGGGAAGTCTTCCCCATTGAAGAGTGGAGGACGGGCAGTGCTAAACCCTTCACCTTGAGCCATCTGAAATAGACCACACAAAAACTTGTCCCAAGACTAGGTCTTGGATTAGTAGTGTGGTAGGAAAAGGAGAAGAAAGAGAAAGAGCGACTCGAAATGGTGTTGCACCAAATTCGAGTAAAATCAAACGAACGAAAAAAAATAATCCAAATCTAGGCAACAATACCTAATTTAGATCATGTGTAGCGAAAAACCAAAAATCAAAAAAAGAACTGGATTTCCCCCGGCTCTTATGGTGGTTGCACCGATACAGAGCGTACCAGGCTCTGATACCACTTGTAGGATCGATGCACGTGAGAGGGGGGGTGAATCACGTGACTTTTTAAAAAATTAGAGCGCTTTAAAAAGCGTGCACAGCGGAAAAAATAAAACACGAACGAAAAACCAATACAAACGACACAGGTAGTTTTACTCGGTTCGGAGCCTTCGGCGACTCCTACTCGAAGGCCCAGGTCCCTCGGACCTTTCCGTTGGGCAATCCACTAAAACTCTCTACCGGTAAACCCCGATAGAGTAGGCGAGTACAAAAGAATTGAAAGTGTGACAACCCCACACTTTCAAGTAATTAAATGCAAGAAATAAAAATTGTGTTACCCAACAACTTAGAAGATCTCCTAGATGGGCTCAGATGTTGGGGATGAAGTTCCGGCAGCGATCAAACGTGAACACGTCGTAGCTTGGACCGCAGCAGGAGAGTTTGGAAGAGAGAGCACTTGAAAAGCTTTTTTTTTCAGAAAATATTTCGATCTTCCTTCAAGCTCTACAACAAGGCTTTTTATAGAGGGGCTCTCGAGCTTTTTGGGTCTCATCCAGATCCTATTCACGTGGCTTCACAAGTTTTAGCAATTAAAAATTAATTCAAAGGAGACTTTGTTTCTATCCTCATGCTTCACCGAAAAATATGAATTAATAAACAATTAAATAAGATGTAACAAAATGGATAGAAATTAATTTAACAAGAAGTGAACAAGTTTTAGCAAATTAAAAATTAATTCAAAGGAGATTTGTTTCTATCCTCATGCTTCACCGAACAAAGCATGAATTAATAAACAATTAAATAAGATGTAACTAAGTAATTAAACAAAATGGATAGGACTTAATTTACACAAGAAGTGTTTTGTAGCTTAGTCCATACATCAAACAAACCCTGTAAGATAATGTTATCAAATATATTGGAGTAAAATATATTCATAGTTAATTAGACCTTGTCTCCTAGACCAGGATCTAACTAGGCCTCAACTTAGATCACCCAAATGGGTCTAAATTGGACCGCACCTAAAGTCCCATAAATGGACTCGTCCTTACTGGTTCGCTCCTCCAGTGACTTACCTCACTTACCCTTTGTGCAGCTTTACTTGACTTCTTGACCCACCAGGACTTCCTGCCAAGGCTCAACTACCCTGGTCTTCCTGCCAAGTCTCAACCAACTTGGTCTTCAGCCAGTTGTCAGGTCCCGCGGACCCAACTAGACTTCCCGTCAGGACTCAACCATCCTGGACTTCAGCCTGGTGTCTGGTCCTAAGTCTTTCAACCCTGCACACTTAGTAAAGAGGTTAAAAACCAACAACCCTAACTTTAACCACTTTGTCATACATCAAAACCCGAGTTTGACCGTTAGTGAAAACTGCACCAACAATAACTCAATGGTGAAGCGAGAGTCTGGACCACTTACACACGTCGTGAGGAGTCTTGACAATTTATTAAGCAATCCAGAGCTGAGTTACAAGCCAAGCTTACACAACCTCATTAGGGCTCTTGGTATGGCTATAGATGAATCGCACTCCAGGGGCTGTCCAGTTTTTTCCCTCACTCGTCCTCCAAATAGTAATCCCCGAGGCCAACTTCTGGATTACCTTGAAGGGCCCTCCCCATTGGGGCTCCTGTTTACTGACATCGCCGGTCGGCTTTATCCTCTTTCACACGAGGTCTCCGACCTAGAACACCCTAGCCAGTACCTTTTGGTCGTACCTTTGCTTCATCCATTGCCGATAGGTGAACATTCTCGCTGTGGCCCTCTCCTAGATTTCCTTGACCATATCCACCTACAAGTGCCTCCTCTCCGAATTTTCTTCATCATACGCTTTCTGACGATCGGATTCACACCCCACTTCCACTAGCACCACTCCCTCGCCCCCATAGACTAGTTGGAAGGGCATGTGACCTGCTCCCTCCTTTAGCGTGGTCTGCTGGGTGCACAGGACACTCGGTAACTCATCCACCCATGTTCCCCCCGCGTGATCCAACTTCGTCTTCAATCCTCTCAAAATCTCCCGATTGGCGACCTCGGTCTGCCCGTTACTCTGAGGGTATGCAACGGAGGTGAAACACTGCTGAATGCCATGAGTCGAACACCACACTCTAATTCTCATGCCTTGGAACTGTCGCCCATTATCCAAGATCAACTTGTGAGGGATCCCATATCGACAAAGTACATTCTGTCATAGGAATTTTATCACCACCTGCTCGGTGATACATGCTATTGCTTCCGCTTCTATCCACTTGGAAAAGTAATTCACCGTTACTAATAAAAACCTTTTCTGGGCAGGAGCTATAGGGAAAGGCCTATTGGGGATCGGTGCGTCGACTAGAGGGGTGAATAGCTCGTCGTCCCCAATTCGTTGGTTTCATTCTACACGGTTAGTTTGCGCAAGCGGAATAATATAAACTAAAACTAACACAAAGGAAGACAAACCAATTTAACGTGGCTCGGAGATAAAACTCCTCCAAACCGAACTCTCTTAAATAGAGCTCAACACTATTCCTATCGTTACCAGTCGACTGGTCCTCTCGGATTTGAACGTTACAACCCAACGTTCGATTTTCAGCCGACACCAGTCGACTGCACAGAAAATCAGTCAACTGATCTTTCTGTGCCCATCACTAGCCGACTGCTACATGCAGCAATCGACTGCCAAAACCCTAAATCTAGGGTTTCAACCCCGAGTACAGTCACTCAGCACTCGTCCTCACTCGATCAACCTAGACCTAGCCTTCTAGCCTCCTCCATCAGCCTTGCGTCCCTCGGATGCCTCTCCATCTTTCACGCCTTGTCTTTTAAAGCATCCTTCGGCCTCGATCCTTGTTGTCGGGTCTTCCATTGCCAAGATGCCACTTGGACTTTACTCCTTTGTTGTACCTATATCCTGCATACTCACAATGCATATTATATACAACAACAATCCTAACTTAAACCTTTGCTCAAACATCAAAACCCAAGGTACCTAGATTGCTCCAACAAGGCCCCACTATGTTCATCCCCCACTGATCGAAGGGACAAGGAACCACCGAAACTTTCATCATTTTGACTGGCCGATGAGGAAGGTTTTGATGCTTCTGGCACGACAAGCAAGTAGAAACCAGCCGATCAACATCATTTTGCAAGGTTGGCTAATAGTAACCCAAGAGTAACGCTTTCCGAGCCACGACCCTTCCCCCAGTGTGGCTACCACAGATTCTCATATGTATCTCTCTGAGCACGTAGTCAGTGTCCTCGCTACCTATACACTTGAGCAGCGGGTGGGCAAAAGCTCTTTTATACAATACATCCCCGACCTGGGAATATTGAACCGCTCGCTTTCTCAAGAGCCTCGCCTGCTCCTGGTCGGACAGGAGTGTCCCGTGCATCAGGTAGGCGACTAGAGGTGCACTCCAGTCGGTTCCGAGTTCTAACTCCACCTGTTGCTCTATATGCATCACCAACATTGTTTGACCCATCGGCTCTATATGTATCACCAACATTTTGTCAATTCGTCTGCCCGGAGGTTGTTTTCCCTGGGGACCTTCTACACTTGGACCACCTGAAATTCGACCTTCAACTTCTTGTCCGTCTCGATATACATTTGTAGTCGGTCACTGTTGACTTTGAAACAACTTGCAAGATGCTGAATGGCCAGTTGTGAATCCGAATGCAACACTACCCGAGTTTCACCCACATGCTTGGTAGCCTGCAGTCCGGCAATGAGGGTTTCATATTCCGTTTCATTGTTAGTGGCCCGGTACTCTAGCCGTACGGATAAATGCAGCTGCACCTCTTTGGGGGAAATCATCAAAATGCCAATACCACTTCCCTACCGAGCCGACGACCCATCTATATACACCCGCCATACACCCTCTGCCTCTTCCATGCGCAATTCGCTGAGAAAGTCGCCCAAGGCCTGGGCTTTAATTACGGTGTGAGCCTGATACTATATGTTGTACTCATTCAGCTCGGTCGTCCATTTAATCAATCGCCCCGAAGCTTCCGGATTTGCCAGCTCCCACCCCAAACTACTATTGGTCAAGACAACGATCAGATGCGCTAAGAAGTAAGGTTGAAGTCGTCGAGTGACCAAGAGCAAAAAGTAAGTCAACTTCTCGAGTGCCATTACACGGCACTCGGCACCCTTCGGTAAATGCGCCAAAAAGTACATTGACTGTTGTTCAGCCTCTCTTTACCTCACCAACACCATACTAATCGCTTCAGTCGAGGTCACCAAGTAGATGTATAGAGGCTCCCCCAACTCCAGTCGGGCCAACACAGGTAACTCCGACAGGTATGTCTTTAACACTTCAAAGGTCTTATCACAGTTTGCGTCCCACTGGAACTTAGTGGCTTGGCGCAACATTTTGAAGAAAGGTATCCCCCACTCGACGGATCTGGTGATAAATCGAGACAAAGCCGTGATCCTTCTAGTGAATCTCTGTGCTTCCCTCAAGCTTCACGGTGGGGGCATGTCGAGTATCGTCCTGACTTTGCTCGGATTTGCCTCGATGCCCCTTTTGGTCACAACGTAGCTGAGGAATTTCCTGCTATGTGCTCCAAAAATGTATTTGGCTGGGTTTAACTTCAGCCCATATCTGCGCAAGGTGCGGCAGGTTTCCTCCACATCCTGCACCAAATCCTCCGCTTAGGCGGTTCTGATCAGGATGTCATCCATGTAGACCTCAATGTTCCGCCCAATTTGCATTCGTAAGACCTTGTTCATCATGCGCTGGTAAGTGGCGCCTGCATTTTTGAGCCCGAAGGGCATGAACATATAGCAATACGTGACTTTCTCCTGATCGGCAACTGCTAGTGGTACCTGATGATAGGCTTGGTACGCGTCTAACATGGAGATGAGCTCGCTGCCGGCCGTTGAGTTAACTATCTGATCGATCCTCGGTAAGGGGTAACAATCCTTCGGGCACGCTCGGTTGAGATTGCGGAAATCAATGTAGATGTGCCACTTGTTATCGTGTTTGGCCACAATGACCACATTGGCTAGCCAGGCCGGGAATTGCACATCCCTGATATGACCAGCCACCAGAAGCTTCTCGATCTCCTCTCGGATGACTTTATTCTGCGCCTCGTTGGAATCCCTCTTGCGCTGTTTAACGGGTCGGGCATTTGGATAATCGTGCAAGTGGTGCTCAGCAATTTTCGTTTGGACCCCGTGGAGATCCTTTACCGACCAAGCGAACATATCTTGGTTCCGTGCCAGGCAATCCACCAGCGGTTGCCTTAACTCATTGAGCAGGTCTGCTGCTATTTTGATTTTGGTTTCAGCTCGGTCGGGGAGCAGCTGGGCCTCCTCCCTGTTCTCGTGCAATTCTGCCTAACGGGAGGCCTGCACTATATTGCAGCTGGTGGGGGTTCGGCTTACCTTCTGACTTTCCGACTGTACGTTGTCCATATAACATCGGTGCGTCATTCTCTGATCCCCTTTAATGTCCCAGACCTTATCGCCGACCGGGAACTTTATCTTGAGGTAAAAAGTGGAGACCACTGCACGAAACTCGTTGAGTGTGGGTCGCCCTAGGATGGCATTGTAGGCGGAAGGGGCACGTCCGTCTGTATCTGTCCGATCGGCTACACCTGGTTCCCAGTGAACTCGAACAACGACGTAGCTACTAACTCCAACTGCGAGGGCTCGATCTGCAATTGGTCAAAGGCTCCTTTGTATAGTATGTTCATCAAGCTGCCCGTGTCCACGATGGTGCGGTGGATCTAATAGTTGGTGATCACGACATTGATGACCAGGGCAGCATCATGAGAGACCTCCAACCCTTGCAGTTCCTGCGGCCCGAAAGTGATCTGGGGGCCTTGCGCCTGGGCGATATTCGCCCCCACCTGGTGAATTCCCAGCAGGCGTGCCTGGGCTTTTCGGGCTTGGTTAGAATCTCTTCCAATTGGACCACCTGAGATTACGTAGACCCCTCCTCGGATGGCGTTCTGTTGATTAGCTCGGTCTTCATCTACATCCTTAGGCTCGTCGTGCCCCCCTCTTCCATTGACGGGACAACCCCGAATCCTCCCCGACCCTGGCCGCCTCTTGGGGAGACCTGACACCCTCGACCCCTAGCAGTCGGGGCCCAACCCTCCCAGCCTGTCGGCAGTCCTTGGTGCTATGAGTGTTACTTTAGTGGAAAACACAATAGGGCTTCCACCGAGCCGGCAAGCATCTGTGCGCTACTTGCTGTACGTGCCTTTGCGATCCATCCCTACTCGGTCGATCGCCCCTCTGGGACTGCGAATGGGCCCGCCTGGCGAGCGGCTATTCTGTGGGGGGCTAGGTGCTAGGGCGGCACCTATTTCCTTTTTTCAAACGGCTTGGGCTTTCTCCATGTTGATGTATTTAATCGTTTTCCCCAAGAGACTGTCGAAGTCCTTTGGGGGCTTCCTGATCAGCGAACGAAAACAATTTCCCTGTAACCCCTAGGAGAAAGCACTGATGAGGACCTCCGAGGTTGCGGTCGGTACATTCATGGTCACACCGTTGAACCTCTTGATATAGGCTTGGAGCGATTCCTTCGAACCCTGTTTTAGTGCAAACAGGTTGAGGCTGATCTTATGATGTCTCCGACTGCTCGCGAAATGTTGTATAAACAACCTCTTGAGTTCCGCGAAACTTGCCACAAACTTGCTCAGGAGTCGATCGAACCAACGCTGAGCCGACCCAGATAGGGTTGTCAGGAACACCCGGCATTGACGCCCTCGGGGTATTGATGCAGTAGGGCGACGCTTTCAAACTTCATAATGTGTTCTTCAGGATCGCTGGCTCCCGAATACTCCGGGATGGTGAAGAATCAGAGATGCTTAGGGACCGGATCATCGAGGACCTGTAGGGAAAACGGGTTGCATGTTGGGAGGGTCGGTGCGGGGTTGGCCTGGCCCTTACCCTTGTCGGGACGTTGCTGGTACATCTGACTAGATGCAGACATCTCCGCGGGACCCGAGTGAGCTTCAACTCCTCTAGTTCGGAAGAAAGCAGGGGGAAAGGGGATCGAGATGCCTTCGGGCCTGACGGCATTTCCCCAACCTGCCGAATTCCCACGACCGAGGGCTCGGGGAACTAGGCTGCGGGGCTGCCAGCAGGTAGGGGCAGCTGGGGGGTCTTATGGGCTCGAGCGACCATTAATAACTCATACTCCTCCGGAGTGATGGTAACCGTCACTTTGTTGGGCTCTTCCATCTTCTGCTCCCAATCAAGCGATATGCCCTCCTTCTAACGCCAAATATAATCTTGTCAGAGAGCGAGGTGGAATCCCAACTTGATGACGAACACAGCTTGACAACGGAGACGGATGGTGATCCCAAGTAGCGGTGCTAAAAAATCTTCCGATTGAGGGGAGTCTATCGTGTGAAAAAGATGACTGTTAGCAACTAACTGGGAGAGTTCCCGATAAGGCCCTCTGACAGTCAAGCTAGAATCCGGTGGAGAAAAGAGAGTTAATCAAAAGACTACTGTAGCTATTAAATCTTAAGCATATCTGTATGCAAGGGAAGGAAGGTCTTATATAGTCGGGGAAAACTCCTGTCTCTCTTTTGTTCCCTTTTTGTCCCATGCGGGGACAGGATCAGGGACGATTGTTAGCTCTCTGACCGGCACCGCATTATCCGACATATGCAGGGGTGCCATGGTACGGGTTGTCAGAGCTTATCAGGAACCATACTGTGTCAGCGAGATCTCCACGATTCGGACATGAGTGGTGTTAGGTCCGAGCGGGCATGCGCCGACTCCGTTACTACCCTTATCGGCAGGGTGTTAGAGGTAGGTACTGCAGTAGACAATGACAATTTCCGAGTCGTAGCACACTTAATGACTATGTCAATCGGTCATCGAAGGAACGCTCAGCTGTAATGTAAAAGGTACGCCGCTCGGCTCATGTGAGGCACGCTAAGCCGCAGCATGCTCAGGTACCGGACGATTGACTAGCCCAGGGAACCCTGAGCTGTAAGGTAGGAGGTACGTCGATCGGCTTTTGTCGAGTTTCACACTCGGTGTCCCCAATGGGGTTAAGGTTCAGGACTCTAGCTGGATAGTTATTCGAACGAGACATCCGATCAGGAGGAATTCGAGGTCGGTGGTGTTTTTGCCCCTACGAACGTCCTTACGACCAATCGGACTATTAACGCTCACCCCAGCCTCATCTTTCACTACGCCTATCATGCCTCTTCCATGGAGTCCTTTTTTTAGAAGTGACCCATCAAAACGTCACGCTGGCCGACCAGATCACATGCAAGCTAGGGCCGGACCATTGGATTTGAGATCTTTGGATGAGATGGAGATACATATAAATCTTAGGTGGTAATTAAAAAAAATGAAACTTCAAAAATCATATAATTGCATTAGAGCAGAGTATTGGGCATCCGTGGCCTGGTGACGTACACACGTTGGAATTGCACATGTTTAACACGTTTAAGATGCTTTCATTATCTTGCTACGAGTTGACGAACAGACACGTCATTGCACACATATCTATGCAGTTTTGGGAAGGAATATATATATATATATATAAAATGATTGGGAGAGTGAAAATCATAGTGAATGACGTGGCATGTTGCATGCACTATCTCCGACGGTTCACCGTGCCCCCTAGGATATAGTTTGATTCGGGACGACGGCCGAAGGCCGTCGATGGTGTTCAAATGATAATCGGACATGTGCATGTAAAGTACCACGTCATGTCATATCATTCACTATGATTTTCACTCTCTCTATCATTGTTCCATATATATATATATATATATATATATATATATATATATATATATATATATATATGATTTAAAATACTGGATCCTTATCCACTTGAATTGGTTCGTTTAAATTCTTTATATATCATTAATCATTTGGTCGTCTTGCTAGCTGCTTCAATTTTGAGCTTAATTTCCATGTAGTGGAGAAAAAGGTAGCCTTGAGATCATATTGGATTTGTTTGTTAAGGCCGCCGCTAGCTAAATTACAAGCTAGCAAAAGTTAGCACTTACTCATTTTCAAAACTAGCTAGATTTGTTGTCTGACGGCCTCAGATTCAATGAATTGATTAGAGCACGTTTCAGAATTAAGATAATACGTATGGTCTATTCTTACTTGTCAAACCCTGGATGCTAACTGTGGTCCCTGACTCGTGAAAAACAAGAACAAGGGTGGTTGATCAGTGAGTCACTGAAAAGCTCCCCACAATGCACGACAATAAATTGATTCTCTGGAAGCTCTGTCGAGGAACACAATAATGACACATGTCTACGCATGCATCTTCTTTCCTTCCTTCCCTAAATTAAGAAACCTTCTTGTCAATCAGTATGTCTCAAACATATCGATGGTTTTGTGAGGAAATTAAGTACTAGAATATAAGAAAGCAATAGGTGTATGTGTTTGAATTACAGGAGAGGAAAGAAGTAAAAAATGGTAAGCAATTATATTACTAGCTAGCTATCTTCATTTTATGTATATGCCGAGCTGCTACAGGACAATCTTGGCCTTGTTTTCTCTGGCAAAAGTTCATCATCATCCATGGCGGCTTTTCTTTTATGACTGACATTGTCATTGCTGTTTTTTTCCTCTTGCTGTGATTGCTGTTGCTCCTCTTTCAGTTTTCCTTTTTGCATATAAGGTCTGAGCTTTGTCATGTCTGAAAGCTGCATGGGCTTGAGAAAGAACTCTTCTGCTCCACCTTCCAGGCATCTGCCATCAGTGCATCATTGATTTCCATGTCCAATGCGATATCAAATCTAAAGGAGTAGAATATTGAGCAAATCTAACAAAGATATGGGAAAGGGTTGTAGGACGTTTCAGCACTTCACTGGAATTAATTCATTTTATTCTTGATTCCTAACAAGGTCTTTGTGCATGAGAATGAAGGACCACTTGATATATAGTTGATGGACTGAATCCTTTTTCCTCAAAAATATTGATAATAATAATAATTCCACCTATTGCCAAGAGACAAATTGATTATAATTCTTATTTTTTAGAGAACTCCATTTCCAATATTTTCATTTCTAAGAAAGTATCTTTTGAAAAAAGAATTCCTAGATCATCTATATTACTTCCCACCAAACCTGGAAGAAGCTCTAGAACTATGGCTCATCCTTTTTCCTACTTTACCTTTTATTAAAGTTCCCTCACAATCGTAAAGTTGTCAAAACAAAATCTGGGGCTAGAATATAATTAAAAAAGCAATTCACTTTACTAAGTATTTCTCTGATAACTGTTTGATATTAATCTTGCTCACCTATTGATCCTTGAAGGCACGTTCTCAGAGGACATGATCACAACTGGAATGTCCTTCAAAGACGATGAACCCTGAGACCAGTAAAACAAACAGACATGAAAACCTGTAACAAATTAGAGTGAAGGTAAGGAAACAAGAGCCAAAAGTACCTTAATTCTCTTGAGAAGATCATACCCTGTCATTCCAGGCATGCAGTAATCTGTTATGATCAAGTTCACCTCAATCTCCTATGAATCAAAATTACCACCAAATGTTTTATCAGAAACTCATTTCCTCAGGAATCCTCGTTGCAAAATTAACTGATCAGTTGATGATTACATTCTTATCTGGTGAATCAGGTGATGGGACACCCGGTTCCTCTCTCAGTCCCAACAATTCAAGAGCCTTGCTCACGGAATCCACTGCGGTAACTGAAGCATCAAAGAAACTGCTTGTTAGAGAGAGAGAGAAGAAATTAAACCAAATAAGTGACAATTGTCCTTGCAATGGAAGTACCTTGGTAGGATGACGTCGTGAGGAGCCTCTCAATGAGCTTCCTGTCAATGAGACTGTCATCTACAGCCAACACATGAAACTGTGCCTCTCTATCAACACCCATGTTATCTTGTCTTGTCTTGCTTGCGTTCTTTCTTTCTTTCTTTCTTTTATCAAGTGATGCCGAAGAGAGGAATCAAATGGCAGAGAAGATGAGGGAGAGGCGATGAAGGTTCTCCTTCTCCACCTTGCCTTGTTTTTTTTGTTTATCAACATCCAGCGAGGAAATCAAATGCTATGAATCATAGCCATCAGATTTCACCCCCAAAATCTTTCACTTAGATATCTTTGAATTGGAAACCAAGCAAAGCCACCACCTCCTGTCTTCATAGCTTCCTTTGATCTCTTGTTTTATTTATAAGCCATCTCCTCGCATGTCCCTCCGGAACAACTCAGCCACACCAACGTGAGCTCATCTCCTCCACCCGACTGCTTCAAGATGCGCGCGAAGGAGGAAGGCAGGCGCTGGTGGTGGACCACCCAATCCTCCCACAAGATTCGGTGACGTCATCCTTGGCCTATATTTGCAGAGTTCTTGTGTTCTTTCCTGTATCCTCTCCAACCCCGCAAGGCAATTCCATGTGATCCTTCTAGATTTGCCTCCCCGACTCCTCTTCCTCCTGTCTCCATGTATCTTTTCCAATCTGCTTCTTTATTCCTCTAGCTTGGTAGACTAATCAGACAATTATTATTTTTAAATATATTCTTAAAATGGTTAAATAAATCATAAGCACCACCACCACCATGTCTAGTGTCTACCTCCATTCACTGTGAGAGTTCTTAATTAAAGACTTAATATTCCTCATGATTCGTGAGGTTTGGTTGGATAGTTTATGAGGTTTCAATCAATTCCGGTCGGTGTAAATTAATTCCTCAGGGATACTGTTTTGCTGATTGAACAATTAAATTGGGGGGAGGTGGATGGGTATAAATTTAATTCTTGGTATCACTATCCTTTCATTTTCCCGTGACTAGCAAACAAGACTAGCTAGGCTGGTCCAGTTTTATGCTGGGAGGGGAGGGGTATGAAGAATGTAATTTGTGGATCTGAAGGACAAAATGCAGCCAGTAGCATCGTTTTCTTGTTCCAGACAAACAACTGTCTCTGGATAATGATGTTAGATCCTTCCATGGATAAAGATTTACTATTTGAATTTCAACTGCGATATAAATTTTACAATGTATTGTAGGAGATTTTTTTCTACAGTGAAAAATAAATCTATATTATTTTTCATGAATATTTTTTTGATCTATTTTGATAATCGATAAAAAAAATTTATGGAGTTGAATTGACACCTTTAAAATTAATTGATTCAAAAATTTCTGAATTTTAAAAAAAATACCTCAATTGAGTCACACTACTAAATGGTCGACATGAGGACTGATAGTTGCAATTAGCGATGTCTCGTGGCTTCACGTTTGATAGCTGCAAACTTTGTGATATAACCTTTTATATAGTTTGAAGACATTTAATTTAAATTTGAAACTTTATTTGTTGATGACTTGCTGGCTTATAATTGCGTTTCTTAAAAGAAAAAATTTCTGTGAAGTCGTGATGGGAACAATATAAAGAATGAGAGTTTTTCTTCACATAACCAGATGCCTTAGTTCCAACGAAAGCTACATACTTTTCCATTCATATAAATATTTAGATGGAACTTCCTGCAAAATCAGATGATCATATATTAGAACAATGCAAAATTCAGAAATCTACAAAACAGAGGGAGCCAGTGGTCAGCCAACACAACTTGGAACGATTCATCTCCCGTAGATGTTAAAAATGTCAGACGATAATGAAAAGGAGGCACGTAGTGCCACTTCCAACCCTGCATTTGAAAGCATACGAGTACCATTAGGGGCAAAATCTTGTCATAATGGGATCTTTTACGATTTCCAGTAGAGAAAATGTTTATAGTCTAGCAGTTGCAAATTTTCTTTAAATCAGAAGTCGGATCAGAAATTGTCAAATAAAAGTTTCATAAAACACTGCTTTCTGAAATCGGATTTACTGAGAACTTGCATACGCATATATGGTTCTGAGTTGAGAAAAAAAAATGTCCTTGATATTTCTGCAGAAACTTCATAAACCAGAAAAGTAGACCAGGAATTTCTTGCTCAATTTATCTATTTGTATTTACTTATGGCCCTTGTAGTATGAGTAAGGTAAGTGTAGTAATCACATACTAAAAGTTGTGATAATACACCAGGAGCGATTTCAAAATTTTACTCAGCACCATTAAGTGATAATAATAATAATAATCATGAGTACCCTCAGCATGTATTATTATCCATCCAGTCCACATTTGTGGTTCAACATAGATAACATATTACACATCATAGTAAGAGTTCCAGTGGGGAATGCCTCACATTATTCCAGTTCAAATCAAAAGAAAAAAAAAATACAGATCTAAAACAGCATATCAGAAGGAAAAAAAAAAATCTCTCGACCAACTAATATTAATTTAGGTTTGTCCAGTGCAATTTAGAAATCTTTGGAGGTCTCAGATACAATATCAAAAAAATTTAGTATTAGTGGCTACCAAACTTTTTCAGGTGCAGTTATTGCAAATTATTATATGTAAATTATTAGATGATAATAACATTTCAAACTAAAGCATTTACAACAACTTTCAGGTTCTCACCTACTAAGCTAGTCAGTACCTTTTAGTCATGTGGATACTGTTGATCAAGATCAAATCAATGACAAACACATCCTTGTTTTGTGGATACTGATGAAACAGTTTATCTATGAAAGAACCTAGTATAACATGTCCTAGCAGTGTGATTTCGTCATGTAAACCTCTCGCATGCATCACATGCTATGCAATGATCATTTGACTTGTACAATTTTGTGACCAGAGTAGCCAGTAACTTGATGCTCAGGTTGCAATAACAAGAAACACAATCTCCATTTTAGGAGTTGCATCCATTTGGAGATGATTAAAAGGAAATCTTTCAACAAAAGGGTAGCTCGAGTTTCTTCTTTCTCACTTTACTTCATGTCCAATCATCTTGTAGTCATAGTGTTCATGGTTTTTAATTTTGTTTTCATCTTGGAAGAGTATAAAATTGGAAGGAGATTCTGTTGAACAAAATTAAAAAGTGCTTAGGATCAGCACCTTGTTTCATATATATGATTATATAATCTACTTAGATGGAGTTGAAATATATTAGCCAAAACATATTTGTAATGGCATTTAGTTAAATAATGAAAATATTTCCACATCTCTTTCACTACTAGGAATTGTTTAGCAACACCAAATCATAGGATCATACGAGATCAGTTTGAACGATAACTTGCGAAACTTGAAATCATCCAAAGATCAATGATTCTTGTTTGTATATATATGGTCCATTACCACTTAACCTGTTTTTACTTTTCTTTATATGATTTCATAATCACAATTTCACACCCTAAATCATGGAACGCCAATTTGACTCACATTCTATATTTTAATCTCAATTGCCAAATAGGAGGATGCAAAGGTAATTGTCATTTTTATTTTAATCTTAGTTAGGGCATATTATTTCTTGCAAGGGATACCATGATCATTATCATCCCCATGTCTCCAATGTTTTTTCTTGTCTCAAGTCTACACATAGGAATATAAATTAAATCTATATTAAGTGGGAATTGTTACTATTATTTCCTTCTAAATGTTCTTGCTATTTTATCTCTCCTCTCTTTCCTCCTCTTCCCTCAACAGGGTCTTGCAATATCTCCGGAGGATCATGTGTTGATGTGTAACAAACATATGCCAGCTTCCCATAACCAATCCAGGATATTTGTTAGCATAGTAAAAAAAAATACAATGTCATATGCTATGGAAGATCTTTCAAATACTAATTGATAATTCAAAAGTTAATAAGTGATGGATACAATACCTTTTATGCCTTTACATTTGTATGCACAAAGCTTAATTGGGCCAAATAATTGCTTTCGGCAAAATCATGGACTGTACGATGGGCTCTAGTCCCTTCATATTCATCTTTTCGAACTTCTTGCTTTAGTGTTCTTTCACAAGCACTGAAATCCTGTAAAAACAGGTGAAGTTAGTGCTTACTGGTACATTAGATCTAATCTAAAATATTAAACTCATCAAATATTTTAACTCTCAAGTAGGAGAAATGCAGTTATGATACATTAAATAAATAATAATGCACTTGACATCTAGACTTACTAAAGGACTTTTGAAGTTTTTTGACTTAGACGAGGTAAAAGATTGTTTTATTATTTAAAATAATGATGTGGATGAAAGAGGATAAATCTTTTCGGTACCCTAATAGATTGTCACTACAAAGTTAATAAAAATACCATGGAGAGATCAACTATGATGTCAATTGCTACAACTACCTAGTGCCTTCAAAAATGGAAGACCACTTTATTCCACATCCATCAAATCACCCAATTGGTATCAGGGTCCAGCATTCCAATGAAAACTTGCACCATATTATCAGAGAATAACTAAATTAATTAATTGTACTAGGTCATGGTGATAGCAGAAGACAACTCTTTAGGACACCTTGTGTTGGTAAGGTGGTACTTGGTGCACCACAGAAGAGGAGGATAATCTAGGAAGAAAAGAATGGATAAGAAGAAACATACAAAAAGAAGAAAAGATGAAAATAAAGAGAACAACAAGACGGATGGATAAACGAGACATAATATGAAAGAGAGAGAGAGAGAGAGAGAGAGGGAAGAGCAAATAGCAAAGAAAATATTAGTATATGAAAATGTAGGTTTTAAACTGATTAAACAGGTATCACAAATTATGCAAACGAAACAAATTGGGCCAGCATGTACTATGCTACAATTTCGCATCCATTATTTATTGATACAGCAGTAGATTATGTGAATGCATGCTTCTAGCTCGCCTACACAAAGGAACAAATCCTCAATGACCTGACCACCCCAAAATGATCCAACTAATTATAAACAAAGAATCACCTAAGAAGATGAATGAATTCAATCTAATCATTGAGGAAGATTTATCATTACAAGCAACAACTAACTATATTGATGTTTTTATAAAGATTATCTCCTCGTCGTCATAAATGGTGATGGATGCACGTGGATATAGCAAGGTAAATTTATTCAACCATATTAAAAGAGATACAGAGAACAAGGGCAAAGATACAACAACAACCAAGCTTTAACTCATTAGGTGGGGTCAGCTAAACAAGGCCAAAGATAGATCTAACAAAAATAGTGACTGAAATTCTACTTAAGTTTTCCTAAATATGGCAGTTTTTAAAACAGAACTAGCATCATAAGCCCTAGGATATGATTTTTAAGGATGATATATAGTATATCGGTTTGCATTATGTGTTTCTCAAATCAAACTTCTTATAGCTTTAGTATTGAAATTGATATATACTACTCTTCATTTTTCAAGAACATGAGTAGCTCAATGGTCAGAATAACCACAGTTTGAATGAAGCATTACATCTAACATGATTTTTAAAATAACCTATTGAATGGACTAAACAGACCGCAGAAACGAGAGTATAAATACCTGCAAAAATTTGACCATTTGTTCTTCAATGGTGCCATGCATCACCAATGTTTCTACACTAATTGGACGAGTAGCACCCATGCGATGGGCACGACTAATCA
Source organism: Boesenbergia rotunda (assembly GCA_024364735.1). Taxonomy (NCBI): domain Eukaryota; kingdom Viridiplantae; phylum Streptophyta; class Magnoliopsida; order Zingiberales; family Zingiberaceae; genus Boesenbergia; species Boesenbergia rotunda. The sequence goes on along the minus strand of JAGFNQ010000875.1, from coordinate 180,978 downwards.
CTTGTTCTTCCATGCTGTTATATGTTGCAAAAAGTATTGCGTAAGCCACGTCCAATTTTTCTTTAGAAACAAAAAGGAAATACATGCAATAGTAAGGTAATGAAAAGGGAAATAAAAAGAAAAGAGAGGATTAAGATGGATTACCATTTTTGAAAGGCCTGAAATGCTATCTTACCAAGAGAAAACAAAATTAATAAATAATAAAAAAATAAAAGTGGATAACTGAATCCAAATGAAGATCCAAAAATCTAGCATGATCAACAAAGGATAATTACAAGTTAGTTATACTTATATGATCAACTGGTAAGCACTCATCTATTATATATATTAAACAATCTGAACAATTTGGTATTAAGCCTAAAAATCAATGGCCACTTAGAAACATGTATTTAAGGTTCAATTAATGGTTGTTGTGTACCAGAATGATTTCAAAATATCGAAACCTTCTAGCAACATTGTTATTCTTATTCTCATTTATTAATATAACTCTCTTCTTATTCATTTTTCTGAATGCTCATATTTATTCCTATGTATTAATGTTTTTACCATCCGTTTGATTTCCTCTTTATTTTATTTTGACAAAAATACTTTTATATATATTTATTTTATTATTTTGATTTAATTGCACATATAGTTATGATTATTTAACTATTGTGTTAAATTTATTCCAGATAAGTTAATTATTTACATTTAAAATGTATATTGTAGAAAGAATCTTATTCTGAATTTTATTTTTTAAGTAAATTATTACTAAAACTTGAAAATACTCTATGTTTTTAATCATTCTACATGTAAATATTTCTAGAAATGAGTATCCTATTAATTCTATCTCATTTGAGTCCAAAAGAATTTTTTTTAATATAAATTTGAGAGATTAATGAAAACTACCAAACTACTGAGAAAATTTATGACCTAATAAGAGTAGCAAAGTTAAACATCCTGATCTACCCTGCAATCTAGTTGGGATGGCAAAAGTTGCCACGACCAGATGCAATTTGGAGTGAGGTAAATAAGTACGAATCATAAATGGGTTGACCAGCTTATGGCCCCTCAAATAAATGGGTCAGGTTGGATCATAAACAGGTTAACCTGTTTATGACCCCTTTATAAATACAAAAATATATAATTAGTTATTTCATAGTAATCCATACAAATTATAAATATATAATCTAATAAATATGTTATACATATATAGTAAATAAGCATATATATTTTTTATAAGTGGGTCAGGTCACCCATATTATAAAAAAAATTGTATGTTGTGTACATTTAATATTTTTTTGAATTTGTTAAATGGGTTGTGTCATTCGATCTGTTTAATTATACTATGGATCGTGTCACATAACATAGCTATTATCTATCTAATTTGTTTAATTTAACAGATATAAACAATCATAAAGCGGTGAACCCATTTATATATGGATTATGAACAAGTAATACATTATCACCCATTTATAAGTGGGTCAGGTATAGGTCATAGATTATGACCCTTTTAGTAAAGGGATCGAATTCAGATTAAAATTAAATGGGCTACAAGTCAACAACACAACTAATTTATGACCTCCTGCCCCGAATTGCAACCCTATGATCCACTGGTCATGATTTAGTTTTTCAGGACTATTTGAACCATGGTCTGGTTCCTAAAGAGTGCGACAAAATGTTAATGATTTTTTAAAATGAAAACTTGATAGAAGGGTTTCATTGGGAGCAAAATATAAAATTCATCCGGTAACAGGAACTATTTGAACCATGGTTTGGTTCCTAAAGGTACAACTGAACTTTTATCAATTGAACCATCACCATCATCATCGATTGAGCTATATGAATCTTGAATCTTGTCCCTCCATTAAGCTTATGCAAGGCTATATCACTAGTAAGAAGAAAAAAATATGTATAAAGCAGAATAGAATATACCTTCTATCCCATATAGGCTCCATCAAAAATACATTTGTCACGAAGCTCAAATCTAAACCCAAGGCTGCACTTCCATCCATTAGCAAAACCATGCAATTGGGGTCAAGCTGAAAAGTCATCAATGACTTCATCTAAAAGGAAAAAATAAGTTCAGTGAGAACCCCACAGGAAGAATTAGGCTTTGTAATTTGTTAACCTTTTCAGACCTTGTTGCTGGAATGCATTGGACTGTACATTCTAGCAAAAGAAATTCCTGCAACTGTCAACTAAAACGTAGAAGAGATCAATAACCCTTTACTGCAGTACTGCAGGTTAGGCAGATAAACAAATCTAATAATCATAGGTACCTGCTGTTCAATAACATTTATATGCTCAAGAAATTGAGAAAAAACAATCACTTTCTCAGTCAATATCTTACAAGAGTTGCTATTCTGCAGGGACCAAGCTTCCTGGAGATCTAAAAACCTATAGTTTGTCTTCGAATAATAAATTTCTATCTTGCTATTATCTATTTCTTCCACAGAGGAACCAATTTTCGTGTTTGTTTCTTGTAGAACCTTTAACCGCTCTACTAAGTATGCAACTTTGCTGCTACATGTTGATTGCCAATCTGGATCCCAGTTATCCTGTAGGAAACAACATGATACTAAAATCTCCAGCAAAAGTGGTAGATACAATATATTGATAATTCTCAAAATAAAAAATAACGCATTGATAAAAACAAAGAATGGCATGCCTGTTTATATGATGGCTGTAGCTCAATAAGATCCTTGGGAACAGGCCACTTTGGATTTGGATTTTCTGGTCGCGCTAATGTTTCTGGAGATTGCATTTCATAAGAATTATCACAGCCAGGTAGGGTGCATCTACAACTGTCCAGAGCAACACAGTCAAGGCATAACAGATGCTGGCATGGTGTGATAACAGGTAATCTACACGACTCTTGGCACCTAAAAGTAGAGACAGATTAACAAATCTTAACACCAATAGACACCATCCATTGGGAAATTTAATATGCATAAATTACCTGTAGCAACTACAACCATTCAAAAGAGAACTCTTTATGAAAGCATATTCTTCTGAAAGAGGATCAAGACCTTTTTGTGCCAGCATATCCATTGTTTCCTGTATATCTTGACCAGCATTTGTCACCTTGATATGTCCAGCCACACAACAAGATAGTCTGAGATTCCTAATGGTTCTACTGCGAAATTTCCATTGTTTCGGGTTCAAAAGTGACTCAACATGAGAAGGATCATTCCAGTCAGCCATTAATATATTTCGACGAACAGTGAGAACTAATTCATTGTAGCTTGCTGCATGCTCTTCAGTAAAATTTAAAAAAGTTATCTTTCTGATGCAAGGAGGAATATTTTTTATATCTATTTTCCTTGAACTAATCATAACCCTCTTAAGTAAATCAAGCAGACGTAACCTTGCTTCTTCTATCTTCACTTCAAAGGGTCTAAGTATACCTGCCTCCCATGATTCCTGATTTTGGCCATAAACCTCATCATGAAGAAATCTGAGCATAGGTTGAAGATGAGATACCTGACTATTAGGAGTATTTGGGGTTGGTGTACCAGTCAAAATCCATCGACTTGATGCTGTCAAAGAAACAGCCATCTGTAATTTGTTTGTCAAGCTAAGACTTGAACCCAGTGTATGCCCTTCGTCTAACATTATCCTAAGCCAGTGAATTTGCATTAGGGCACTCCTCTTGCGAGGGCCCCATTCTGCACTTAACTTGTTGAAGGTGGTTAGCACAATGTCATAATCCCAAGCAAGATTGTGAGGAGAAGGTTTTTTGTTGTCAATCCACACAAAGACACGCAGCTGACCAGGGCAAACATGCTTCTGAATTTGAGATATCCAATGGTCCACTAAATTTGCTGGGACAACAATTAAAGTAGCTTTAGATAAATACAACCTACTTTGGCCGACTGGTTCAGTAAGAGAAATCCTAAGTGCTGCAGAATCAAAGGCCAAGTTATCAAGCGCTAATGGATAATACCACTTTATTGTGCCATGTTCAAGCTTTCTAACAAGACCAAATGCTTGAAATATTTTCTGGTACCCATGAGCTTCTCTTGTACATTCTTCCCAGGGTGCAATTACAATTGGCCGTGTCAAACCATTTTTTTCCATCTCTTCTAACTTTCTTTGTGAGAGATTAGCCAACCACTTCAAAGCCTTATTTGTTTCAGAATTAATCAATGTGAAATGCTCTTTTAGCACACTTATGAAAAATGATATATTTTGCTCTTTCCCCTGTGCAGTTCCTTTTGAATAGAATCCAGGTAAACATGTTATTCTTCTTTTAGAGTCCCATGACTCTTCTGCAGCAATACAACTGCGACGCATAGGATCACTGTTCATACTGCAAAACCAAGCTGCTGTAGAATCGAGTATACTTCTCTCAGATATCTTTCGCCACTTTCTGCAAGCATCACACTGCACCCATATCTCACTAGAATCAGAATTAGCAATCTCCTTCCTAGCCTTTTTGTAGGAATAGCTAATAACAGGAAAGACGGATTCATTGTCATTAGAAAGTTTTCTTTTTACAGTATCTGAAATACTTTTGCAGCCAACAGCATTTCCTGTACAAATTTGGCTTCTGTCACGTGTTATTCCCTTTCCATATGTGTTCAAAAGATTTCTCTTAACTTGGCTCAAGCTCCTAGCTCTCCTAGGCATGTATCTATGAGGGCTTAGACTAGAGCTACCAGATAACTCATCCAACTTTGAGAAAGAAGAAATTGCACGCTGTACTGAAAATTCAAAATCCACAGATCTACTTCCATCACACGGTGAGCAACTTGAGTTGTCAATGGAACCATGTTTCTCTTGTGACTGAAGACAGTGGGCCTCATCCCTTTGTGACACAGATCTTGTCCTCGCTGACAGAAAATTAGCTGAATTAGAACCATTGGCATAAAGTTCATAATAACCACATTTTTGTTCCATATTATGCAAGCACCAAACCACTTCTACACCATGAGGAGCATCAGGCACTGTTCCATGAGTTTTAAGGATAAGAGATAATGCAGTTACGGTCTTCCCTAAACCAGGTTCATCGCAAAACATTCCACCACGAAAATCACATACAGCAGGAGCTATTCCTGAAGATATTTCACCTGTAACAGAATTCATGTACAGAGAAAACCCATCCTCTGTCAAAAATTCCATGTATAAAGGGTGTTGCAAAACAACAGCATTCTGCTCTCGTTTTAACATCCATTCAACTGCTGCCTCCTGGTGAGGGAAAAGCTTTAGTTTCATAGAGGGTATGATAGGTGTTGCCAATGATCTCAGATGGTGACAAGTGGCTGAAACAACTACAAGATCCTTTGGCCCAAGTTTATTCAACACATTTGTCAAAACATCATCAGTGATATCCCATATACCTGGGCTTGTAAATTTGTCATTAGATATTATTCTACCAGATTGTATCTTCCTTTCCTTTCCAATACTAGGTAAGCACTTGAAAATTTCATGAAGATCAAATAGATTACTATTGTCAGAATCAGATAGAGTACAATGCATTTTGCAGCCCAAGATGCCACAATCATAACAATTCCAAATGGACTGATCATTTGAAGTGCAACCATTGTCCACATTATAACTCAAAGCAATTAAAGAATTTCTGACCTCCCAATTATCACTATAAGAGAACATTACTAGTTATTGTTAGAAGACCGAGCTGCTGAGTCTTTGTATGAGTGATACCATCTAAAATAACTTTTATGAAATAAATTCATTTATTGTATAGAAAAGAAATAAGCAAAAGAACTGTACGTGAACTAACACATGGGAAGTACAAAATCACCATTAAGGTTCTGTCTCTTACAAAAGAAAAGGAGATTTCCCAAAGGGTATACAGTGTATGGATTTAATTATTGTGAATAACCAAATGAACTCCAAATGAAAAAATAAGAAAATATTTGTGTCCCCAGAAGTATGAGAAATCAAATATGAATTCATATAAGGTCTTACTTTTCAATTTTGAAATATTTCAATCCACCTAACAATTTTGACAAAAATTGGTATATGGACTACAACAATTTGAGAAAAAAAAATAAGACTATGTATTTCTAGAAATGTGAGGAATTCAAAATTGTTCTTACTTATCAATTTTGAAATGTTCTGATAAATCTAGCAGTTTTGAGCTGATGATACATCCTACCTGTATTCCTTTTTTGCAAAAATAAACAGAAGATACCTCAATAGTAATACACCCTAGACAAAGTAAATAATATTACTTTCACATGAACTTGCAAAAAGAGTTTCCTTGGAGATGAAACAAAGAGTTAGAAGAAGATGAAACTGTAAATCAAGAGCTAAAGAAAATAAATTGCGCTCACATACCTTGCATGCTTGAACACACACGCAGCTAGGGTTCCAGATTTGGGGAACTGCCAGCCAGTCCAAATTGCAATCGGCAGGTATAAATCAATCAGCACCACTGCCCTCACATGCCCGTCCCCTTTCGCAGAAACACTTACAACCCTTGCACCAATCGTCAAGCACTTGCGAGCGGTGAGCGCTTGCAACTGGTGAACCACATTCATGCTCCCATTCACCAACCCGAACATCCTCCGCTTTTTTTTCTTCAAAATCGGGGTCACGCCACCGCCGCGAGATCCAACGACGGCCTTATCCGGAGTCGACGCAGCGGAGGCCTCACCGGGAGTCAGAGAGGCGAGGGGAAGCAAAAGGGTGCCGCCGTCCTGGGTGCGGAATCCGACATTTGGGCCGTCGGCGTAGAGGGAGCAAGAGGTGCCGGGGCTCAAGGATTCAAGAGGCGAGGGGGCGGAGAGGACGGCCTGGAGGAAGCCACATAATTTGTAGCCGGACTCCATGGAGAAGCCCGAATCGGTAGAGACGAGGTTAAGGGCTTCGATGAACCATGGATGGGTTTCGGAATTCCTCGGCGACGGAGGAGGAAACGGCGTTGGGATCGACGCGGGGGAGGAGAGAGGAGAATTGCAAGGGCAAAAGGGTTGGGGAGACCGGAGAAACCCCGACTCGTGACGTGACGGGTGGGGGCTGCCGGGCCGTGGCTTCGACTTCGACTAGGGGCAGGTAAATCGAATAGGGTGGTTTAGGACTCTAGGTGGGATTTCCATAATAAAAAATTATGTTCTTATTTTAAAATTAAAAAAAAATAATCGAATTGAATTTACAAAATCAATCTAATTTTTTTTCTAAACTGATGATTCAACAAATCATAATTTCAAAAAAAAAAATGAAGAACATGAGGGCATTTTGAAATAAAAAATAAAATGCTTTTTATAAAATTAATTAGTAAGATTTCAAATCTTTAATTTATAAATAATATTAAAATTAATTAGAAAAAGGAATTCATGCAGACTGTGAATGGCCTCTTAACCTGGTAAGCAACACACGGGGAAAGGGAGAAGCAACATGAGGAAAGGGACAGGATTTCAAAACGAAAAACCAGTTAAATTCAGAACAGGCTCGTTCTACCCCGGTGCAACACCAAATCAGAGTGAAACAAGAACAGTTCTTGCAATTTGATAAAAAGAACACGATGCCAGCCAGACATTGCTTAATGATTAATCTGCTTAATGACTGCAACCTTGAGAAGAAATCTACTCGTGCACATGGAGAACAGCAGGTAACTCATTACATCGGGCAAGCATCAACATATTCAACTTCCTTTAACATAACAGCTACTAACAGAGGGGTTGCAGGTATAGTCACAAAATATATGATTGTTGCAACCTTGCTTCTAGTGATAAATATGGATTACCACCGCAAACCACATAAAATTATCCAAAAATTTCTGTATGACTATCCAAGTTTTTCACAGAGCTAGATGGGTGCACTTTCAACAAAAGGCTGGACGCCAATTCTAATAAGCAATTGAATCAATATCCTCTGCACTGCAACATTAAACATTGTGGATCAAGCACCTACACAGTTTTCCCAGGTACCATGTCTTGAGCTAAAAGTCCCTCCACCAGTCTGTTGAGCATACTCCGTAATCACTCTTTGAGCACAAGCATCCCATGTCTTTACCATTTCTCCTAGCGACATTGGTTGCGACAGACTGCGAAGATAAATGACAAATCTTGACCTAGCCCTCACAGAAAGATCATCGGATTCCCTACTTTGTAAATGAAAACAAAAATGTCAGTTCGATCCTTTTAACTCTATTTGACTTTGCATTGACCTACAGGAAAATGTCTACCTTTGCTCATCTGGAAGCTTGTCCAAAAGAACAGGGGAAGATTTTGGATAATTAGAGGGAACGAATAACCTCAGAGGTAGAATTGGACCCTGGACAAACAAAGCGCTAAAAAAAGTAAGAACAGATGAGAAACATGAGAACCGAAAGTAGCTCCAAGCTATATGATATGTTTCTGATGTTGAACTGACCATATCGTCTGAGGCAAATGGAGACTTTAAGCCTGGACATAGAGCCACGGCATTGAAGAAACACTTCACTATTGTTCCTTCACCTTCTGAAGCAGCAGAAATTGAATCAGTACCCTCTTCGCTAATGTTAACCACTGTAACAATGAGCCACTGGTTTATCTCCCTTATCTCTTGAATTAAGGCATGATTGACCTGCAATTGCACAGTGTTTTAATCTAATACAATTAATAATTGCTCAAAAAACTTGTAGAGAAGAATCATGGCTACATACTGCAAGATGAGCAGAAGATTGAGGTGAGAAGGAAATTATTACAACAATAGAGGATGAAAACAACAATTTCAGATGCCATGTATTCTACGCTTTTCGGAAAAGACAGATTTCTATTGGGCTATAATCAATGAGCAAACAACGAGAGGTAGCACTAGTTTCCAAAGTTTTGATGAGCACAAAATAGGGAAAGATAGCTGAAAAGAAATTCAAGCTAATTCTGGGATAATAAATCCCATGTAACATAGAAATATCAAGCCTCCAAGAAAAACAACACTGAATAACTGAATGGATAGTAAATAAAAAATATTTAAAAAAAAACTTGTAGAAGAATTCACTTGCAAAAAAGTAATTGAACAGTATCCCACCTCAAATTTTTGTTGCTTAGCACATGATGTGGCAGTAGACTCTAGTTCAGATGTATCAAGACCATATGATTGCTTAAGGCTATCATTTTTGCTTCCAGCAGATGAAATATTATTCAAAGGCATGGAACTTATATCACGCTTTATTCTTTTCGTTGGCACACTTCCATCTTGAGACATGAAGCTTCTGGCTTGTAAACGGCATTTTGTCATTGCAACCAAATCCTCACCAACCGCAGCTCTAGAACCATTTCCTGGTGCAGAACATGCTATCCTGTCTATCATGGTAACTACAGAATGAATATCACGAACAGCTGAGCTCCAAGCCTCGGGTGTTGATGATTGAATCTGAAATATTTTGTTGATTATATTGTCAACGCTGTAAACTTAAGAGAAAATTGTTTTTGTTCATATATACGAGAGGGTGATGAAATAAACATGCCTATTAATTATTGTTATACTTGAACCAATATATTATATCCAAACTCCAAAGAGAATCAGACTCAATACAACATACAAAGGGAACCCATAAATAAAGAGGTAGAACAATCATAGCAAGTATCAGAACCTCTTACATTACAATACACATAAATTATGCCCGGTATATATAAATTTCATGCCAAAAAGACTCTGTGTGTGTGTGTGTGTGTGTGTGAGAGAGAGAGAGAGAGAGACCAAAATAGAGCAATCCAGATCTTCCAGCAAATCACTTTCAATTTATCCTACTCTAGCCATTCAATTAAGAGTAAGCTTCGTATCCACTGTCATAGGAATGGACTTGTAAATTGGAACATTAAGATTAGTCGATTTCATTTTCTGTAGTGTTCAGTCAAACTGACCATCCAGCTACTAATCCATAAAGAAATGGTAGGTATCAACGCAGGCATCACAATTGTCAAGACTCAAGAGTGTGTAAAATCCAGAGGCAACCCATAAAATAATTATATGGGTATTTACAATGATGGTAATTATAGTCTAGTACAAATAATCTAGTATGACTGGTAAATTGAAAATAAATGACAAAACACCAAGCCAAAGCTGAGGCTGGTAGTAAAAGATTCTTATCCAGAAATAATTATGCATATTATCAGGACAAACTAAGAACTAAATCCAGCATCATATGATAATAATTCACCAAACATAAACAGAACATCATTTCTCCATGACAATCACCAATTCAATGCTTATCCAGCACTCTGATTATGGATAAATCACAAACCATAGTTTGGATATATACCAAATCAAATCTATAAAAGTAGCAATCCATCAAAACGTAAAGAGGTAGGCCAAACAGCTTTGTAATATCCAAGGAAGATGAAAATAGTAGTAATTTGCAGAAGGTAGCCACTGGCCAGCTTATGACAGAAATGGCTAGAGAAGAAGGTACTAGGATGTAGGCAGAGACGAAAATAGTAAGAAAAACACAACCACCCGGGGAAGATGAGTAACACAGCAGAAAACCAGAGATTTAGAATATTTTGCATCATGGAGAAAAATGACGACCTTAAAGAACATTAAACCATATTCTACATGCTCAAAAGAATGAACTAGGAAAATAAAACAAATATTAATCATTGTTGTAAAAGTCGGCGCCTAGGCCCGCCTAGGCGCCGCTTAGGCGCTAGGCGGCACCCCACCGTGGTGCCGCCTAATGCCGCCTAGCGCCGCCTAACACCGCCTAGGCGCCGATTAGGCGCCGACTAGGCGCTAGGCGGTAGTCCTCCGCCCGACTACCGCCTAGCGATTTTTACAACCTTGATATTAATAGACACTTAGGTGCATTTGGTCCTCTAGAATGGAATGAAATAGAATCATAATGAGATTAGAAATGAAATAAAATGACATGAAAAGGGAATGATCTTATTCAATACTAGTATTTGGTTGTAATAATGGAATGTTATAAATAGTGGACCTATTCATTATATGGTTGACCCATCTTGTTTATCCAATTTTTCCAGACAATATGAATTACTTGGAATGTCTAAATTGTTCAATGTGCCTAATCTATTGTCTTTTGGACACATCTGACTTGGTTGATCCACCCAATATGCTTAGTTCAATCAGTTCGCTTGACATGTGAAACCTGTATAGTTAACAAGTTTGATTGGCGTGATTGTTCATATTGGTCTAACCAACATGACTAGCACTACAGGCCCATACAGCATGCTTGCCTTGACTAGTCCAACCAGCTTATCTAGCCTATCCAATCCACTCATTTTATTCATCTTCATTATCATTTTAATGATAATTTGGTCATTTAAATGATGTCGACCCCACCTAGTGAAATAAGGCTTGGTTGTTATTGTTGTTGTTGTATAGTTTTTAAATTATAATTTGGTCAATAACCATTATATTTGATAAAGGTGAAATGGATCTTCCTGCCTCTTAAACTCTAGCAGATGGAACCTTATATTTCATGTAATCAATAACTGGCCTGATTATGACTGCTACTCTAGCAAGAGAAATGGTTATTTAGATATACAGTTTCCTAGAGCTACTGATGGCATTTCCTTGAATAACTCCTAGCAGAAAAAATGTATAAAGAATAATGCATAAGCTTCAATTATCATGGGCATGGTGATATAGCACATGCTATTAAACTCACGTTATGTGGAAAATCATGTAACTGAACAAGATGATGATAGTTTGCTAACCGCTTCTATTAAACGTTTAAGAGGCCTTTCTGTGGTACTTGCTTTCCCAGGAACCAAATTCAGAACAGTAGTCTGATTACCATCTGGACATGAAATTTCTGCCAGCAAAGGTGAAGCTGATATTCCAGGTGTAGCAACAGTAAGAGATTGAGATTGAGGTGCTAAAGCTGTTTGTTGATGTCCAACATGTCCCGCATTAGGTAATGGTGTGAAGCTAGAAAGTTGTTTCTCAGATTCACATGGGATTGGGGAGGGGTCTATAGGAGTGGATGGAGATGGAACAAAAGGTGAGTTAGCTGACTGTAAAGGTGTTCCAGATTTTATTTGAGATGATAGCTGACCATGCTGGTCAATTTGAGAAGAATTATGAGAAGCTTGGGGAGATGATGCTTGAAAATTTTGAGGTGATGAAATTGGGAAAGCGGCACCTGGTTTCACTTGATAATAGCTGTGTCTTTGACCAGTTGAGTAATGTTGCTGATAATGTCCTGGCTTGATACCAGGAGCTTGTCTCAACCTCAAGTCATTGACTTCATTTGATTGGTGGAGCTGTTGTATTTGGTGCAATTGCATCTGTGAGGTTTGTTGTTGCTTTTGTTGTTGCTGTTCCAACTGTTGCGGCAGAGGTTGTTGGGCTTGAAGTAGTTTCTGCTTTTGTTGTTGTTGCAGCAAATGTTGTTGCATATGACGATGTTGTAATTGTTGCTTTAGTTGAGGATTTGACATCAGATGCTGCTGCTCCTGCTTGAAATGTTGTTGTTGCATTACATTAGAATTTGGTTTCTGGGCAATTGCATTGTTTTGCGATGAATTCATTGAGGCATTTGGCATAACATTAGCATTGGTTTGTTGACCAATGGAACTCCGGGCAGATACGAGACCACATTGTTGCATGGGAGCAATTGCTCCCTGCTGCAATGAACTAAAAGAATTTGCTTGGACAGGATCAACTGTAGATCCAGTCTGTAATGCAATTGAGATATTCTGTTGAGATGTAACACCAAATTGTGCTGATAATGGCACAGAACCATGTTGCATGCCTTGCACAGCAGGTGCCTGCATCGAATTCGAAGAACCTTGAATAGCATTTTGCTGATTTGTATAGTTGTCATGTTGTTGCAGTTGAGAAATTTGAGTTTGTTGTTGCTGTTGCACTAATTGAGAATGGCTACTGGGATGCTGAAATTGTTGCTGTCCAGGTGGCTGTGAAGGGATACCTTTTTTCTTATTTGAAGCTAGAATATTTAGAATTTGCTTCTCATATAAAGGAATTTTGTCCTTGAGATTTGGATGGATATTGGCCTTTGGTGACTTCAATACTTGCAATATGCATTCTAACATCTTCTTAAAATCTTTCATTTTCTGAAATTGTTCTGCTGCCTTTGCAGATGGCAGAGCTTCATTCTGAACTCAACATATAAGACAAACAACAAAGACAACAGATAAGTTTGATTCATTTGCGTGATTCCAATGAAAGTAGGAGCAAGTCTGTCCAGAAACCACTGGATAATTACCTGCTGTAACTTCATAGAAACCCATTGGTAAAAATCATTCAGGTCAGCAAAGTAGAGATCTTTCATGGACTTAACCTACCACAAATGAAGAATATGTTAGTTTCATCCAACAGTCAATTAATAAATACTTTCATTAGTAAGATAGATGCATGCAGATACTACTGGAAGCATGTGTAGCTATCAAGGTATGTGTGCATTAGTGATAGCATTGCCAAAATACAAAGTAATTGTGTAAATAGTAAGCATAAAATTGGACTTAAGAAAGCAAAGCCAAAGAAATCAAATCTGGATGGAATGTTTGGAACACTTAAGATGTTAAAAATAAAACTTAGCTTATTACATGCCATATCACAATTCACAACTGTTAGGGATTATTTAACAAAAATTTAATGGCACCAACCAAATCTTAGTAAAAAACTAAAAAAGGTTATTAATATTTACTCAGTTTTTATCAACAAACAAGATGTTAAAAACAAAAGTCAGCTTATCAAAAAAAAAACATATATCAGGATTCACAGTGATAGGGATTATTTAACAAAAATTCAGCCAATCAGATGTAGATAAAGCATATGGGTAGTAAAAAAAGGTCATGGATATTTTTAAAATTTCCAAGTTCTATAGAGCTTGATAAATAAAGACCCCATAACTAGTTACTTGACAACTATCTTGTGACTTCCAGATGCATATACATTGCTGCCGATGAATTTGCTCTTACAATTTCACAATCAAACTTCTTGAAGGAAAAAGAAAAAGAAACTAGATGTAACAAGACATCTTCAACTACAAATCAGCCTACTATAATAAACGAACTCAATAATAATAGATAAAAACAAAAAGTCAGAACAGTAAGAGGGCAAAATATGAACATTTGTTACAAACCTTTTGGTAGATCTCCTCCTGCAAATCAACTGCAACAATTCCTGTTGGTGCTGTGGAATCCAGTGTAGCCGTAAAAATGAGGGAAAAGCAGAAGATCAGCAACCACTAAGATTACTCTTTAGATAAATGCACAGAAGAACCAACTATCTAAAAAATATATAGGCAACAGATTTAAAAAAAACAGAATGGCAATCCATTGTAATGATGAGCATGGCAAGTCTCCTGAAGGGACTACCATTACCTTTTCCTACTACCTGGGATGTTCCATCCAAGTATGCTTACTACCTCACTAAGAAGTCTCAGTGCCAGGACTGTTAGGGTGTTCCAGTTAGTGGTATCAATCACCAACTAGTTATTTCGATCCCCACGTAATGGAACAATGTCAGTGCGTATGGGGCAACCGTGCAAAAGTTTATTCAGCATATAGGGGTCAAAATGGAATCAAAGGTTTTCACATCTCAGCATGGTGTACTGTTTTAATTGATTGGAGATCGAGAAACAAGAAGGAAAATGATAAGGCTGAAAATCAATATAAGCATCCATTGCTAGGAGTTCATTAGATTAGTCAAGTTGGCCAAGCAATACCAAACGGATTAAATCTAGCCAAAAGTTTCCCTTAGGCTAGGTGCTTGCATTTGTTGTCAGTCTAACCAATCCAATAATTTGAGAATAAAGGAAAATTCAAAAGTTCTAAATGATTAGATGAGGTTACAGGTTCTACAGATAATCTAATCCATCAAAGCATAGAGATTTTATCATAGTAGCTTTCCATGTCATATCAGGTAAGTAAAACACTAATGATAACCTGCCCATCCAATTGCATCAACTCAAATAGCCTAAGAAAATTAAGACACTACCCATTTGAAGGGGAAAAAAATGAGAAAAATATTTGATGAGGCATTCACGGACTTAGGAACTTAATGATAGAATTGAAGAAATATGAAGGCATTCGCTAATTTTAAGGAAAAACACGAAATAGAAAATGTACAGACTTACAATTAGATGACACCTCCTGAAGCCCCATTTGTGATTGAGCAAACTGCTTTTGGTGCTCAATTGCATTCTGAGGAAGTATGGAACATGAAGCTGGAACTCTTTGTTGCACATCTCTCTGCAATGAACCAATATGTTGCTGTACTAACTGTTGTTGATGTGGTGCAGTCTGCGATTGAATATGAGAAATATGTTGTTGCTGCAATGATTGATTTTGCGGTTGACCTTGTGCTTGTAGCATTGCCAAAGGTGGCTGCTGGTTTTGCTGCTGCTGTACAACTGTCTTAGCTTGTTGAAGCACATGCATAGGGTGCTGATGCGGCTGCACATTCGAGACATTAGATAATGATTCAAGCATTTGTTGTTGCTGTTGATGTTGTTGCTGCTGCTGCTGAGAAGGCCTTGAAATGTTAGTTTGAGTGCCTAACATCTGTTGCTGATGTAAAGACATTGACTGTTGATTCAACAAATGCTTAGACTGTTGCCTGCTTAATAGATTATTCTGTTGTGTTGGTAGCCCCTGTGGTTGTTGTTGCATCTCAGTGCCACTTGTTTGTTGACCAACCAGCTGGGACTGTTGAACATTTGATGTATTTGATTGTTGACACATTAACTGCTGGTGCTGATGCATAGGTAAGTTAGAGTGTTGAGGAGCCGAAGTTTGATGGTGTTGAAGCATGTTAGACTGTTGTTGTTGTCTGGAAACTGATTGAGGCTGTTGCTGAAGCAAGGATGTGCCAGATTGTTGAACTGAACTCACAGAATTTTGGGATAAGCCAGACTGTACAATTGACTGTATTGCTCCAGGTTGTGTTTGCTGAATGCTGGATTGGCCCGACTGAAGATTAGATGTTACTGGTATTAGAGGCTGTTGAGAAGATAGCACTTGTGTTGTTTGTTGCAGCAGAGCTTGCTGCTGAACATGTGATTGTGGGAGTGTCGATTGTTGAAGTTTCTGTTTCAGTAATTGTGGTTGAAACTGCTGCTGTTGGTATAGAAGTTGGTTTTGTGATTGATGCTGCTGCTGGGAAATCATTTGTTGTTGTTGATGCCTTCCCTGCATTTGTCTGTGTGCAGTTGAATATATATCTGTTGCTGCAGCTTGCCCCAATGAGTTGGTGACAGAACTCTGTGATATGCCAGTCATGTTCTGCGAGTTAGATGGCTGGCTCATACTGGATACAGTAGACTGACTGGGACCTATAATGGATGGCAATGCAGAAGACAGGTTGGAAGTACTTTGTGATGCAATTGAAGAGTTATGTTGTGTGTTCTGGGGTAAAAGTTGCTGCCTTGTTGATGGTGGATTCCCTGTAGTAACAGATTGAAAAACAAAGACAAAAAATAAATGAGCAACAGCATGACACCAGGGTTCTAATGAGAGATTATACTATCATGTTTCATTCATGTACTGCCATCTCAAATAGTTCAGTACAGAGTAAAAGAAAACAAGTTCTAGTATTTAATTTCCATAACACGAGGAATGCAAATCACAGCTGGCAACACAAACTTCATCATGACGCCATGAAATCACAAGTTTTGTGCCCATGGCCAAGACTGTTAATGCATGCCATGTGGAAAACAATATTGATGGTTGGAAGTAAATTCTGTGGTTTGTGCTTGACAAGAAATAATGAAATATCTTCAAGTACAGGGGAATAAAACTTAAAAAGACATGGTAAACTCTAGACCAAAAAATAGAGAAATGTCATAATGAAAGTTGTTCAGAGTGTTGAGTTGTTTGGTTACTAGGAGAGTGGATTTAGTCTCACATTGTTAATCTTGGTTTATGATTATTTCTTGCATTCTGTATAATAAAATTGTTGTCTCTCTTGAATGAACAAAATAAACAATTCTCTACATTTAACACGGTATCATAGTCTCCTTATCAGGGTTAAGATTTTAAAAGAGTAATTCCTAGGCTACTGCCAACAACCAAGGCAGCCACAATCATTGCTAGACCCAACAACACCAAGCACACACATATATATGGTTCTTCTACCTCCCCACAATCAATGTATTTCTCTTTCCTGTTTGTGGTTTTTCTCATTGTGGTCTCACTGCATCTATGGTCCTCTTTAATTTTCATGGTCTCTTTTGCAATCTTCTAACTGCTCGCTCCTAATCCCAATTTGCATGAGATGAATTATTATCTTCATCAATGCCTACAGCATTCTTACCCCCTGCACACACTATACCTCGTGGTATGGGAAATGTCATCGACCAACAACTAAGGTGATTCTCTACTGCTCAAGAGTGTAGTTGCTACCGGTGATTCCTGCCAACCCCTGTTGGTGATCATGGCCTTCACAGACAACCAGGACAATGCCACTAATGAACATGCCAACTTCACCTCACAGCATGTATAGAGCATATGTGAATCACCTTCCTAGACGGGTATTTTAGATTTAATATTATATCTTATATTAACATATACATTGTTATTAGTTTCTTGAATAATATAATATTCAGTTTCCCCAAACTTTTCAAAAACAATTCAGCAGATGAGCAGAAGACATGTAGTAAATTCAACTCGAACAACTTTGGTATCTAGCATTCTGATTAAACTACAGTTTCAAGAAGGAATCCTGATTCCCGAAGGACAAGCATATACGAGAAAATCAATACATTGATTTGAGGAAATCTTTTGCTTTAGCTTATATAGGAGAAAAACATAATTAAACAGTCAAAGTGGGGGCAAAAAATAAGATTGTTGATTTCTGGCAAAAACTATTCACATACATATGAAAGATCCTCCTAACTTAGATGTAAGTGAAAACTTAACAGTACGTACCTGGATCTACAGGATTTTGGTTAATAGAAGGGTTGATTTGTCCAGATCCTCCAGGATGTTGAGGCTTTTTATCCATTGACAACATTTTTTGAGAAATTCTTCTCAAATAATCAGCCTGAGAAATTATAGTGTTAGAGGAATAAGACGAGGGAGGCCAAAAAAGATTTGGTTAGCAACAATAAAATAAGATAAAATTTATTTAAATATAGATGATGATATAATAGGAGACAGAGCCCAATAGCGTAGAAGGATCCATATAGCCGACCCCACCTAGTGGGATAAAGCTTGGTTGTTGTTGTTGTTGTTGTAGAGGAATACATTAGAAATTTAACATATAGGGAAAAAAAGAAGAAATGTAGACTGAAATAAAAATAATAGTTTAGAAACCCAAGTAATCATCCAAAAAGATCATAGTAAAATAGCACTATGCAGTTCAATCATCAAGCCTGCAGGTAGTGAGCACTATGAAGTTTTCTATGAAGGATAAATTTCTAAGAAAGAGAATATTCAGTTACTTGAGGATACAAAAAAGAAAACAAAAATAACTAACTCTGCTACCATAATGAGAGATACTATGAAAAACTGTGTTGCTATGTTTGATTCATTGATACTGAGAACTTTCATGGGGTCATACTGTTCATTTTCATCGGACATAACAATAAAACAAAAGTTAAGCATTAACCTAGCAGAGAGTAATTTACCTGATCTGCAGCCGCAGTATATATCTTCTCCTCAAACCGAATAGCAATTTTCTGAAGTTCATTTAGACCATCAGAATCAGAGATTGGAAGATGCCTCTTCAAAGTGTCCATTCTAAAATATAAATTATTCAAGAGTTAATATACAGAAATTATGGGGCAACAAAGATTCAAGGACCAATAAGTAAATAGATAATTGATAGATGAATGACAACTAGCATCTGAGCAGTAGAAAAGAGAGATGTTATGATGCATAACAACTAGCATCTGAGCAGTAGAAAAGAGAGATGTTATGATGCATAACAACTAGCATCTGAGCAACTTAATCACGAGGGAAGCATGAAGTCATTTATAGGAAATCATAACATTCGGAATTTTTTAGCACGAGGCATCATTCTTCTGAAAAAAAATTGAAAATTTGAATCTTAAAGAAGAAAATCACTAAATAAATATCCAGAGATAGAAGTAGAGAAACTAGTTAACAAAGAAACGATAACACTTGCCAGAAATTGACAAAAATCATACGCAAACACCCTAATCGAATAATAATTCAATTGTCAGATATCGAACATTTCAATCAGTAATCTATAGAAATAATCACGCGGATGATCCAAACACCTTAAAAGGAGCAATATTTAAAGGGAAGTATTAGGGCATCCCACATACATCTTATTGACGATTCTCTGCCGCGCCTCGGGCTGGAGCTGGGTCTTCCAGTCACCAGATCTCCCATCTGGCACAGATGCTGGCTCCCCCTGAGTCGACCTCCAACTGTTCGCCTCCATCCAACCGATCTAAACTTGTGAACCAAAAAGATTCCCACCGATCTAACCTTGTGGACCAAAAAGATACGACGATCACAGAAAATTGAGCAAAGAAAAATCGGATGTGATATAGAGGAGACAATGTATAGGAAGTGGAGGAGAAAGGGTTCGGGGAGGATGAGCGGAAGGGTTCGGGGAAGCGAGATTTATTTATAGATGTTCTCCGTCCGAATTACGGAACGGACTCGGTGAGATTTATTTCATGATATTCGAAATAACTTATCAAATTTTTATTTTACTTTCTAATATTTACATATTTTATAATGACCATAAATTTTGAAAATAGTATTATTTTACTATTATAATAAAATCTTACCGTTACGATAAATTTAGGTACTATTTTCTCAAAGTTAAATTTACCATATTATCATTCCCTTATATAATTTAATATTATTAAAAAAAGAGATAATCATAACAATTTATAAGTTTTAAAGCATTCTAAATTCATGATAGCTGATTCTATCGACAAGCGATAAGTGGGTCATTCCGTAATGATTGGCTCGGATCTTGATCAAAGGTTAATTGCTAGGTTGTTGATCGGATGCTTAGGAGAGACCGTTGATCGGGTTATGGAGACTTTTTCGGTCGGATAGTGGAGGTTTGGCCGACCGGGTCAATATTCGACGATGAGCTGCCAAATTTCCCTCAGACCGCCCGAAGGAGATACCGAGGACACTTCCCTTGGTGGGGACACAGGGACCAGCTGAGCGGAGCTCCGACAAGGGAGTTATGAGAGAATTCCGACCACAAGTGAGATTCCGATGAATAGTGGATAAGAATTGTAGATGCCTCTTTTTCTACCCCTAGGAGCCTTTATATAGGCGAGATAACAGACAAAGACTGGTCTCCTCCTGCCAACGAATCTGTCAGCAGACCTCTGACAGCCGACAAGAGGGCGGTCAAGCCCATCACAATACCGTGTAGCCCTCTGACCTAGCGGTACGGAGACCCACCTTTCATAATTGCTTGTCAATTCAAGGGACTAGTGCAACGTTATTGTCCCCTAGTGTGAACCTAGAGATACGACCGTCAACCTTCCATAAATGTTCGTCACCCCAGCGGGTCCACTTTGTCCTGTCTGTCTGACAGGGAAATCTGTTGGGTCATTCACATTTCGAGAGGAACTCGGTGATATCCCTCACTGCTCGTGAATTGAATGCCCCCGGTCCAACCGAATGCCTAGTCTCAATCGATCGGACGTCGAGGGGTTGTCGACCGATCACTCATGGTCCGGTTGTCCGACTGGTATCAGCCTGGTCGACTAGCCGGTAAAGGCGTCCCTCTCGCGTTTTGAATCTAGTCTGGTCGTCCTTGTGCCCCAGGCCTCCAACCCTGTCGCTGGGCGCCTCGGTCTGGCTGACCAGGCACCACCTCAAACTGGCCGACCAGCCCTCCTCGGCCTGATTGGCTTGCCATCAACTTGGCTCTTGGCCGGCTGCTCCATTCCGTGGGCTCCGTCAAGGACCAAATCTTCCTAAATGCCCCGTCCGGGTGAGCCCTCATCCTCGTCCAGGTTACCCCAGATCACATGTCTTCTATTCGAGTCTAGTCGAAGGAGATGGGCAAGCGACTGACTATACTTCCTTACCAGGCACGTCTAATGGGGATAGCCATACTGTTCCCATACCCTGGACCAACAGATTTGTCGTTTTCGAGGCGACGCCCATGTTGTCATTATGTCAGGCGTCTCTTCGGTCCTATCACTCATTTAATGCCTACACGTGGCATTCCCCCATTGAGCGCCTCTGTCGACGAGGTTTTGCCCCCTGGAAGCCACGCGCGGTGTCAGGCAAACCTTCCCGAGCTCAGTTATTGCTTGACGCCCACAGACGATGGATATCAAATCCCGTCATTTTTCCCCCTGCCATCGGACGACTACCCTGTACGAGGCTTCCCTATAAATATCTCTCAGGGTCCACCTAGGTCATTTTGAGCATCTGCCTTTCCTTTACTATTCTTCCACCGTTGCCGTCTTCTTCTTCTTGTTCATCCATCATCCCCCACAGCGCTTCCTAGCCTTCCTTCAGTCGGAACAACTCTTGGTGAGCTTCTTCTCCTTCCCTTTACATCTGTTGACCTTTCCACCCTGTCCGATCGGCTTCTTGGTACTTCCATGCCCGGTCTTGTTGCTATCCCTGGCCTGTGGTACACCACCTCAGTGTTCACCATGGGTAGCCATGATTTTAACTCCCTTCGGGAGGAATATCATGTGCCCGAGGACTACCGCTTAATCATCCGCTCGGATTTTTTACTGTCTTCCGCGATCAATTTATGGGCGGCTTGAGGTTTCTCTTGCACCCTTTTATTGCCAAATCTTGAAGATATTTCCAGATTCCCCTCTCCTAGTTATCTCCCAATGCTATATAAATCTTATGTGGCACCGTTATTCTCTTCACCCTCTATCGCGTGCCCCTCCGCCCGCACATCTTTCATTTTTTTCTACTACCCTAAGAAACAGGAGCCCGACAACTTCTTCTTCCAGGCCCCAGCCAAATCTTCTTACTTGGATAAGATCCCCAGCTCCAATAAGGGTTGGAAAACCCACTACTTCTTGATAAATATCACTCTCGCTCTCAGTTGGTTGACCGACTGGATTGAAGGCCTACCCCCAGCCGACCATCAGGAAGAACTATCGGTCCGATCCTGAATGCGAGTTGGCCTTCTCATGGATCGAGGGCCTTCGCTTCTATAGTATCCGCCTGCTGAACGAGGCGGCGTTGTACATTTTCAGTCTGAGTAGACGTCTGCCGCCCTGCCGGGCTCTTTTGATGAGTCACTCTTCTCCTTCTGAACACCTTTTGCACTGACCTTAAGATTTTTTTTATATTTTGCAGCCCAAATGATGTGTGATGTGGCTCTCGAAGAGATGCTCGGGCTAGAGGACGTCGAACTGAACCCCTGGGCGACCGACGAGCTAGCCAGGAGGGTCGTCCCCCCCCCCCCGGCTGAGGTGACTTTAGGAGAGGAAGTCCCCTTAGTCGGGGGGACCCTCCCGGTTGGCGGAGCTTTCCCGATCGAAGAAAGCCCCGAGCCGTCTACTCATGCCGCCCCCCCCCCCCCCCCGGGGAGGAACCCACCCATGGGGAAGCGGAGGAACCAGCGGATACCCCTATATTACCCGCGGTCGATCCCTCCTCTTGGATCCGCCGAAGGAAGAAATGTCGCTCGACCGACCCCTCCCTATCCTTGGCTGCGGAGCTGGTGAGCGAGGCCTGCGATCTGACGCCCTCTGGCTCCCGTCGACATGGTCAGGGCAAACGACTGCGCACCACCATGCCCGGCTCATTGCAGCGCACTGACACCATCTCCTTTTCACGCACCCACCAGGAAGGGGTTTTGGCACCAGAGCTGTCCGGGAGTCAGTCTTCTCCTCTAGACATAGGGGCCCCCGACACCTCCATCGATACCAGCCTGTCGCCCGCAGTCATCTCGACCAACCGCGCACCCGTCCACCTAGATGTCCCCTCAGTGGGCGCTAGTTCTTCTGTTGCACCCGTTTAACTGGTTAGCCTGCACGGAGAACTGGTGGCCTACTAGGATCAAAGAATCCTGGCCACTCACCACCGTGCTTCGATCGGCCTAACCGATAGTTTTTTCCTCGACGTCACTCAAGTAAGCCCCTGAATTCCCTTAGATTCGACCAGTAGCCCTCGAGTATTAGTTTTTTGACCTTTCCTATGCTTACAAGGGCGTGACTTAGTCTCTAGTGTTCAACACCCGGGGGACGACGAGAAGTGGATTGGCGAGTATAGGAGCTAGAGACTACCCTGACTCACTTGGCCATGCTGCCTAGTAACGAAGGGACCAGCCTTCTGCCCTCGGAAGTCTTGAATCTCAAGGCGCAGCAGGCCGATGCTAATGAGCGCCTAGAGGAAGAAAAACGCCGATCGGAGAGAGCCGAGCGAGCGACGACCCATGCACTCAACCGGGTAGATATTTTGGACAACCAGAAGAAAACTGCGTTGTCCCGCCAAGCTCGCGCCCGATCGGACTTGGACAAGAAGACAACAGAGGCCAAGGCCCTATCAATTCAGCTGAAAGAATTGACCGCTTCCTACAACCAAGTTCAACTGGATCTGACTAACAAGGACCTCGAGCTAACCGCCAAGGATTCTGACTTGACGGTCAAGGAGGCGGAACTACTAGCCAAGGAGGGAGAGCTGACGCGCCTTAGAAGACCAATAGGCCGCTCGGACCGCCGAACTCTCCACCCGCGGTGCGAAACTTGCTGCTCTACAAGAGGAGCTAGCCACCCTGAAGGCCTACTAGGCGAAGGAGTCTGCTCGGTTGGAGGCGCACCGAGTAGAATACATAAACACTCCAGCCTTCAGTCAGTAGCTCGCTCGGCGGACAACAAACATGTTTAAGTACAGGGTAGAAAGCGTTATTCAGCAGCTGAAGCAGGCGGGACATCTACCCCAGGACTTGTCGCCAAACGCCCTGAAGTTGTCCCGGGTTAGGGTGCTCCTCCCTTCAGACCTTTTTAGTAATTTTACCTAGGTCTCTTTATTATATCTTAGTTTGTTCTCCATGGTGGTCTGTAGCCTTCTGTGAACTAAGTATTTTGGAAGTAAAATATTTTCATTGACTTGCCTGCTAATGCCACCCGAGTCGTCCAATCAGTTTCGATTGCAATCTTGTTTGTCTTCCAGGTTTTCGAGGTTCTCCCTCGTGGTTTTGCCGGGGGGCCACTTGTCTCCCTAATTTGCCCAAGGTCGGAGATCTGGACACCGCCCCGGATAAACCGATATGGATGGGGGCAGCCACGCCTGATCGAGCCCAGGGGTCGGGGGGTTTGTAGAACCTGGCCCATGTATAACTCGCACGCAGGCGAGAGTCTAAACACCGCCCCAGGCAGACCGATATAGACATGGACAGCCACGCCCGATCGGGCCCGTGGTCGATGGGTTCGTGGGAGCCTGACCCACTTATAACTCGCTCATGGCCGAGAGTCTGGACACCGCTCGGGCCGGACAGATATGGACGTGGGCAACCACGCCCGGTCGGGCCGGGAGGTCGGTGGGTTCGTGGGAGCCTAACCCACTTATAACTCGCACGTGAGCGAGAGTTTGGACACCACCCTAGGCGGACCGATATAGACATGGGCAACCAAGCCTGATCACCCCCGGGGGTCGGTGGGTTCTGTTAGGGTTGCAAGGTTGCAAACATAGTCTCACATCGAAAACACATGTGAAAGATCATAGGCTTATAAGGAAAAAAAAGATATCTCCATTAAAATGAGGCTTTTTGGGAGAGCCCAAGAACAAAACAGTGAGGGTTTAGGCCCAAAGTGAACAATATCATACAATTATAGAGATATCTAAATTCTTTTCAGTCCAAACAATTGGTATCTGAGTCACGTCATTTTTCACCGGACTAACCGTCGGAAGAAGCACGAGCTAGAACTATTATCCAGATTTAACCATATGGGTTAAGCCTTGAATAAAGGATGTGTGAGCTCCCGTATCTTGATCAAGAGGACCAGACACCAGGCAGAGAAATCCTAGTTGCGGCTAGGAGGTGAAGGCCTAGTAGGTCGGGTGGACCGAGGGGCAGAAAGTCCTAATGGGTTGAGGATCGGACATCAAATGAAAAAGGTTTCCGCTTGAGGGAGGGCTTGTGGTCCTTTGTTTGAGGGGGATTGTTGGAGTTGCAAAGTTACAAACACAGTCCCACATCGAAAACACATGTGAAAAATCATAGGCTTATAAGGGAAAAAGATATCTCCATTGGAATGAGACCTTTTGGGAGAGTCCAAGAGCAAAACCATGAGGATTTAGGCCCAAAGTGGACAATAGCATACCATTATAGAGATATCTAAATTTCTTTCGGTCCTAACAAGTTCGTGGGAATCTGGTCCACTTAAAACTTGCACGCGGGTGAGAGTCTGGACACCGCCCCCGGCGGACCGATATGGACATGGGCAGTCATGCTCGGTCAGGGCCTGGGGTCGGTGGGTTCGTGGAAGTATGGCTCACATATAACTCGCACGCGGGCGAGAGTCTGGACACCACCCCGAGCGGACCGATATGGACGTGGGCAACCATGCCCATTCGGGCTCGGGAGTTGGTGGGTTCGTGGGAGCCTGACCCACTTATCACTCGCACGCAGGTGAGAGTTTGGACACCACCCCGAGCGGACCGATATGGATGTGGGCAGCCACGTCAGGTCAGATCCCGGGGGTCGGTGGGTTCGTGGGAGCCTGGCCCCCTTATAACTCTCACGTAGGCAAGAGTCTGGACATCACCCCCCCCCCCCCCCCCCACGGCTGACCAATATGGATGTGAGTAGACACGTCTGGTCGGGCTCAGGGGTCGGTGGCTTTGTGGGAGCCTGACCCACTTATAACTCGTACGCGAGTGGGAGTCTAAACACCCCCCAGGAGCGGATCAATATGGACATGGGCAGCCATGCCCGGTCGGGTTCAGGGGTCGGTGGGTTCGTGGGAACCTGACCCACTTATAACTCACACGCTGGCGAGAGTCTAGACATCGTTCCAGGTGGATCGATATGGATGCGGGCAGCCATGCCCAATCGGCCCCAGGGGTTGGTGGGTTTTGTGGGAGCCTGGGTCTTAAACATTCGATTTCCAATTCCCAACACTCCGACTAATAACATAAGCCTTACATAGGCCCCCTACTTCCTGGGCACCCCTACAAGCCTTCACTTGCTCATTACTGGTACTGTTGCAAGTGGATTGCGCTCCAGGGTCAGCCGATCTTCTCCCTTGCATATCCTGTAGATAATATGCCCCTGACTACAGCTTCTGAACCACTTTGAACGCCTCCCCCCATTGGGGCTCCAACCTGCTTACATCCCCGACCCGCTCGACCCTCTTCCAAACCAAGTCACCGACTTGAAAGGCACAGGGTTTCACCATCCGATCATATCTCTGTTGCATCCTCTGATGGTAGGCAGTCATTCGAGCTGCCGCCTGGCAGAGAACCTCTTCCACCGAATCTAATTCCAGTCGTCGTCTATCCCTATTCCCTTTATCGTATAACCTCAGCCGATCTGACTCACATCCCACCTCCATTGGTATAACCGCCTCGGCTCCATACACCAACTGGAAAGGCATGAAACCAGAGCCCTCCCGGGGTGTAGTCTGAAAGGCCCGCAGCACGCTAGGGAGCTCCTCCACCCACGTTCCTCCCACATGATCCAGCTTCACATTTAGCTCCAACAAAATCTCCCTATTAGCCACCTCCGTCTGGCCATTACTCTGTGGGTATGTCACCGAGGTGAAGCCCTATTTAATTCCATAGGTTGAGCACTAGTCTTGGAGCTTCCTGCCCTGAAACTGCCGACCATTATTCGAGACTAATCTATGTGGTATCCCGTAGCGGCACACGATATTCTACCACAGAAATTTTATGACTGTCGCCTCCGTTATCCGTGCCAGCGCCTCTGCCTCCACCTACTTGGAAAAATAATCGACCGCCACCAATAGAAACCTCTTCTGGGCGGGAGCGAGGGGGAACAGTTTCATAATGTTCATCCCCCATTGATCAAAAGGACAGGCTACGACCGAAGCTCGCATGAATTCCACCGGCCAGTGAGACAGGCTCTGATGCTTCAGAAAGGACAAACAAGTGGTGACTAGCTGATCGACATCCACTTGTAGGGTCGGCCAAAAGTACCCCAAGAGCAAGATTCTCCTAGTCACCGACCGGCCTCCTGCGTGACTCTCACACGATCCTGAATGCGTCTTCTTCAGTACGAATTTCGCCTCCTCCTTTCCCAAACACTTGAGCAACAGCTTAGAGAAAGCACGCTTGTAAAGAAGGTCATCGACCAGGGTGAACCGGGCGGCTCTTTTCTGCGATATACGCACCCATGTTGGGTCAGTCGGGAGAGTCCCCTGTAGTAAGTAAGAAATGATCGGGCCCCACGAATCATCCTCCAATTCCAGCTCGGCTTGCTGCTTAACCTGCGCGATGAGCATGGCTTGAGCCACAGGTCTGATCATTATCCAAGGGGTGATGGACCCGGCCAACTTAGCCAGCTCGTCTGCTTTGAGATTGCTCTCTCTCTCGAAACCTGGCGCAGTTCTACTGCCTAGAACCCGAACTTCAGCAACTCGTAGGCCTCCACATAAGCCCGCACTCGTTCACTGTTCACTTCAAACTACCCGACCAGCTGTTGCGGGGCCAGTTGTGAATCCGAGTGGAGGATAACCCTAGAAGCCCCTATGTGCTTTGTCGCCTGCAGGCCAGCGATAAGGGCTTCATATTCTGCCTCGTTGTTGGTGGCCTGATACTCAAGCCAGACGGATAGGTGCAGATGGTCTTCTCTGGGCATACCATAAGGATACCCAAACCGCTTCCATGCCGAGCGGATGAGCCATCCACAAAAATCCTCACACCCCTTCATCCTTCTCTGTGTATAGTTAACCGAGGAAATCTGCTAGGGCTTGAGCTTTGATAGTCGATCGGGGCTGATACTGAATGTCAAATTCACTGAGCTAGGTGATCCATTTGATCATCCAATCGGAGGCCTCTGGGTTGATCAACACCCTCCCTAAAGTGTTGTTAGTGAGTATTATGATCGGATGAGAAAGAAAAATTGTCGTAGACGTCGGGTGACAAGCACAAGCGCATACGCCAACTTCTCAAGTGCGGTGTAGCGACACTCGGCTTCTTTCAAAAGGTGCCTAAAGAAGTAGACCGGCAGCTGCTCCCCCTCGCCCTACCTTACCAGTACAGCACTCACCACCTCCCGTATCGCAGGCAAGTACACATACAGAGCCTTACCTTTTACTGGTTTTGCTAACACAGGCAACCCGATCAGATAAGTCTTTAACTCTTCGAAGGCCCGATCGCATTCGCTGTCCCACTGGAATTTAGTGGCTCGTCACAATGCCTTGAAAAAGGACAAACTTTTGTCTACCGATCGGGAGATGAAATGTGACAGAGCCGTGATCTGGCCGGTCAGTCTCTGTGCTTCCTTCATATTTCGGGGAGTTGGCATGTCGAGCAAGGCTTTTACCTTTCTCGGATTGCCTTCAATGCCCCTCTCCATGACAATATATCCCAGGAATTTACCACACCTAGGCCCAAAAAGGCATTTGGCCAAGTTCAGCTTCAACCCATACTTCCTCAGGGTACCGCATGTCTCTTCTATATCTTTTATAAGGTCGTCGGCCCGGGCAGACTTGATGAGAATGTTGTGGGCATATACCTCGATGTTTCGTCCGATCTACTCCCGAAAGACATTGTTCATCATCCGTAGGTAAGTAGCCTCAGCATTCTTCAATCCGAACGACATTACAGTATAGCAGTATGTACCGTCTGCTATGATAAAACTGACTTTCTCCTGATCGGCCGTCGCTATCGAAACTTGATGGTACCCTTGATAGGCATCCAACATATAGATCAACTCACTTCCCGAGCGTTGAGTCGACCATCTGATCAATTCTGGGTAAAGGATAACAATCCTTGGGGCATGCTCGGTTGAGGTCATGAAAGTCAATGTAGACGCGTCATTTGTTATCCGGCTTAGCTACCAACACCACGTTGGCCAATCAGGTCGGAAATTGAACCTCGCGGATGTGCCCTGCCTCCAAGAGCTTATCTACCTAAGCTCGGATGATCTTATTTTGCTCGATGTTGAAATCCCTCTTCCGCTGCTTTACTGGCCGAGCATCGGGGTACACATGTAGTTGATGCTCTATGACGTCTGGTCAGATGCCCTTTAAGTCCCCGATCCTGCAAGCGAATATGTCCTTGTTCCGTGTCAGACAATTGATCAACTCTTGCCTTAATTCGCCAAGGAGGCCCCGGGCGATCTTTACTTTAGTTTTCTGCTCGGGGAGCAATTGGATCTCTTCCCTGTCTTCCCGTAGTTCTTCCCAGGGGGAAGGTTCTATCATGTTGCAGGTATAAGGAGGTGCCCTGAACGTTCTTCGTACTTCCGTTCGGACGTCATCCACGTAGTAATGTCGGGCTACCCGCTGGTCTCCGCGGACTTCCCCCACTTTGTCCCCGACAGGAAATTTTACCTTAAGGTAATAGGTAGATACTACCGCTTGGAATTCGTTGAGGGTCGGGCGACCCAAGATGGTGTTGTAAGCCGAGGGCGCGTTCACTATCAGGAAAAGAGACCACCGAGTTCTCCGTAAGGGCTCCTCCCCCAGGTAGATGGTCAGCTTGATTTGTCCGACCGGTTGCGCCTTGTTCCCTGTAAATCTGAATAGAGAAGTGGCCACCAGTTGCATCTCAGCCGCCTCGATTTGCAATTGATCGAACACTCTTTTGTATAGCACATTGACTGAGCTGCCCATGTCCACGATGGTTCGGTGGACTTCAAAATTAGCTATTACTATCGACAGGACCACGACGTCATCGTGCAACACCTCCACGCCTTGCAAATCTTCAGGTCCAAAATTGATCTAGGGGCCTTGAGCTTGTGCTGCAATGGTACCAGCCTGGTGATTTTTCAACCGGCACACCTGAGACTTTTGTGCTCGGTTAGAATCTTCATACGTGGGCCCTCCAGAGATGACATTCACATCCCCTTGCATCGCGTTCCGCTGGTTGGCCTGCTCCTCCTTGTCCTCCATTGACTCGCTTGGTCCGGTTGATGGAAACAGTTGTCGTGCTACGGGCGTTTCTACGGGTCCCACTCTGGGGGCGGGCCTTGGTGCCCCTCGAGGTCCCGAGGGCCCGGGGAGTGGCCGACCTGGGAGCTCCCCGGGCGGCGGGGGCTGGTCCTCTCCCTAGCTATTGGCATTCTTGAGTAGCATACGTGTGACTGATAGAAAGAGCAATACGACCTCCATCTGGCCGGGTTGCATCCTTGGGCTAATTGTTGTGTCTGTCGATATTCAAACCCAGGTCTGTCGATGGCCGCCCGGGGACTTCAAATTGGCTCGCCTGGGGGATTGCTCCTTGGCGTCAAGGGAAGGGTCGGGGTCAGGCACATTTCCTTTCGCCGGGCCGCTTGTGCTTCCTCTAAATCCACGTACTGTACTGCTCGTCCCAATAGGATGTCAAAACTCTTGGGAGACTTCCTGATCAACGAGCGGAAAAACTCTCCCTCTTGTAATCCCTGAGTGAAAGCGCTGATCATTACCTCTGGCATGACGGTTGGCACATCCATTGCTACCTGGTTGAACCTTTTTATGCATGCCCTCAATGACTCCTTTGGTCCTTGCTTGAGAGCAAAGAGGTTGAGACTGGTTTTGTGATGTCGTCGGTTGCTCGCACAGTGCTGCAGGAAGAGCTTCTTGAAATCCTTGAAGTTTTCTATAGACTCGTTGGGAAGTCGATCGAACCAACGCAGGGCGGGACCCGCCAATGTGGTCAGGAAAGCCCGACACTTGATGTCGTCTGTATATTGGTGCAGTAGGGCTGCATTTTCGAATTCGGCCAAGTGCTTCTCTTGGTTTGAGACCCCTCCATACTCCGAGATAGCCAGGAGGCGAACATGCTTGGGAACAGGATCTCAGAGGATGTGGCTCGCGAAGAGAAGGCTCGTCTTATCTACAACCGTTTGATCAGCCATCGCCTTCCCCTTGGCTCGGTCGGGTGGAACTTCATGATCGGAGGAGGCCTCTACCCGATCTGACTGAGCCTCATCCTCTCCCTGTCGAAAGAGGTCGGGCTCGGGGGGAAGTGAGCACTCATGCCAAGATGAGTGCCCTTCGTTAGCCGAGCGAGCCTCCCGTCGGCCGGCTAGCCGCACTCCCGCAATCGGATTACCACTCAATTGTTGTTGGGCCAGCTTCTAGGCCTTTGTTGCGACCAACAGCTCAAAATCCTCCGGCGAGATGGTGATGGTCATCTTAGAGTCTATTTTTCGTCTTTTGATCAGGTGAAGGTATTTACACAGATGGCGCTAAATTTGATCATGTCGGCAAACGAAAAGTGAGTCACCCCGTAATGACTGGCTCGGATTTTGATCGAGGGCTGACTGTTGGATTGCCAACCGGATGCTTAGGAGAGACTGTTGATCGGGTTACGGAGAATAAAAAAGTATAGCTTTCGCTGACAAAGAAAACTTTATCATCAGCAATTTCATAACGAAGGAAGCATGAAGCTAAAGTTTGTAGGGAATCAGAATATTGGGAATCTTTTAGTGCGTGGCATCGTTCTACTTTTGAAAAAATGGCAAATTAATTTTTAAAAGCAGAAGATCACTCAAAAATTCCAGGGACACAAGTAAAACAAATAGTTGACATGTAAACAATAACAAATGACAGCTGAAGTACATAAATTGACAGAAAACATACGCGAACGCGCTAATTCGATCCTGAATAATAATTCAATTGTCAAATATCGAACAATTCAATGAGCAATCTAAAGAATTACTCACGCGGATGATCTGATCACCTAAAAAGGAACGAAATTTAAAGGGGGAAGGGAGGATTAGGGCATCCCACTTACATATCATTGGCGATTCTCTGCCGCAACTCAGCCTGGAGCTGGGTCCTCCAGTCACTGGATCTTCGATTTTGCATAGGCGATGGCTTTCCTTGAGTACGCCTTTCCCCTCCATCCAAAAAAATATTAACAAGGTTTTTTCAATCTTGGGCGATCGGTCCGGCCCATGGAAATTTCCCACCTGCTGTCAGGGTAAATCGGAAAGCGCTCACAGTGGACAGTCTAAAAGCTCGACGTCCCAGGGGTCACGTCCCATTTAGAAAAAAAAATTCCTACAAATACGTCGTAGTTGGGGATCGAACTTTAGATGCTTGGATAGCGATTAATCACTCTATCACTGCATCATAGCCCCGGAAGCCCTTTCCCCTCCATCCAGCCCATCGAGCTAGAGAACCACTTGGCCCTAAACTTAGGGTTTAATCGTGTTCGATTCACGTCGAGTTTAATATCCATACTTTTAGTTCTGGACAGATTGAGGGGACATTAGGGATAAGTATTTCACCTTTTGCCATTAGGCTTTAAGGTTAAAGCATAGGACTTAAGGTTTAGAGTAAAAAAATTTTAATATAAAAAAAATAAAGTTAAATAAAATCTCCCTTAAAATGAAATAATTAATAACCGATTGAATTTTAAATTTCAATTTTTAAAAAAATAATAGTTTTTTATTTATTCAATTTTATCTTTATTTTAAATTTTCGAAATTGGTAAAATTATGACAATAAGTAGTCAATTTTGCTACACATATCTATAAAAAAAATATATCCTAAGTGTCTCACAGATGAATTTCGTAGTCATTTATAGAGAAATAGTCGAGCATCATTATATTAGAAAATATATTTTTTTTTCAATTTCATCTCTTATCCATTTTTACAAATTTATTACGTAATTTTGAATATTCAATTAAAATTGAACCAACCAAACTGAATAAATAAAAAATCGAACAAAACAAAAAAAATTTGAACCAACATCAAATTAAGAAAACCAAACAAACCAAATTGATTAAATATCAATTTATTTGGTTTCAACCAAACTAATTGAATTAACCGAAATTTTAAAAATAAATTAATCAAATATAAATTTTATTTAATCAATTATTTTTTAAATAAAAAATAATCGAACTAATATTCATATTCGATTTATTTAATTTAATTTTATTATGAATTTTAAAATTAAAATTGAACCGAATTAATCGAAAATCATCAAACTGGATGTTAAAAAAATTAAATTAACCTAAATGAATTTTTAAATTAAGTCGGTTCAATTCGGATAATTTGATTTTATTAAATTTTTACTCACTCCTGTGGTTACATGATGACCAATTCGATTATATTTTAAAAGCATAATTTTGATAAATTGGAGATCGATTATTAAAAAAACTAATTTAATTTTATTATCTATAAAAGTAGACAATTTATATCAATTTGATTAGTTGGATTTTAATTACAAAGTATGAACCGATTAAAATCAAACCCATTAATATAAAATATACCACTACCGATTAAAATTTGAATTAAAAATCTGGACCAATTTAATGAGATGAGTTCTTTGTATTTAAAAAAAACACAATCTAATCTAATCTAATTTTAAATTTTATAATTGAGACTCAACTAAACAAATTAAAATAATTAATTTTGTAAAATTAATTGAGTTTTAAATTCGAATGATTTGATCAATTTATCCCAATTCACACAAGAAGGCCTTCAAAGATAAAAATAATTTACTTTTCAATAAATTGCAATTGTATTGTATACCATCGATGACTTTCTCCCACTTTGCGTTCTTGTTAAATATATTCAGAAAATCCTCGAATAGATCATCGCAATTAAGATTTAATGGGAAATAAAAAAGAGTATCAAAATTATCCAAAAAAATAAAAATAAAATCAGAAATAAGAAACTATAAGATCAGAAGTAACATAACATCCAAAGAAATGAAAGGCACCCTTAGAAATACAATTTTCTTGCAGTCATTCAATTCCCCAAAACTAGTTAATTACCCAAGATATACAATCAACAAGAACACCTCAGAATTCATCCTAAGAATCAACCGTGCTTTTATGGCTTTTATTCAGTCTTGCAATCAGCGATGGCTGCTGCGACTATGATGACTATGAAACGCAGCAGGAGCAGGCAAGAAGGTCTTCTCCAGATATGGCAGGGTCAGTGAAGGGTTCACCTGCACGAACAAGTAGTTCCCTGCGAAGAGTTCCCCGAGGTAAGGCCTTCCCTCCTTGAGCCTCTTGAGCACCTTGGCCAGAGACTCCCTCACCGCCACTGTCTTCTTCCTCAGCAGCCTTCTCAGGCCGGCCACCCGGATCCTTGAACGCCGGTACCTCCCTCCCCTGTTAAGCCGCAGCCACCGGTTCCTCCTTGCCAGGATGCCATCGAATAATGCTACTTGCTGTCGAACTTGCTCGGTTTGATCTTGCGGCAGCTTGCTCAGCCTCTGGTAAGAAGGCTTGTAGTCGGAGGAGGTGGTGGTGGCAGCCATGGCTTACTGATTCGGTGGCAGAGACGCCTCAGCTGTATGGTGGGATGTCCAATTAATAAAGAGCTGCGAGTCAGTGGAGTTGGGTAGATGATGTAAAAGCTATTTAATGCCGGCCCAGTTGGGGGAGTTTGGTGGAGGTTTAGGAGGAGGAGGGGGAGGAGGTTAGGGTTAATGGTCGAACACGTTCCATTTCAGGCATTGATTAGGAGGAGGAGAGGATGCATGAATGATGAGCTGAACATGGTGGATGATGCCGCGATGGTCCGATCACTGATGGAGACGTGTCGCAGCAGTGGAGAGCCACTTTCTTGTTGCCATCGAGGCTGACACGACATGTAAATCTAGTTCAGTTTGGTCCTCATAGCGTTCATGGGTTACGTCAAAGCATTCAATTTGGTAGGGCAGGGCGTCAACTGTGAGGGGGACCCACAATTTGCATGGACAAGATTTATTTCGTCATATCTTAAAGCTTAATTTTAATCTCAACCGTATTTAACTACAAATCATTGATTAATGTCAAAACCGGATTAACTGTATGTGCAGCAGATGCACTGGATTCAGTTCCGCGAGAGCTGCCGGAGTCGATATCTAGGTTGGCTAGATCAATACAGAATCTAAGTTAAGATCTTGTGGTCTGATCCAGCGGCAGTGAGGGATTTCCACGTGTACTGAGAGGGTTAGATGGAAAGTCAACCGTCTCGTTAAGATGGAAGTCCGAGTTAGGAGGATCGCTCTGACTAATTCTACCCAATTCATATCCCCCGACTGAACAGTCCCTGACTACTCGATAGTCTGGTCAAGTCGGGGTTCGGTTCAGCTCTCCTAATACATTGCTCTATTCATCCTTCTTGGTTCTCCTAGTGAGTCCGTCCGATCCGGTTCCAAGGGCTCCGATCTGATGCTCTGCTCACTCCTGGTCGA
Source organism: Boesenbergia rotunda (assembly GCA_024364735.1). NCBI lineage: Eukaryota > Viridiplantae > Streptophyta > Magnoliopsida > Zingiberales > Zingiberaceae > Boesenbergia > Boesenbergia rotunda. Next base: position 145,873 of record JAGFNQ010000875.1, on the reverse strand, counting down.
TTCACTCGGCTCTGAAAGCTCAGCTCTATGATCCAGTGGTCTACTCAATCCCACTCCATCCACCCTACTCTACCGGCTCAACTCCCCCGACTCCACGTGTTAGAATCTCGAGGCGTGACACCACAACCAATTCAACTCCTTTCTGCCCTGTTGATTCAACACCTTACTTTATTCGGTCTTCTACATAATGGGTCAGGCCCAATGGGCCTCCTTCGCAGGTTGACACTATAAATGCTACAACATGTGGATTGTTCGATCACATGAAATGGTATGATTATATCAAATACAGAGCACGGGCGATATCATACAGTAAAGATATGACAACGGGATGTTTTCTTTGCTGTCGCACAACAATTAATTAATGAAAAAAGAATATCATGTCAGTCATATAATAAAAGGAACTTACATCTACGAGCCAAAATACGCTCATTTAAGGTTATAAAAGACTTATACTGTTACTGATCCTGTCAACGAGCGAAGATCGATTTTCCTTCGGATGACGCGGTCTAACCAAGCCGACTCGGTCTACTGTAGCTTTGGAAGTCGGACCGAAGTTGAGCTCTCAATGTGGTGGAGTGGTTGCAAAATGGCAGCGACCCCTTCTCAGAAGTTCAAGTGGGGTTTATATAAGGGGGAGGAAAGGTATTCCCACGTGCGAGCTGTCACGTCTCATTAAGAGAAGATCGATCGACAGATTATGATAGTGACAGCCACCTTAATGTTGAGAGACTGTTACAGCCGCTTGACACCATACTGGAGCTGTCTCTTCTGTCCCTCTTTAATTACTGATGGCTTTGTCAGGCAATGGTTATATCAGAAGGGGTTATCTTATGAATGTCTGATAAGAAATGCTCATGTGATAGGGGAGGCTCGTAGTTGTCCGGATATCTCCCTGCAATCATAAATACCTGACCCCGATTAGTAGACTTCGAGGGGTTGACCTCGAACGACCTGTCCCGATCGTCCCCATCATAGCCGATCGGCTCCGAGTACCCCGACCTCCGACGGCCTACCTCGAGGATCCCGGGCTCAGATGGCCGACCTTGGACGGCCGATCTTGAGGATTCCGACCTCGGATGATCGACCTTGAGAATCCCGACCTCGTGGATCCCGACCTCAGAAGGCTGACCTCGAGGATCCCGACATTGGAGATCCCGACTTCGGGGTAATTCTTGGTCCTGACCCATTTAACACCGGTTCAGATCGACAGTCGAACCCGGCCGAGCTCTCGACCCTTCTATAAATCACACGCCCGGATCAGTTACTCTTCTTCTCATTCTCATTTCCATAACTTGACTTTAGCATCGCCGCATCAGAGTGGCTGAGCGATGGCACTCTCGGGCAACTCTTCCGACCCTCCTTTCTCCCTTCCTCTTAGGTCCAGTTAACGGCATTGACACCCACCTCCTCTTCTTGGCAATCAATGACTTCGTCGGGCTCAACAACAATTCATCGATGGCTCATCTTCCATTGATTTCATGTAGCAACATTGGCTTTGCCTGTTTTTAGCGGTTTCATTCATAATTGAATTCGCAACTAAATTTTTTCAGCTTCTTCTTCAACTTTTTAAGGTGTAAGTGTGAATGGATCATCTCAAGATTATAGCCAATTCAATTGATTTTATTCTCATCTGGAGATGAACATATGGCTAATATATAAGATGTTATCATCATAAAATCTGAAAATCAATTTTTGATTAGTAACCAAATTTTTACTTTTCCTCGTACATTGTTACTGTTTGAATTAACAGTCATCTGTGATTTATGTTCCTTTATAATAACTTAGCAATGGGCTGCAAGGGACATATGAACATTATCATCTTTTGTCACTGTGAACTTTACCTTCCCTTATTTTTTAAATAATCATTAATTAATTAATCACTTAGAATAAGTGATTGCAATTTTAGAGCTAATTATCTCGGAAAGAACCAAAATGAGCAAATTCTCCCAACAACACTACATGTTCGAATTCGGCGACAGAGGAGGAAATTAACTCATGGCATGCATCAGATAATATCTCCTGTAAAAGTCCTAAAAAATTTACAGTTTCAATACGAATTGAGACTTTTAAAGTTTTGATGTGAATCGAACTTTTGAGATTCATTTTAGAGTTAAATTTTCTGCTAGATTTAAAAAAAAAAAAATCATTGACAAGGCCTTTGCAATGCTTACTGTCACGGTCCACTGGTCTCACAAAAGCAGTTCTTTTTCGACCACTTTACAAAAATCGCCCTTTCTAGCTTGCAATTAATAAGCTTCCATGGATCCCATTCTGGTCAATTGCTTACACTCTTGGAGAATCCTTATCTTTTCTTGTTTGTCTTCATCCTCCAGGGTCCTTAAAAAGGAGAAAGACATTGCATGTGCAGTAGAATCCAAAACCCTTCAAGACTTTCCCGTGCTCACATGCATTGATGGTTGGGCAGGGAAGGAATTCAAAGCTTCTTTTGATTCTACTGCTACTGCAAACATGTACAAGAGCTTCCATCCTTAAGCAATTCTTTGTAAATTTCGCTGTTCAAGCAACAAAATCTAAAATCAGAAACCAGTCAAATCCAGACTTTCAATGGTTCATTACTTCATCGAGTAAGAAATGCAAAAAGAGCGAGGGCCCAAGAACCCAATTCCAAGTACCTGAAGATAAAAATACTCAGGTACCCGAGTTTGGTCTGGCAATAATGAACTCATAAGAAGAAATAAATGCACTTGATAGTTGATGGAGTTGCGAATTATGAGAGAAACCAAAAGAATCATAATTATATATCGCCACATTATAGCCACAACATTCATAGAATTAATTTATGTAGTTTGTCAGATTGAATCTCATCCTCCTCCCTAAAGTACAAACTCGCAATGAACAGCCAAACAATCTGAAATTTAATCACAAACGGCGGCATCAACCAATCCATCATCAATTCCCCACGAAATCCAGCCACCACACGAGCACCAACCAGCACAACGCCGCCCCGCCGGAGAGTCCGATCGCTGCCGCCGACGTCAAGGCGGCCGCGGGGGCGACCTCGGAGCCCAGTTGCAGCTCGTCGGGGTTCGGCGGGCTCGGGCTAGAAGGGATCGTCGGGAACGAGCTCTGTGGAGCGCCGTCGCCGCCGGGCGTGGGGAACGCCGGCATTATCTCCGGGGGCAGTGCCGGCGCGGCGGCCCCGAATTCCGGGAAGAACGGCAGGGTTGCCGGCGGGCCAGAAATAGCGGAAGCCTTGAGCTTGAGAGGAAAAGCGCAGCAGCATGGCGGCGGCTTCGCCGCAAGCAGCAGCAGCAACAGAGCGAGGAGGAGCAGAACACACCCACCGCCTCCCGCCATGGCACGGATCGCTGCGGGACTAAGAATATATTACGCCTGTGGGGGGTCACGAGAGGAAGGGAAGTAGAGAACTCGAGACATGGCACAGGTTGGCATTTGGCAATGGCAGGAAGGGGACAAACACGAGGCGTCAAACAACATGGGGCTGGGTTAATTGACTAGCTAGCTAGCTAGCTCATCACGAAATGGCCTGCTCCGAGCTGATTCAAGACGTGTAATGCCTCCGTGATTGGCGGTGTCGAAGGGGGGGAGTGATGAACTGATGATGAGTTAGTAATTGTCGGCTTTCTGCAATTTTTCTGACGAGCTCCTCAGACCCACTGTAGAACTCCATGAAGGCGGCATGGCGAACGGTTGATTTCTGTGCTTTCTGTATTTAATGTTCAGATGAGGGTGAGAAAGTACGTAGGGTAATTGATGTGGTCCAAGATATGAAATCGAAGTAACTAGATCATGGTGAACAAATTCTCTGTTCCGAAATTCTCTTTGTTTCTGTGTTCCAACTCGTCGGTAATGGCCGACGAGTCCTTCAATCGTCGATCGGACATCACTGGCGGGCGGAGGCTACCGCCCTGAACAAAACTATACCCTAGGAGGTACGGTGAACCCGTCAGGGATCGTCGCAATTGTGATCTCGTCGGATTCACTGTCGAATCCTGCGAGATCGCAATTGCGACGATCTCGACTGATTCACTGTTCTCCCAGGATATCGTTTGATTCGAGACGACGATCAGAGACTAATGATGATGTCCGATCAACGATCGGAGGACTCGCTGGTCATCGCCGGCGAGTTGGGACACGAGGACAGAGAGAATCTTGGGACAGAGGATCCCGCTCGCTTGATCATGTCGGATCGGAACCTCCAAAGTGCAGGATTCGGTAGTAAATTGAGCACAAGGCAAAACCTCCGTCTCAAAAATCTCCCTGTCCCGTCTGTCCGGTTCCTCGACGACAATCGTCGAGTCATCCGATCACCGATCGGACGACCGCCGCCTTGAACAAAATTATACCCTAGGGGATACGATGAACTCGTCGGGATAGCCGCAATTGCGATTTCACCATATTCACCGTCGAATCCGACATGATTACAATTACAACGATTCCGACCGATTCACCGTTCTTATAGGATATCATTTGATTCGGTACGACGATCAAAATCCATCGGTAATATCCGATCGACGATCGGATGGCTCGCCGACCGTCATCGGGAGAGCAGGATAGGGTTTTTTTTTGGGACAGAGGATCCGAAGTGGCACAAGGACTGGTCCATCACGAGCTGTGAGTCAATGGAGAGGTGGCCCGGCAGAAGAAAAAGGAGACATGCTTACAGAGTGGCGATCCTGGAAAGTCAAGCATTCTTCACGGAGCAATAGTGTTTTGTTTGGTCTAATTCTGAGGAATGAGCATTATTGAGATCAAACCATGTCGCTCTCAAATTAGTTGCAATCTCTGATCTAAATCACACGGCGGCGCAGTGTACAAGCGAATTAACTAGCCACACGGAATCATACTCGTACGCATACGGCCCGTATACGCCATTAGTTTGCTCGCTAATTTTTATATTTATTATCACTTAAACTTATATACAAGTCATTAGGATTAGAATGAATAAATAACTATTTATTTATCGGAAGACACGAGAAGCGTGATATGCATTTCCTAACTTCCCCAGTTGGGAAAGAAGAAGGAACACCAATAAAGATGCCCAAGTGAAAAGAGCGTGAGTACTGATGATCATTTACTATACATCGAGTGATTATTCCCCAGTTTAAATGCTAAATGAATGAAACAATCATAGATTTGAGAACATAATAATTCCCCTTCATAACCATGTCGTGACACAGTAGAATTACTCCTGACTTATATGTTAACAGTGCCAATTTGGTGGCCAAAGAGTTACCCATGCTTCAACGAGAAGCCTAATGACAACTTCTTAATTCCTCTTTCACTCACCTTGGCAAAATTCAAAACCTAGCAAGGCCTTCGAAGACAGCATCTTCATCTCTTCCCCTTCAATATTCTAATTAAGGATTGATTGGTGTAACATTCAATTCTGTCTTATATACTTCTTGCTATTTGAGCAGTTTTCGATTTTTTTTTCTATTTATATTCTTGCAAATTCTTGTGTTTCATTGGATCAAAAACAGAGCAGAATTAATGATGGAAGAGAATGGCTACTATGAGCCAGACCATGGCTACTACCCCATGCAGCCTTCTGAATTTGAACCCGACGGCTTCGATCGCGTTAATCTCAAGCTGACGACCTTCACCATGGATGAACTCTCCAACACTGGCAATCTTCTTCCCAACGACGACGACATTGGGGTTTTCGACATGGAGCGGGAACTACAATCCCACATGATTCATGAACCATCGTTAATCTCAGACATCTACGAGAACCAACACGACGTGATTGCAGAAGAAGAAGGAGGATTAATCTACTCCATGGATCCGCATTACAGCCACATCAATGGAGTTGCAACCGACCTCAATGGCAACCTTCTGACAACGTCGACGTCAAGCCTTCTGCAGGCTCCGCCTCCGGCGCCGCCTTCTTTCTCGTTCAACATGTTCGTCGATCCGCTGCCGCAATCCCGGCTACTGTTCCAGTCCCTGCCGCAAACCTACGGAGCTTTCTATGGTTTGGAGGACGAGAGGGAGGCGAGAAATTTCGATGGCATGGGCTTGAAGTTGAATAAAGGCGAGGTGAAATCTAATTTCGCCACCGAGAGACAGAGGAGGGAGCAGATCAACGAGAAGTACAAGGCTCTAAGGCTCCTAATTCCGAACCCAACAAAGGTATGCACTACAAATCAACCAAACAGAAAAGCACAAAAAAAATGATCAAATTATTTTGGGTATGAAGGTTGATAGAGCCTCCATCGTCGGGGACGCAATTGAATACATCAAAGAGCTGCTAAGGACCGTGGAGGAGTTGAGAGTCCTAGTGGACAAGAAGAGACAAGGCACGGAGAGGAGAAAGATACTGAAGCTGGACGACGTCGACGAGGGTGCTGCAGACATGGACCAGAGCTCCTCGATCAGGCACCTTCTCGACGATGAGCACGGCCACTCGCTGCAGAGTGACCCGCTCAGGAGCTCCTGGCTCCAGAGGAGGTCCAAGGAGAGCTTAGTCGACGTCCGAATTGTCGACGACGATGCTAACGTGAAGCTCACGACGAAGAGGAAAGCCGAGTGCTTGCTCCGCGTCGCGCTGGCTCTCGAGGAACTCCGGCTCGACGTCGGCCATGTTGCAGGGGGGATCATCGGAGTTCACTACGTCTTCATGTTCAGTACCAAGGTGATGCTTACCGCTCTAGCTAGCTAATTGATTTGCCTTTTGCCGAATTTAAACTTTAGAAACAATTCAGTAGATTTTATTTGATGCCGTTCTTGTGTATTTTGCAGATTCCTGAAAGGTCTTCGGTGTATGCAGGTGCCATAGCCAAAAAGATCCTTGAAGCCGTAGATAGCACATGAACTATGGCTCTGTTACAAATAAATTCAGAAACAATCTAAAATTCAATAGATACTGTCTGATGAATCAAAGATTCATAAACCAATTAGCCAGAAAACAAGAGAATCAAACATTCATACCGTGTTGTTTTTATTTTACTATGCATTCATTGCCTGATATTGTGGTTTGATTAAGAGTAGCAATTCATTTTTAAATAACTATCAATTAACCTTTGGCTTTATAGGCATAGTTGTCTTCAAATTCTTAGCATGAAGGAATATTTCCAGATCATGAAAATATTCAATTGGACTCGGCCCAAGTTACTGTCTATATTCGTGTGAATTTATGTGACAGTATGATGCAATTCAGCCTTATTGTTGTCGGATTCATTGAACACAGAGAACAATCCAAAAGGCAATCCATTCCTCTTTTCTGGTATAATTATAAAGTCTCTGTTTGAACGAGCATAAAAAAATGTTTGAGGAAGTTAACTGGAAGTTTCCTCTGAAAAGGAACGGGAGTTCGATTAGTGCAGAAGGAAGACTGTGAACATTGACTGGCTCCTTAATTGCTGAGCAAAGTCCACCATCAACTCAACCTTGGGCCACATGAAAGATCTGATAAAGTTCCATACTTTGGTAGTGTAGAGTGGTGCTTGATGAACAGAAGTTGCATGAAGGGAAACTTCATGTGTAGATCGCGTGGAGACTCCATATTATGGGCTAATTGCCAAGATTTTCAACAAGGATCATCCTTTAAAATAATGGCGAGAGGATTTGTATGCTTCCTTACGTCCATGGCCACTTTGGCCCTCTCAATTGCATCACACTTTCCAAGTGGGTGCTCAACTATTTGTTTTGTTTGGGGTCAATGTGATGGAGTTATCTAGGAAGTGGATAGGAAGGAGGAAACAAAAGTAAAGGAAAAAAAAAATTGATTAACAAGAATAAATGAGGAGTCCCCTCTTGCCTAAGTTAACATATATATGCGTGGAGAATTTTTCCTGCACCTTATAAATATTAAATTCTTATGACGATTCGACATGCGTTTGGGGGCAATAATTAAAAAGGATATTGGGATGAAGAATAATAACATCTTAGAGCTAGGGCTATTAGTACTAATTTGTTTCTTTAATAACAAAACTTTTCATACTTATCTTCGACAAGCATATCTTCTGTCATTCCTTTCTGGATTATAATTAGCTAAAGAATATCAAAAACCATCCAACAAACATAATCTAATCTCGCCGAAGCATGGAAATCTATGTAATTAGATCCCCACCAAGTTGTACTTATTGGTGAGTGTGGTGGCCCACGTTCCTGGTTTTGTGTCGTGATGTGGCTCATTATCTTGGTATTAAAAGATTATTATATTCGCTAATCGATGCAAACGTGTTCCTTAGCGACTAATCAAAGTGCTGTATATTAACGATGGCAACTATTTTTTGTTGTTGCCGTAGCACACTTGCCATCTCGAGGAGACACATCAACATTTAAAGCGTTCAATTCTGACTGACCCATGCCGTTCGGCCATGTTTTGTCATGACGCAGAGCGTTCTGCACCTCATCCAGTTGGTCGTTCATAAAGCTGTGCGATATCGATCGATTTTTCATAATTAACTTATCTTCAACATCTCTCAATCGATTTTTAAGATCAACATTAAAAAAAATTAATAAATTGTGAAATCACTAAATCGAATATTATGACTAATGTGACGGATTGACTTTATTATATTTTGAACTCTAAATTTCGAAATGACAATGTCATATGATCTAGTCGGACAGCATGACGCTCCGTAAAGATGGGTCATTTCTAAAAAATGTCGGATAGTCCGGCGTAGTGGGGCATGAGACGGGTTGGATCGTCACTAACCCGAGTTTCATCCGGATCGGATGTCCCAATCGAATAGCTGGCCAGTTAGAGTTTTGAACTAACCCCATCAGGGAGCACTAAGTGTGCAATCTAGCATCAGCTGATCGACTTACTCCTTGCGTTATAGTTCTGTCTTCCTGGGGACAGGCCGATCGGTCGATGTCCGAGTACACCACGGCTCGGCACGCCGTATATGTGTCGACCATCATGCCGTTTGCCTCACAGATTGGTGTTCCTTGAGATAGCCGATCAGCATACTCCCTACGGGTGTTACGGCTAGGGGTGAGTATTCGGTTAAAACCGAACCGAACCGAACCGAATAGACCGAAAACCGAATAAACCGAAATTTTTCAAAAAAAACCGAACCGACCGAATTACATAATAAAAACTGAGAAAATCGAACCGATAAAATCTCGGTTAATTCGGTTTTTAACCGAATTAACTGATTTAACCGAACTTTTAAAATTTTATTCGATTTTAATTAAAAAAACAATGATTTTATTTTATTTAATTATATTTTTAAATAAAAATAATTAAATTAATATTCTTATTCAGTTTATTCGGTTTAACCGAATTACAAAATTGAAAATTGAAAACCGAACCGAATTAACCGAAAATCGAACCGAATTTAGAGAAAAAAATCGAAAACCGAATTAACCGAATCGAATTCTAAAATTCGGTTAGTTCGGTTCGGTTAATTCGGTTTTTCCGAATTTTTGCTCACCCCTAGTTACGGCTCAGAAGTGGTCATTGTCAGCAATCGTACCTACTTTTTGACACCACGCAGATAAAGGTAGAAATAGAGTCGGCACACGCCGGCTCAGGCTGACACCACTCATGTCCGAATTGCGGAGATATCGTTGACACAATACGTTCCTAATAAGCTCTGACAACACGTACCATAGCCCCCTTGTATATGTCAGATCATGCGGTGCCGATAGGCGAGCTGACAGTGGTCCCTGATTCTGTCCCCACATAAGATAAAAATGGGACAAATGTAGGTCAGAAGTTTCGGCCCTCTCCGACTATATAAAGTTTTCCTTCCTTCATATACAGGTATGCGTAATATTTTTAGCTACAATCGTTTCTTCCTTAGCTCCATCTTTTCCACCGAATTCTGACTTGATCGTCGGAGGGTCTTGTCAGGAAATTCTCCCGGTGAGTTGCTGACGGTTGTTTTTTTCGTAGGACAAGCGTTCCTTGGCCGGAATAGTTCTCAACATCACTACGCGATATCACCATCCTTCTTCATCGACAAACTAGTCCCGTCATCAAATTAAGAGTCATACTAATCATCAGTCCATTCCACGGGAACACAAAATTTTTGTTCGGGAAACATGAATAATTTGTCGCTCCATGATAATCATGGAAGAAAATTAATTTTGTAATATAATTAAAAATCTACTCATGAATATCAAAGTTAACTACTAAATTACACCTTAATTTTGGACGCACATTGAAACCCGATTTATTGATGTTTGATAGGGATTTTACCATTGAAATATTATTTTTTAGTAATTATAAAATAAATTAATCATGAAACAAATTATAATTTACAAAATGATATGATTTGACTAATTTACTGGAAAATTTAATGGGAAGATAGTCGATCTTTACTTCTAACATTAAGAGGAGGTGATTGATGTTTTAGTCTAAGAGATCATAATTACGATGGTAAAATAACGGAGGAAAGTAATATCCTATCACTTGAATGACTAAATCTTTTGTTTTTTTATAATTAAAAAAAATCTATCCCATCCTTTTTTTTCAGGCGTCACTATGAAAAAAAAGTTGATAATGATATTTTTAAAATTTCATAATCTTATTTTAGTGATTAACATCAATTATGAGGGTTGAGATTTTTTTAAAATATATATGTTATAGAAGTAATTGAATATGACGTAATTATTAGAAATGTGAAAATTACTATCGTTGATATTTATCTTATTCTTTTCAACCTACGACATTAATATGAATTAGAAAAATAATTTTTAAAAAAATGGAGAAAGAAGTCCACAAAGGCATGGGTAGAATAAAACGATTTTTTATAAAAATTAAAGAAGGAAAAAAAGACACGAACTAGGATTAAACAAATGGATGGAGGGTGATGGGAAGAAGAAAAGCAGGGTTCCTTGCGATCAACGCATCTTAAAGCTCTTCTTCGGAAGTTTGAGCGGATAAGAACAACCTTTTTTCTTCTCTTCTCATCTCCTCTCCCTCCTCCCTCTCTCTCTCCCCCCTCCATCTCCCCTTCCTTTCAAATTTCTTCTCTCATCAGGAGCGAGCAAAGTCGCGGTTGGATTCTTTTTTTAGCAACCAGAGGAATTAATCATGGTGAGTATTCGACCTTCTCCTTGTGATCGTGTGCATCAAATTTAATTGTGTTTTTTTTGTGTGTGTGTGTTCCCGTTCTGGTGTGGTTTAAGTTGGTAGATTTAGTTGGGATATTGATGAGCTTTTGTTTTGGAATGATACGTAATGGAACAGGACGGCGGCGGAGGAATGGAAGAGGGACGGTGGCCGGCGTGGCTGCGACCGCTGCTGTCGACGAGCTTCTTCGTTCAATGCAAGCTGCACGCCGACTCTCACAAGAGCGAGTGTAATATGTACTGCCTCGATTGCATGAATGGCGCTCTCTGCTCTGTATGCCTTGCTCAACACCGTGGCCACCGTGCGATCCAGGTGCATTTCTTTTTCTTTTTACCTCGATTTGGTTCTTGTTCTATCAAATCTAGTTGGCGAGTTGCCTCCTTTTGCAATCTCCCTGTTCTTTGGAACGGAAACTAGATTCTTCTCCCCGCTCGGGGTCGTTACTAATTGTAGCCGCGCTGATAAATCCTTGTTCTGGTTTTGGTAACAGATAAGGAGGTCGTCCTACCACGATGTGATCAGGGTCTCCGAGATCCAAAAGGTATTGGACATCACCGGCGTGCAGACGTACATCATCAATAGCGCCCGCGTCGTCTTCCTCAACGAGCGCCCCCAACCGAGGCCCGGCAAGGGCGTCACCAACACCTGCGAGGTCTGCGAGCGAAGCCTCCTCGACTCCTTCCGCTTCTGCTCCCTCGGCTGCAAGGTACCAGTCAATCTCTCCCCTCCATTTCGAAATAAAAATCTCATCTTTAAACCCAGAAAGGCTGGTGGGGGAATAAAAGGTCCGATCTTGATCGACCTGGTTGACGAAAATGCGCTTTCCAGATCGCCGGCACGGCCTCCGACTATTATATCAACAAAAAGAAGAAAAAGATGCTGAATCTGAAGAAGAAGAAGAAGCTGATCACCGCGCAATCCGACTCGGAGGAGGAGTCGTACACGAGCAGTAGCCGAGGCAGCGAGAAGAGCAATGTGACTCATAGCTTCACGCCGTCGACTCCTCCGCCGACCGCCGCCAGTTTCCGCAGCGCCAAGAGGAGAAAAGGCATTCCCCACCGAGCCCCATTCGGAAGCCTAATAATGGAATTTTAGCTAGGCCGGCCACTATCATTCAGTACACCCGATAAGATCGGTCAAATAACGCCACTCAATCTCAATAAAGTCACAGCAGATGAAGAACCCTGTAATCCTAGTCGATAAACGTAGCTATAATCATCTGTATTGTAAAGCTTTGACGTTATACGCAAGAATTAGGTGGGAGTTTTGTGATAAATAGATAGATAGATTATAGATCAATAGATAGGTTGATAGACAAGGTTGTAGATTATAATAACTCAGTACTGTACATACACTCTCGGAAGAACAACTTGTTTGGTGCTTGCAGTTACAAAATATCAGTCAATTTTGTCTTGTGATTCACGATGAAGAATGATTCTGCACCTCTGTTTCCATCTCGGTGGGCGGACTGCCGAGCCGCGGAGGCGGTGTGCCAGGCCTTGTCCCCTGCGCGTCCCCACCGTGGCGTTGTTGGCGTGGTCAGTGGCCAGTGGTGGTCCTCTGTTGTTCTATGGGCGATCGACCCAACTTCCACTGAGGCTGCTCCTCCTGCAAAGATTTTTATAGAAGATCAATTTGTTTTTCGCAATCCATTTTGCACCATCCTACATGATTATTATTATTATAACTTTTCTCAAGAGATAGAGAGACTAGCTAGAGAGGGACTAGTGGAGCAAGTGCTGGGTTCTCTTTCAGTTGAGGGCACTAAGCAATCTCCTCTTTGTCTAGTGGCAGTGGTGGACCTGTGGTTGCGATCGATGGTGGTGATGGTGGAAGACAAGGTGAAACTACAGTGCTTGAGAGAGAGAGAGCAAGTTGCAGCATCTTCCTGACTTTTATCAACACATCTCCATCAACTCGGAACCTTATCATTCCCCGGTTTCCATCTTGATCAGTGAGTGACTCTTTCGTTCTGATGTGGACGTTTCGTGTCATATCTGTTTCGAGGTACAGTGTCCCGTGCATGCATTCGGGGCATCTTGGCCTTCAACTTCTAGGATTGCACACCATTCCTGGGGAGGTGTACTCGATTCGACATTAAATGCCTGTGATCATCTTCAAGTTTGATACGGAAGGAAAAAGGAACCAAACTTTTAGGAAAGCAGGCATCTCTTTCTTTCTTTAAAATAAAATAATTTGTTTAGATTGATTCAGGAAAATCGAGTGAAGCTTCAAACAGGCATGAATGTGAACATCCCCTACAAACTTCCAAGGCCGGCGTCAACGATCATTTGTCTGCGAGGTGAAGTCAAGCAATGTAGCCTTGTAAAGTCGTTTAATAAGAAAAATATAAGTTGTATTTAATTATAAATATTATTTTGGAGGGCAGCTTCCTTTTTTTTTTAATTTTTTAAAAAGGGAAAAATTGGTAAAATTAAAACTGTCGAGTTTAGGCAGAGAGCACGAAGTCTTGTGGAAAGGAGCAAAGACAGTCTCCAATCCAATATGCTACTTTTCAAAAACATGGAACATTCTTTGGTTCGAGACCTACACGCCCACTTACTAGATCATATCAAAGCCCATCTTAGTGGAAAGAATTAGATTCCATTTGAATATTTTTCTACTTTGTCTAATTCTTTTGCGACAAGTGTGAATCACACATTCCAAAATATCTAAATATCTACAATTTTTTTTAAAAAAAATTGATATAGATTTAAAAAAAAAAAACAAAATAAAGATAGCGACCACTATGAAAATGCTTGATAAAAGTTGTTTCTGTTCGAGACCTGGAAGGTTTTGAGTACTCATCGGTGAGATGTCTTTGATATTGATGAGATCGCCGAAGAAGTGGTCGAGGATGGAGGAAGGAAGGATGGTCCGAATCCCTGCAAAGTTCAAAAGGAGATTAAATGCATGTCAGGGAGAAGACTGAAGAGTCGTGGCTCAACCACTCTCCAAGTCAAGTCTCTACTATGAAGGTGGAGAAGAAGAATTGTAAATAAGAAATACAGGTGGGGGTTTATGGGTGTGCGCGTGTGCATACCTTTACTCGCAGGAGTGAGATTCTTTTATACCACTGCTATATAATAAAGGCATGATATCTCTCTCCTCCAGATAGATTAATGAGATATCATACTCTGATTGTTGTAAATATAGAGAAATGGAGGGCTTAAATGTGAATTAACATAGTTTAAGGGTATAGTTTGGATACCTCGAAGTTTAGGAGTTAAAATACAAAATGACACCTAGCATAAGTTCTCCGAACTATAAAGTGGTGTAGCATAAGTTTGTCATACTCCGATTTGCTCTACAATTGGGTTGATGTTCTCCGATCCACTATCGTGGTGGTCAGTAGAGCTGTCAAACGGATCAACTCGTGGCGGGGTGGGACGGCCCGTAACGGGTCGACAATTTGGTGGGGAGGGGGCGGGTCGACTCGTCATCTAGGCGGGTTGGAAAATCCCCAATCCAATCCAAGGTGGGTCGCGGGTTAGGCGGGCCAACCCGTGGGGCCATCAAAATATTTTTTAAAAATTTAAAAAAGTAAAAAAATCATATATTTAGATTTCATCAATCTAATATATCAAAAAATATATTTTTTAAATATAAATAGATATAAACGAGTACTCATGTAATGAAAAGTATTATTTTTTATTTCAAAATTATAACAAACAAAGATAATAAATTGTCATAAAACTTGACTAACATATGGTTCTCAACCCGCGGGCCAACCCAAGCTCGTCGCGGACCGACCCGTGCGGGTCGCGGGCTTAGGCGGGTTGGCCCGCGGTGGGCTTTGGTTATTTAAATTCTAATCCAACCCACTTAAATTGGTTGGCGGGGTGGGCCAACCCGACGAACCCAGCCCAATTTGACAATTCTAGTGGTCAGGCATGGCTCCACCTAGCCTGGGGGAGGAAAGAACTAGGGTTGGGTGATCACGTTGAAGAGGGAATCCTATTTTGCTTCGTCTTCGTTTCCCTGTGGCTGATCAGTTGGATCCAAGCCAGGGGGTTGTTACCAACGCAAATCTCAGATAAGGCTCCATATGTGTAGATCGATCTTGGATTGTATGCTTCTATTTGGTTGTGTGGCCACTGTTAGATTGGATTTTGGTCTTGGAGGATTGTATGCTTCTATTTGGTTGTGTGGCCACTGTTAGATTGGATTTTGGTCTTGGAGTTGGGTTTCATTCTTGATGGATTTCTTGCTGCTTTTGTGTCATTCGGGAAGTTGTTCTGTTCTTAGGTTTTGGATGATGGATGGAATCCGAATTGAATGTGATCGAAAGTTTGCTACTCTAATTTGTGTTTTGACAGCGGATGGATCTGTTTTGATTGAATCCAGTTTGGGAGTAGAACTATATGCATTAGTGTTGTTTTTGTTTGTATCATATTGAGGTTCTGATTGGTATGTAAGTACATTGAGAGAACACTGTCGAGTGTGAGCTTAAGGTCTTGTTGTGGGTTCTCAATTGTTGTTTTTGGTTCCTTCCTTGTCTACCGTGAGTGGTGTTTTGGTAGTCTATTTAGATGGATGGTTCTGCTTTGATTTGGAAGGTTGCTTGATTTGGATTAGGAAGGGATTGTGCTGTGTTATACCGTGAGCTAAGTTGTTCTGTTGCGTTTGGGGAAGCTGAGAGGTGGTTGTTGGGTTAACTACGACTATTGAGATGGGTTATGAAGAGTTTGGGTTTAATCGCAATTATACTTAGCGTGTAACTTAGTTAATTTATTAATTGTATAATTAACTAAGTTGAGTATTTGATGCAGGACGCTGATCGATTGTAGATATATTTTGGACCGGGTTCTCTACGAGCCGGACTTCTTCCTATTGAGGTAGGTACCCTTAACTTATCTTTTTTAGATATAGTCAAACTCTTATGAATAGTTAGATATGGATAGTAGTAGGGATATCTTTTCTTTTCGTTCCTATATGACTTCAATTGGTACTTATTATCTGATTAGATTTACTGCTTACTATTACATATTACTGTGTGTATCGGATTTACAGACATCATATCTTATACCTTGCACTAGGATTATGATATGGTGCATAACGGTTATCTGGACTACTGCATATCAAGTAGATGATAGTAGGGTTAGATAGTTGGTGATGCATGAGATAGTGATATGCATTATCGTTGCATGTTGTGTACGAGGGTGACCTTTGACTCCCTGGAGATTGAGATAAGTCGTCGGACATGCTACAGGTGTAGGGGCATATGTAGGCAACCTTTGACTTCTTGGAGGTTGAGATGGGTCGTTAGACTTTCTAGATTACCTGTCGTGTAGTCCCAGTTCCATTCTTCGTTAGTGGATTATAGGTCACGGCGCTGCGACAGGTCCCTTACTCTATCCGGAGATAACGTGGGGTTGGGAGTGTTACTTTTCCGTAGGGTGGAATACTTTCAGTGTCCAAGACCCTGCCCATTCGATTTCGCAATATACGGGACGGTGACTGTCTGAGTGGAGGGAGGACACGGTCAGAGCCCTACCCACTTGGTTTCGCATAGATGCGACAGTGGTCGACTGCAATCAGTGGTGATCCATGTTGCATCATGAGCATAATATGCATTTTTGCATATGCTTGTTATTGCTGCACTTGATTGACATGCATATTCTTGGGTTTGGATCGACACATGTATGTATTTTCTTTTAGGCGATTTCAGTTATGTGTTTCCTATTATTGCATCTTCAATTGTGATGGTTGGTGACTTACTGCTAGTATACCTTTATGTGCATATTATTTTGTATTCGCTGAATTCTTTTGACTTACCCCGTTAGCTTTATTTTTTCTCCTTTTAAGGATGATCGATTGGAGCGCCCGGCGGTCTATCCCAGTTTGCGTGTGTCGAGGCGATTTCGTGGTTTTCCTGTATTTGATGTTGGTATATGTTAGTACCCTTTTCATTTGTTCATTCTTTGTATTTCCGCCGTTGTACTTTTGATTTGTTGTGTCGCCTTGCATGTCGATATGGTTGTATTTTTGTGTATCATGGAGTCCTTCGTTTCTATTCGTTTTGTCGTATGTCGTATCGGCACGCAGCTTTTCTCCACGACATCGTTTTCTTTTCGTTTCAGTGACTTGTTCCAGCCCTATCGGCTGTGATACAGGCAGACTAAGAAGGTCGTAGTGGTTAGGTTTTCAAATTGCCCGCCGGTGCGAGAGAAGTTGTCTGATCGGTATCAAATGGGCGATTCCTTAGGACGTGACATTGATAAAGAAAGTGTCATATTATCATATCAACGGGCATGTCATCGACGTTCTATTTTGTAGAGGACTACGTTGCGTCATGTTATCGTTGTGATGTGCACCATGCGCGTACTATACCCGCTCACATGACGTCTCATGTGCTATACCAGTCCACATGATGTCCCACGTGTTATCGAGAAAGCTAAGCTAGTTGGCCAGAAGGATTCGGCCTGTTGAGTCGAGGGGCGTTGGGTCGGCGAATCTGAGACGCTTAAGCAGGAGGTGTTGGATCGGCATAACCAAGCCATGTGAGCCAGGAGTGTCCAGTTGGCAGGACCAAGCAGCAAGTGTCAGATCAACAACGCTAAGAGCAAAAACTTCAGTTGATGGGGTCAAGTTAGGTGTGCAGGAGGTGTCGGATAGACGGGGCCAAGCTAAGTGAGCCATGGGCATCCAATCGACAGGACTAGACGAGGCCAAGCCGAGTGAGTCAGGAATGCCCATTCGACAGGACTAAGACAGATGAACAGGGGTGGCCAAGTTGAGACAGTTCAGTTGTGTGATTGAGTTGAAGAAATCGATATGTGAAGTCTACCTGACCGAATTAAGGACCTGAAGTATGAATCATTATTTATCTCGGATCAAAAGTAATCTTATTTTTATTAATTTGATCATTAAATAAATTCAAAAAAAATAGATGAATCATGATGCCATCTAAAACAGTGTTTAATATATATTCAAGAAAATGAAATTTAATTTAGAATTTTATGAATTTAATGATAATCTAATGAGGGTTAAATTATAAAATCATAGATATCATATCCATATTTTGATTCTGATTCCCATATACCAAACATCATATATAGAAATTAAATAGATTTTATTCTTATTCCTGCATTTTAAACTCGTTTACCAAACTTTAATTCCCGTATATCAAACATCATAAATAAAAATAAAATATATTTTATTCTTATTCCTGTATTCTAAACTCACTTACCAACCACCCCTAATATCACCAATAGTTCAAAATTCAATGCCCTCACCGACTGGATCAGCTGGTTAAGACACTCGCACTTGAAATGGAGGGCGTGGGTTCGAGGGTCGACAGTATAAACGAGGGGTGAAACCTCGGCTGCTGTTTAAAAAAATCCCTCGCCCTGGGTGTCTTGGCCTGCCCAGCATTCACCGTGATTTACCCCCTCTGAACACTTATGGGGCAGAGATCAAAAAGCCGTTGGATTGACGGTTCCAACTTTTGAAATAGTTCAAAATTCAATACTCAGCGTGAAATTAAAACCCTCCTTGCATGGACATCGGCACCTCTCACCACCACAGTCCGCACTATGCCCCATGAGACATACTTGATGAGAGTACTATAACCACGAGATCATAATTTTGATTTTTAGGAGTGAAAAAATATGTAAAAATAAATTCTGAATTCTAAACAGATAACTGAAATAACAGTGACAGCAGTGAAATACATATAAGAAAAAATGTCCAAGAGGGGAAACGCAATAATTTCTAGTGCAGGGTGATAAAGAAAAAATTACAAGCAATCAATTGCCCATTTTTTAAGAAAGAAAAAAAAAGGGTCAGTATTTCAAGATGCATTCTACCATTTTCAGGCAACGGAAGTATTATGTGAAAGTTCTCCCAAGGCAATAGCTACTGAAGACTACATAAACTAAGATTGAAAGCCAGTGACAAACATCTCAACACCAACACCGAACAAACTCCATTAACCTAACAATAGAACTGGCTGTTATGTCTTCGAATGTCTGCCAGAAATCCTCTCTTATGGGATGCCAAAGTAATAGTGAATATACTCGAGGTGCTACCTTAAATTCAATTCCTACAACTAGAGAGAAGCAACAACATCAAGTTAGTTCGGCATCAGTTTCATGTCAGTCATGAGTGAAATAGTTTGCCGAATGGGACCAGCTAAGGGATGGATATGCGGCTTGAAGATGCTGCTGAGTGTTACAGGCGCTGCCACCGGTCTCATTTGTGGGGCTACCAGGGTCATCGGGAGAGCCGCTCGATGTTCCAGCTTCAGAAGGGGGGCTGGCGACTAGAGGTACTCCGAAGCCTAAAATCTGCGGCGGCGGTGAAGGTTCCTTCCTTATTGGCTCTGGCTTTGGTTTCTTCCCTCCTACAATGAAGCTTCCCACAACAACCTGGATCAAAACAGAATGAAACTAAGAACATAGTTTACATGTGGCATTGTTAGGACAAATTTGGATCTAATTTCCTAATATTTAACCTGAAACTCTATGTAAGAAGATCACAACACCAGAAATATTCAGATACGTAAATCACTTTTAATTGTTGTGAGGGGCAAATATTTAAAGTTGATGTTTTACCTGCACAGGTGTAGCTGCCACAAGCATTCCAGTAACTCCACCACCAAGAATGCGACCATCAGATCCAGCTAGTGCAACTGTCAACCCACCGCTTCTACTACGAGTACCACCTTCTTCTGTAAGCAGGAAAGAACCTGACAGAGAGATGATCTCATAGCGGCCCTGCATGAACATTCCCAACATGTGACACAGGGGATGGCAACATGTGACCTTGTAAAAATGTCATGTAGTCAAAACTCAAGAAGAGACAATCACCCAAACATATTTTAGTGTGATCAGTTTAAAATGATTACGAAATAATTATGTGAATATATGTGTGTTTTGGTCAGGTATGTGTGTTCTGAACGCTGTTTATTTCAATACCACAGTTACTGAATTTCAATCTTAGGTGCGGCAACTAAAGCCATTGTAGTCTGAAAATAATTTGACATAAGATTTATTTTAGTCGCAACAAAATGATTCAATAATGATTATAACAAAACCCCCACGGGCATAGCCGAGTTGGTACTCGGATGGTAGATTGCCACAGAAGAGCTGGGATCGAATCCCCTGGGGAATAATCTCCTTGGGAATAAAATCTCTTCCACCAAAAGAGATGTCACTCGGTCACCGTGATTTACCTCCCTTCCAAATGTCTTGGGGTGAGCATGGAGGGGCACCTAGGGTGAGCATGGCGCGGCACCTAGGGTGTCTTGCCACAAGAATGATTGTATCAAACTCTAACATTATATTTACTTGGAAGGAATTAGGAGGAAATCTAAGGAAATGCATTGAACTTACAGGTTTCTCACCATTTGCCAAAAGAATGATCGTATCAAACCCTAACATTATATTTACTTGGAAGGAATTAGCTGGAAATATAAGGAAATGCATTGAACTTACAGGTTGCTCTTATTGGGATAGAAGGAAGACAAAAAAGGAATTCAAATTCAGTAGTTGTAGAAGTCTAATTGGCATTCTCTTTTTCATGAATGGATAGGAATTGGTTGTAATCTCAGACACAGTAACAAACTTCTGACGTGCATATGGCTCATGGAAGGTATGAGTGAGAACTTATCGCCCAGCACTTGCCTTTTAGACGGCCAAACAAAACTGAGTCTACCTCTTAAAGAGAAAAATAGTTTACCTCCTGTCATATAAAAATAGTCTAGCGCAGCATGAGAAACCCAAAGAAACAACTCTCATTCTAAGAATCAGATGGGCAAAAAAGAAAGCCAGCAGCAACAGTCTAAAGCAAACATTACATCCTTTTCTCCCTCGTTTATTTATCTTCCATTATTCTCTCCATGCAGTGTCATTAAGAGGGGCTTGTTCGTGAAAGTCAAACCTATAATGCCTTTGGAAGCAAATATAACACGATTTAACATCCAAGCAAGGAATGTGTTAATGTAAAAGGCAACACCAAAAACACATTTAACATTAAACATTGAATATTTTTAATCTTCCTGCATTGGCTTGTCCTTGCATGTTTTCGAGGATACACAATATCATGGAAGAAAGTTATGCCTATCACCGTGGGATAAAAAACCAAAGATTTAACTGCTTGAAGTATGAAAGCCAAAGAAGATGTAAAATGAACAGAAGAAATGAATTAATTAAGGTAGACTACAGTCATCACACTGCAAATCTAAATAGTAAAACCACATAAGCTGCAGGAGACGCTACAGATTGACAGTGCAGCACAAACTTGCAGGAGGTAATAAATTTCCTATTTTCATTTTCTCTCTTCCAACAGGTCCAGCACATCCACTCATTAGCAAATGAATACTGATAAGCTAATCTCTCTCTTGAATAACTTGATATTATGTGAAGTGTACTGTTTATGCCACTTTCTGTAATGAATTCTTATTGCACAAGGTGTTTAAAACGTTGATCTTATATCATTCCCCCTCTCCAAAATTCCTTATTATTCTTCTCGCTCTCTCTAACACCTTCAGAACAAGAACGTCAACTTGTTCAGTACAAAGCAAGCTATGGTGGCAGCTAGCTCTATGGACTCATATGATAAACAGTTTGGACACCAGTTGCGTAAAACATGAATTACTGAAAATCCCACATGAAGATATTTAATTGACTTGCAAAGAAAAAAATGATAGAAAGATCATTTCTTTAGTCAGCCACATTAACACTTTAATGATTCGTTCCCATTATGAGATTCATTAGCCTACCATATCAGGATCTCTAGAAACATATCCATATATATAATTTTGTTCTTTAAGCATTCTGAAATGACTAACAACTCAATTAATTTTAGAATTTATATATGACCGAATTCAAGAGAATTATATTTATGCCAAGCAATCAATTTTTTTGGTTTTGAGTCAAACCTCATAAGTTACTGTTCCACCAGATATTGCTGGCTGCCGAAGTGTTACATCAGATATGTCACCATTTGCTGACAGAATACAGACACTCCGAGGTCCTTGCTGTGAAAATGCCATGATTTTTGAAGCAATGTCCTGCCAATCCAAAAAATTAATCTTAATTGAAAAATGATTTACCTCTTTAACAGTTCCATATACCAAAAGCTTTCAGACCAAGCATCAAGAATGGTAGCAAACCAATTCGTCATGCATGCCCTTTGTAAATACATTACAAAAAACACAAACTTCAATGCTCTAAAGAATAAGAAATTCTAGTAAGAGAACTAGCTTAGGAATGGTATCAGACACCATGCACAGAACATCAACGTATGCTAATTTATGAGTGCGAACTTGATGTAATTTGAGATCAATTTACATTCTGGGAGAGAAGAAGAGAGGAGAGGGAGGTGTAATCCACCAAACCTAGAAGGAAGGAGCAAGAGGAAAAAAGCTACAAAATCATCATTGCTGACTTCACCCTTCCATGTCACTATGCCCTCGCTTGCACTTGATCTAGCCCTTGTCACACTCGTCACGCTGGCCTCAACCCTGCTAGGATTACACCACCACACCCGAGCTACACAACTGGCATTGGCCTGCTCACCATAACAAGGCAAAAAGGACTTCTCCATGTGGATCTGCATAGAACACCATTGTCCACTTGGCCTTGGAGACACAATTTAACTCCAAATCATCTCCTCAGAATCATGGAGGAATCCCATATATTCAAAATTTTGGGGAAGTAAATGGAGTGCCTCGATATTTGTGCTCTCCTAACACTCCTCTCCTCTCTCTCTTCCTAGCATGTAAATACAAACTCAGTCTTGCCACTAGTTTATGAGTTAAGACTATGCTATATTATCATTACAAGTTTAAAAAAGTATATGGAGGGTATGTGATCAATCGACTATCTGGCACATATACAGTAGGTGGGAGCATATGTGATAAGTATCAAATATTTAAAAAATATTTACATTGATATTTAAAGTTTGTATCCCATGCAAAATAACTTAAATACAAGTCAGGAGATACTAAATGAGGTAGTTTAGAGTTTTTGGTCGATCTGGTTTAGTTATGCCATATGATGGATTGTGGGTCCCTTTCAATATCTGCCTAGTTGGCCACTTACGTTAATCAAATGGAGCCTTTTTAAAGCCACAGCCATTATATATACTACACAACTGTTCTCAGAAATTGACAGAAATTGTCGTCTGGGTTTCAGAACATAAAGGCAGTTTTTAGAAGAAAAGACAATAAATTGTCGAGCCAACAAAAACACAATCTAATAGCTGACAAAAAAAATTACAGGCTAATATAATTCAGTAATCTAATAATTTTCTCAAAGCGTTAATGAATCATATAAACCATGGAAAACAAAATATGAAAGAATTGCTTCATTATCTCTATTATTTATTGCCAACTTCGAAAAATATGAAGTTAGAATGCCAAACATACACCATATTTCAAGCTCAATTACTTGCCTCTCCAACTTTAACACTAATAACATGAGGAGTGAAGCCAATCCCAGGGGTGCCTGTGCAGACATAAATACTGATGTTACACATTTCTCATAAAATAAAATAATAATAAATAGTTTTTTAAAAAAATGCCAAACCATTAGCAATTTAAAGTGAAGGGTAAAAGATGAATATAAGAAAAAGGTACAGAAGGGGTTAGAAATTCAAGAGATGCTGCTTGTGCACGTGTAAGTTAATTTAGTAATTCATATATTATTGAAGGATTCCTTGCTTGTGATGAAAATGGTTTCCTTAAGGCTTGATTAACAGTGGTTGATTTGAACATGGCAGAGGAACCATTGATTCAACCGGTCAATCCTTGGTCAAGTTCAAGTTAATGCCTAAAATCATATCAATTAAAAAAATGAAACCCTGACCATCCACACTTTTTTTCTTTTCAAAATTCATATTTATGACCAACCAATTAGAGTGGAAAGAGTAAGATGTAGAGGGAGAACAAACAAAATTTTAGTTAGTGTAACAAAAAATAATTTAATTGAGATCAGTCAATTTCAACTAGTTAGGCCAAACACACTTAATTACCAATTGGCTAGCTAATAAAATTCAATAAAATGGAAAAAGAATGGTGTTAGACCAGTTGAGCTAAAATGACCAAGTTTGAATTTTTTGGAGACAGAAAGGCAAGCCAACAAAAAAAATTAAACTCGCACGCTAAAACTAAGTGATCGTTGCTGTATGAACTCAACAGCTGATGATTTAGGAATGCAGCTACGAATAAAATAGAGAAAGCCCAGAAATTTTCTATCGCAATCACCTACCAAAGTTTTAAATTTAAGGAACCTAGATATGGACATTATGCATGAAGAGAAGGTATAAGGACGGCATGTTCACAATAAAAACAAAAAATGAAATAAAATATAATTACCCAATGCATCTAGTTGTTGCTTCTTTCCTGATCCAGGAGGGCGGCCTCGGCGCTTAGCTGTTGGATCAGATCCGGCACTATTAGAGTATCCTGAAGCGGAGGATGGAGTTAATCCCAACGACATGGCACCATCAGGTCCGTATTTTCTTGGTCTTCCTCTCTTTTTCTTCATTGGCTCTTCCAAATTTAAAACACCGCCTTGCCTCACTCCAGAGAGGCCATCCCCTTGGTACAACGAACCGGTCATATCGACTTGTTTGGGGTCAGACGAAGTCATGGGACGGAATGATAGTCGCATGCCCTGAAATATTCCACTCGAATCCGGCGTCACAATCGAACTGTTCGTCGTCGCTCCAGCTCCGTAAGAACTAGGACCCACCACCACATTCGGAGGCTGCGACGCACTCACTCTCTGAGGTTCTCTCCCATCCATGTCGAAACCCTAACACCAATCCTCGCTCCCTGCGCTGCCGCTAAATCAACGAAAACTGTCGTCAGTCAAACCACCGCTTCCTTTCTCCGTAAAACCCAAATAAACAGAAAAAGGGGGACCAAATGCGGGAAAAAAAATACTGAACTTTCACGATTTTTTATCATAGAACACAGCTTTTTAAATGGAAAAAAAATCGATTCACTCCCAAACGAACACAACGCGTCCTACATTTTTCAAAGGCGAAAAAAGGAGATACTTTTCACAGAGAAAGACGGAAAAAACTCATTTTGCCCTAGACCCATCATAGATCGAACGGAAACGATCGGAGAAAAGGGAAGAGAAAGGAGACATACCACGGGGAGCGATCGACGAGCTTCGTCTGGCCGAAAGGAGTGGAAGAATATAGGATTTAGGTCGAAAATGGCCCTGAGACTTGAAGTGCAGAAAAGAACGCTTTTTCTTTTCCTCGCAGATATCGCTGCTGCCTGGTACCGAACCCTCACCGCACCACGAAACCAGACAAAGAGAAAAGTACAAAAAAAGTGGGGAAATGTGTTAATATTCTTAGCTACCGAAGGAAACTATGTTACGCGGTTACACCACGAACTGGGAGTGGGAGATTAATTTGGATATTTGAAAATACGCAATTAAATTAATTTTTAAAACACGATTTGATACGTCTTGTCTTTGCTTTCTAGTTGGGTCGGGCCGAGATTGCTTTAAATTAACCTTTTTTATATATATATAAAAATCATTATTTCTTTGTAAACTTTTTTATGCTTAACAATATAAAGTTATTCAATTCTACTGATAAGAATAAAAATTGATTTGTAATTTTAAAATATTATTAAATAAAGAAGCATGGAATTTTAAAATTGACAGAAATAATATAGTGATATTGAAATATAAATCTAAATAAGGAAAAATGTCATCATAAAAAATAAATATTAATAATATTAATACTAACGAAGGAACACATGGGGTGGTGGCGCAGTTGGCTAGCGCGTAGGTCTCATAGCTCTGAGTTATCCTGAGGTCGAGAGTTCGAGCCTCCCTCACCCCAACTTACATTTTGTGCTGCTACAAAACTTTTTATTTTTTTATTTTTTGTATTTTTATTGTAGTAGTTAGCATGAACGATCGCAGCCGTTCGCCGGCGATAAAGATTGCATTCCAATTCAAGTCTGCCGACGTGATCTGCCAAATCCTTCTTTCCTTTTTTTTCCTTTGAAACAAAATGGAAATCACATGAAATGTTCATAAATCACCTCATCCTTAATTTAATCGAGCAGCACGTTTTCGTGCAATTTATTCGTTTAATTTGAGCACATGAAGCAGGACAACGGCGATCGTGCGTTGAAAATAGTTGTTGCGGCCGACCGCTTCTCCCGCTCGCCCGAAGACCATAGTTTGAAACTTCAAATCCAGCGGTGGTGGCGTTGGATTTCCAACCTCTCATTCCTCGCCTCAAAAAAACAATTCCCAGTTTCTAAAAATGACCAAATCGCACCAGAAGAACGATACAAAAGGGAGGGCGAACGAAGGGAAGCAGAGGTCCTGAAAAAAAGGAGGAGAGAAGAGAACCAGCTGCTTCCGTCTTCTCTCTTCTTCTTCTTCCAATTCATTCCGCGTGAAGAAGAAAAGAGCAGAGCGGACGGAGCCAAGAAATGCATATGATGCGGCGAATCAAGAACATCGCCGCCGGTCACCCTTCCGTCCCCGATCCCGTGAGTCGCCCATCTTCCTATTCATTTTCTTTGGAAATTATGCTGGATCTTTTTTTTCCCCAAGCAAACGATGTAATGTTCGCACAGGATGTTAAGGTTGGAAAGAAAACTACTACAAGTTTCGATGACGCAGTGGACCTTCTTACAGAAAAATCTATGGCCGACAACAAAATATCTACTCTAGATCAACATATCGCTTCGTCAGATGTGAATGTTGATGCAAGAACATTGACATCTGAAGCAACAACAAAGGCAATCAGAGATGATAAAGTTGGTATACAGGATGAGAAGGTTTGCGCAATTTACTTTAATTTGTTTGAAATATTCCCTACCTTTCGGCGTAGGATCGTAGAGAGCGATTGGGGGGTGATTATCGCATTCGAAAAATAAATTCGGATTTAATCACTTGATCAATTTCTCTGAAAAAGGTCTTTGACACTTATGAATGGTCCAACCCGGTTCGGTTCTTCCTTGGTTATGGTACATTGTAGTATTTGGGTAGCTTTGGTATCAACCTCAATCCTTTTCATTAGGGTTGCATCCCAAAGTTCGCATCCTAATGGTTCTCCATTTAGATACCCTCGGCTAGATCTTCGTGCTCAGTCTTCCGAACCATGTATTCGTGCCCAACACTCGGTCAGGTCTTTGATGCCTAATCTTCGACTAGGACTTCGTGCTTAATCTTACAGGTCAAGACTTCGTGCCTAATTACACTAGGACTTTCCTGCACACTCAGTATAATATATTAGATTACCATAAACCTTAACTTTGAATATTTGTTAACATCAAAAATAGGTCTGATTATCTAGTGCTCCCAACACAAACATTCGGTGCACTCTTACGTATATAATTTATGATTGATTTTTGCAGGAGCAAGATGATATACTGATAGATGGTAATGGAACTATGCCGGGTCAAATAATCACAACCACAATAGGTGGACGAGATGGCAGACCTAAGAAGGTATCATTATTTTGTGTTGTTTTCTCTATCATCTCAAACTGGTTAGATGATTTAATACTAAAATGTTGCTTCAACATAAACTTGCACTTGATGATTACAAAGAAATGCAGCCAAATCAATTTTAAATAATCTGATATATCACATAGAAATTTGGTCGACTCAACTTAGTAACTTAATTACTGATTGAATTGCAGATGATGTCGTATAAGGCTGAGCGCATTGTTGGAACAGGTTCATTTGGTGTAGTTTTTCAGGTTTTTATTTTAGATTTATTTTTCTATTTCTTAAGATTTCAAACAACTGAAACGTTGTGACTTATGGTTATTTTTTTTTTCTAATGCAGGCTAAATGTTTAGAAACAGGAGAAGCAGTTGCAATCAAGAAGGTTTTACAGGATAAGAGATACAAAAATAGGGAACTACAAACTATGCGCTTACTTGACCATCCAAATGTAGTTCAACTTAAGCATTATTTCTTTTCGACAACCGACAATGATGAGCTCTACCTCAACCTTGTTCTCGAATACATCTCCGACACTCTTTATCGTACTTTGAAGTTTTATAATCGCATGAACCAACATATGCCACTCCTTTATGTAAAACTGTATACCTTCCAGGTTCACATTTTGTTGCTCTACCTTACTTCTTTTCCAAAGATTTCTCTCCCTTTCTAACTCTTTTCCTAACTAAATTGATTATTCTTATTTATGATTGCAGATTTTTCATGCACTGTCTTACATTCACCACGTTGTAGGGGTATGCCATCGGGATATTAAACCACAGAACATATTGGTAAGGATTATATTGGAGTTTCATATGCATTCTAATATAAACTGTTCATTTTGTGCAAAAGACATGGATAGAAAGGCCATCACTTCTTAAACAATCTATCAAACTAAACAACTATTATAATAGAACATTCAAAAGTGGGAAAATTATCCAACTTGCTAGATCCTTTGCAAATGTATTCCTATCACATTAGAGTCCTCTAATGCAAAATTATGAAGACGTGACATTATTCGAAGTGTTAGTTTAATCTATTTATCAATTTTTCAGGTTAATCCTCACACTCATCAAGTAAAACTCTGTGATTTTGGCAGTGCCAAAATGTTGGTAAGTCAGCTAATGTGTGCTTGACTCTTGTATAGTTTTCTCCTCTGATATCTCTTCATCTCGTTTCAGGTTCCAGGGGAGCCTAATATATCTTACATTTGCTCACGGTACTATAGAGCACCTGAACTTATGTTTGGAGCTACAGAGTACACCACTGCTATCGATATATGGTCAGTCGGCTGCGTGTTGGCTGAGCTTCTCATTGGACAGGTAAGAGGCAAATCTAGTATTTTGATAATTTGATTACATGCACATTTATCATTCCGTTTAAAAATAAGTTCATCTTCATAGGATGAGGGCATAGGCTAGATTGTTTAATGCCTATTATGTGATTGTTTTGTGTAAGATATTGAATAAGTTTATCTCCATGAGTATGGTGAAGTAGTGTAAACTAATTACTATATGAATTCCCTTTGCAGCCTCTATTTCGAGGGGAAAGTGGTGTTGATCAGCTCGTGGAAATCATTAAGGTTAGTTTATGCCAATGGCATTTGTCTTTTCAATAATAATTTTTATCTCACTGATTGTCGTTCCTTCTCAGGTTTTAGGTACCCCAACAAATGAAGAAATCAAGTGCATGAACCCAAATTATTCAGAATTCAAATTTCCATACATGAAAGGTCACCCTTGGCACAAGGTAGCTGAATTTGTATTATAATGATGATCCTCTAGTGATCCAAACAATAACATACCATGTCTACAACATGCAGCTTTTTGCAAATTCTGTACCCCCTGAGGCAATTGATCTTGTGTCAATACTACTTCAATACTCACCTAATTTGCGTCTCACAGCGGTAAGTGTATGATACATCCAAATACAAAATAAAGCTTTTCTGTTTGCACTTCCACTGTAGTAATTAATGTCTTCTCTACATCTTGCCACCTAGTTCTATTTTGATCATTAATGGTTTGCCATGGGTACCTATTCCAAGTGACATAAACCTGTTTGTCATCATTGATACAGTTGGAGGCCTGCGCTCATCCATTCTTTGATGAATTGAGAGATCCCAACACATGTTTGCTTAGTGGCAAACCTCTTCCTCCTTTATTCAACTTCACATCTAAAGGTAATTATGACTTGTTCACCTTCCTGTTTAATCGTCGTCGATGGTCCTTTAAATGAGATTTAAACATGTTTGCAGAGCTTGAAAGTGCTTCTCCTGAACTAGTTCAACGCCTCCTACCTGGGCATTGAACTAAACTCAGGGTCAAGAAGTTTAGGCTGAGTTGGTAGAGAGCTTCTTTTTCCAGTTTTCCTGATGTGGTCGATGGTTGGAAGTCAAGATGGTAAACAAGAACAATTGCAGTTCTAAGGCTGCAGTGTGTGCGTGAAGTGCAAGATTTTGCGGAGACTTGAAGAGACAGGGAAAGAGAAAGGATTATTCCTTCCTTCTGCAGCAGACAGTCTTGAGTTATATCTGACACTACTGATGTCCATCTTATAATTGATCGGAGACATGAAGGGGCAGAGCGAGAGAAAGGTTCCTTCTTCAGCAGTCACTTTTATGTTACATTACCATTGACCATTTCTTGAACGTACGTAGCCTCGTTGTACAATATTGTTCATTGTATTGATCAATTAAAAGATTCTTTGGTAGCAACGGCTCATACCTTTTACCTCCTCTTCTCCATTTCTTCGTTTCATTCATTTCCAATGTCAAATATCTTGCCTGTCTTAACTTTAATATGGATTTTCAGTAAAGGTTAATGACTACAACAAGTAGCAGGTTAAGTTATAATTACATTATGTCCTCTCTATTTGTTATTATCTGACTTGATAAAGAGGACGGGGGAAAGAAGAAAGTCCTGTCTTCACCAACCATGTGTATAATTAGACTAAGCTAATAGTGAAAGGCATGTTAGGTGAGATGTGGATGGGAATTGGAGGTGGTCAGTTGACAAATCACAAGGACACATAATTGTGGTGGTGGTGGGGAAGAAGAAGATAACGACGAAAGATGGACAGAGGAGGTCAACTCCTGTAGAAACTCGGAACATTTCTTAAGAATGGTGGTTGCATGGTACAACCTTTTGTACAGTCTTGGACCTTTTCCTCTTTTTTCTTAGTTTCTTATATTGAAAATTATGAAGTCAGGCCAACGAGATTTTCCCAGAGATCTAAAACATAGGTCAATAAGAACAGTTAGAACAAAACAAACAGATGAAGGTTGCAATGATTAGATGAAGGTTGCTTGCTTTAACTCCAAATCAAAAAGGACATCCTCTGGCACACCATATCAAACACCGATCTTACGAGCCATCCTTAAAATACCACTGTCCATTGTGGCATCTTCTTTGCTGCCCCTCCATTGAAGATCTCATTGAGGGGGTTCCAAAAGCCAATCTCTTTGCAAACTAAAGCCAGCGATTAATCCATTAATCCTGGCTCGCATGTGAGCCACATGATGCCACCACTTTGTGTCTAAACATATATACAAGCAATGCATGTGCTCCATGGCTCCTAATCCAGCAAGAGGGGCCATCAAAACAAACTCTTTTGGCTCCGAACGTACGGATGATTATCTTTAGCAACCTTCATTCTCTTCTCCTAATTATGATTACAGAGAATAATTAGCATGATCAAATAATTCCAACTCGGTGTAAAATCACATGAGTTATGTTGTTGCTAGCTCCGAGATATGGAAAAGGTCGACCTCTTACTTTGAAGTCAACGAGAGTTCAAACTCATATATGCTGATCCTGTCGCGAAGCGAGGTGGACACTCAAGAGTACGTGATCTTCAGAAGATCACGAACTGCTAATGCTGACTCCGATCTACAAGAAAGAGACCGATAAAATCCACTGGAAAAAGTCCCCGGTAAAGTACTCCGACGGTCAAGTCAGTCTCCGGTGGTGAAAGAGCAGCAAAAGTAATAGAACAGTATCGAAAACATTATTGCGCGTACCTTGGAGACGAGGAGTGGAAAGACTTATATAACCGGGGGAGCTAACAGCTTCTGCCCGGTCTGTCACTTTTTGTCGTATACGAGGACAGGATAAGACATGCCCAGGATGACAGGGTATTGTGTCGCATACCGAAATAAGGAAAAGGACGCTGTCAACTTGTGGGCGAGCGTTGTCAGGCACCGTTAGGTCTGACAAAGACGTAGGCGAGCGTGGTACGAGATGCCAAGGTATGACAGGTAGATCATGACGTCAGCGGGATACTTGCGATTCGAACCGAATGGTATCAGGTTTGCGCCGACCTCGTATTCCTTCTGGTAGTCTGGTGTTAGAGAGTGGTTGTTCGGATGAGTCACGACAAAATCTCGAATGCTAGTGCCGGCTAGCGGCTTAGAATGATGATGCCGACTGAGGGCTGGATATGAGCTCGGGCCCAAAGGCCACTATTACCGAGAGTAACTATGCTTCCCGAGTCAGGGTGTGCCCGAGTGGCAATACCCCAATTGGGTCCGAAGTGAATCGCCTGGAGGGTTGATACCCTCGCGGGTCAGGGTTCTTGTGACTCGGGCTCATGCCTTTGTGAAACCTTGGAGCTTAGCCATCCCATGACGCAAGAAGTATTCCCTGGTCCAGGCCAGGCTGAATCAGCTGTTCGAACTATCCATTTGATGGGCCCTCGAGAGCTTTTGACCAAGATCCCCACTAACGGAACGCAAAGATGACCAGCCTACTCGCTCGCGAGATGGGCCAGGCCCATAAACCTGGCCCGTGATCATATGCATTGGTATTTTATTTAGTAATATTATTATTTAAATTTAAATTTAAATTTCTACACCAAATCTGAGTCAAACAAACAGGCCTGCCGTGGCCTCGCAT
Source organism: Boesenbergia rotunda (assembly GCA_024364735.1). NCBI lineage: Eukaryota > Viridiplantae > Streptophyta > Magnoliopsida > Zingiberales > Zingiberaceae > Boesenbergia > Boesenbergia rotunda. The sequence goes on along the minus strand of JAGFNQ010000875.1, from coordinate 113,517 downwards.
GTAAAAGGAATTGATTCGTGGGGAATAAATTAAACCGAGGAAATCCCCATAACTTCATCCAGATCATGTTTTTCAAACGGGGCAGCTTCAAGGTCTTCATCTGCCACTATCGCTGTCCCCTTCACGCGCACAAAGCGGGCCCCGGCCCAGCGCGTCCTCCATAATACTGTCCCTGGCACGTGCCGTTCGCCTCCCGCACACGTGCGCCGCACCCCCTCTTCCCTCCCTCACATGCGGGCATTAACTGCGTGCGACAGCAAGTGGACAAAATACCGGGTTTAATCGAATTAACTCCTCCACACTAAACAAAAATAACATACGATAGTGGATTCGTCATCCACCACCACCACCTCCACCTCCACCTCGCATACCATATGAGTGCAATCGTAGACCACCACGCCATATCATTCTATCACCTAGGGTTTTCTTCGTCCTCCTGCCTTCCTTTTCCTTCTTCCGGATCGTCGAGAAGAGCTTGGCATGGACACAACGCAGTGGCCTCAGGTTGCTCTGTTTATTCGCTTTCAGGGAGTTGGTGTTCTTCCTTTTTATTTTTTTGCCCGGAATTTATTGGCGCCGGATCGATCCACGTCTTTAATCCTTCAAAGCGGCGGCAGCTCGCTTTTCTTTTGCTTTTCTTTTTCTGCCTTTTTCCCCTTCCTTTTATCTCTGCGTTTGCTTTAATTGCCTTTATCTGTGCGGTGCGCTGACATGAAAAGCATCCGTTTGCTTCTTTCTTGCTCAGAGCGTCTGTCGATGGTTAAAGCTTTGATGATAAATAATGATCCGGCTTAGTTGGCTGGTTTCTGATGGTTTGGAGATCGATCCTTATGGCAGGGGATGGCGCTGGGGAAGGCCATGGAAGAATTTGGGCCCTCCGCGACCTCGTTGAGATCGCCGGAGACAGCGGAGATGAAGAGTGGCAGGGCGGTCCGGCCGCCGCGCAAGGAGAAGCCGCCGCTGAAGTGCCCCCGGTGCAACTCCGGCAACACCAAGTTCTGCTACTACAACAACTACAGCCTCACGCAGCCGCGCTACTTCTGCAAGGCCTGCCGCCGGTACTGGACAGAGGGCGGCTCTCTCCGCAACGTCCCCGTCGGCGGCGGCTCCAGGAAGAACAAGAAACCCTCTTCTTCTTCCTCCTCCTCCGCCTCCTCCGCCGCCGCCATCAATGCTCCCAGGAGATCCCCTGCCGAGTACCTCAACCTCTCCGCCACGACCTCCGGAATCCCACAGCAATGCGCGCCGCCTGTCGAGTACAACTATATAAACGGTCACTGCTCAAATTTCGCGCCTTTTTTGCCGATGATGTCCGCGCCATCGCCCGCGGCGGAGTTCCTCTCGGGCTTCGAGCTAATCCGGCCGCCGTCGGCTATGACCTTCCCTATGCCCGGAGGAGTTAACGTCGGAGGGTACGGCGGCGGGGGTAAGCTGCTGTTTCCACTAGCGGACGAAATGAAGCCAGCGGCGGTCCCTTCGAGCGGCATTAATGTCGCACACCAACTGTTCGACGAAAATACCAACAGGCAAGCCGATGAGCTACCTCCTCCCGCAGGCTTCTGGACTGGCCTCATGAACAACAACGGCGGCGGACCATGGTAGAAGAAGAGCTGCTCGATCGATCGATCATACCATGCACCCGTTTCAATCAATCCACAACACCTCAATTACATGATATGATAATTATATCAATCACTTCCTGTAGTTTAACTCTTTCCAAATTGTTGCTCGTTTTATATATCTAGCTAGCTAGAACTGGTTGATCTCGTGTGGGATGTGGAGGAACTGTAAGATGAAAGGTGGCCAAGCGAATTAAGAACCTTGTGAGAATTGAGTGTAATGTTTGTGAAGTTGCATGAATTTCATTTTGTATTTGTCATCCAATTAACTATTCTACCTGCAGTTTTTCACTTTTGCCTCGAGATGTGCTGCAGGTGATCTGGCACAACAAAGTGAAGACTGACGAGGAGATAGGTTAAAGGGAAGAGGGCCATTCTAGGTAAGAACATGATTTGGCTCATAGTACTCGATAAGCTTGTAGCCTTGCACTTTTTATAATATTTGCCTAGTTGTGGTGCCACCTATAATTATCATCATACAAGAGTAGCATGCATGCTTTCCTTTTGTATAGATTATTAATCTATTTCTGAAAGGAAAAATATATATTTTATAGCCTATATATATAGCTTTAATTAATTTGTTGCAATTAGTTCTACACAAAAGAAATAGATTTATAAGAGTATGTCATTAATGTTTTTCTTTTGGATTGGAATTATACTTAGTCACCTACACAGCTTAGGCTTCTAATGGGAGAAATATTATATATAAAGATAGCATTTTAAACTAGATTTTTCATTTGCATGTATCTAAGGGGGTGTGAGAGTGATAATAATTATTCAAGGGATTTATGTGATTTTATGGCATTTGTGATATATAGTTAGGAATTGAGAATTTGTAACTCCATTTGACATGGGATTACAAAACTTCAAAGGAGATAAAATTTGTGGTATTCGATGACTTGATTAGATAGAAAGAATTGCATTTTTAGTCCTTGCACTTTTTTTTTTCAATTTTTATGTTGTTTTTCAATTTCAATCCTTTGTTTGTTTGGAATTCGAATTTACCATCGGTTATTGTCTAGCTGGATATTTTACTTTTGGTGCACAGATTGACTCCATTGTAAATTTCTTAAGTTTACCTAGACATTGAAATAAACAAGAAATACAAAATCAAATTCACATCGCCTTTTAACTTAGCACAACAGTGCCAAAATAGATTATTTTCATGCCTTAATTAGGTAAATGATTATTTAGTTTGTGAATTGTGCAGGAATTAATTAGAATGATAATATGTTCTCTTTGGTCCATGGGAATCTATTGATATATTTATAAGTCCACAATCCCACAATTTAACTATTTAGTAAAATCTTTAAAAATATTTATATATATATATAGGAATTTTTTCTTTGAAAATAATTTTCTCTAATTTTGTTGACGCAAACACCAAATAATCCCTAATTAAATATATTTAAAATAAAATGAGTGGTTGTATAACATAATCAATGATTTTAAAGGATAAGATAGACCAACCACTACAAGAAAAAATGGTTTTAATGACATTGAAAAGTGTCATCATATATTACTTATACTGACATTTTTGATATAGTGACATTAAGTTAAAATGTCCTCTATAGTGATGTCGTCTAAAGTCTTATCATTTATGACAATTCTTAATGTCATTATAAAATAGAAATAGTGACAACACTAATAGCATGAATAATTGTTATAGTGACAAAAAATAGTGTCACTATAAGATTTGTAATGACATTTATATATGTTGTTTTATTATAGTAATGATGACAAATTTATATGTCCTTTAAAATTATTTATCAAGACAATTTTAAGTGTCTTGAATTTTATTTATAGTCATAATAAAAAATGTCACCAATGATAGTTTATAAAGTTAATTTAAAATGTCTCGTTATGTAATTTATAGTGACACATATAAATGTTTGCTAGAATAGTCTATAAGGACATTTAAAATTGTCATTAATAGTCATTTATTATGACATTTTGAAATATCTTCATATGAGTTTTATAATGATATTTTTATCTACATGATTTGATGTTCTATTGTGACATAAAAAATATCATATATTAATAAATATCTCACCCATTTTCAATATTTTATGATATAAATATTTAAACATATAACTAATTAACATAAACACAAATAAAAATTGAAATTGAAATTAAAATGTTAATCAATAATTGCCAATTTTTTTTTTACAATACAAGACTGTCAAATTGGTCATCTTAAAAAATATCTATGCACTAATCACAATCACAAATATATCCAATGCATTTAGTTTAACTAACAAAAAATTAAGTCTCTCCTAAAGCAAAACATAACCAAACTTCCAAACTTTGTTGCATCTTCAATCTTCAACCATCACATCTTAAACAAAATTCAATATTCTTGTCACCTACAAAAAAAATTATATATTAATTAGTTTGTGTAAATGAAATAAAATTAAAGAAATATATAATAAAGAAATATATATATATATATATATATATATATATATATAGATCTAGATTTTTTCATAAGCAAACCAAACCAACAAATGCTAAAAGTTAAGTAGAAGGCAAGATGACCACCGTAAGGTTGCAAAATGAACACGATAAATAATCAACCAATAGATTTAAAACGTGAAACTCTTAATACCATTACTAGTACAAGATGTAATGGATAATATGGGGTTTAAAACTTCAACTCTCAATATGGCTACTAATACAAGAAGTATTGGGCATGCAATTGTTTCAAGTAATATCACTTTGAATTTATAGCTACAAAGCAAGAAAGCAAAAATAAAGCAAATAAATTAACACTGCATAACATTATTTCGCTAAAATCTCTAACTTTCATAGTTATGAGAAACAAAACTATTAAATCAACATTATTGTTCAACCTTCTTGGTGATGGATCATCTAAAATCTCTGCTGCAATTTCAACTAAAATCTCCTCCCAGCTAGTAGGTATTAGTTGTCTATCCATGAAGGGATAACTGTAATTACGATGCAAAATCAACATATCATTATGATGTTGTGTTTGAACAATTGTCTAAGCTATTAACAGAGTGTATCCATACTTGTGTTCTTTACATGCTTCGAGGGCCATTATTGCCTTCCTTATGTTGTGCTTGCATTTAGTTGCAATTCTGGCAGCAAAAGTTGTTGAAAACTCAAAGCTCTCCCTCACTGCAATCTGAGTTAAAACCTCCACTATCTGGGGAAAAAAGTTGAAATATAGTTTAACCATTCATTGATATGCAATCCTCAAATGTGGTGCATCAAGAAAATGCACAACATCAGCCTACTATTTCAATCATCCTAGAGAGGAGTGGAAGAGTATAAAACTTACTATTGCAGTCTCCCAGATGGACCATTGTATGTATAAATTTTAGTTAACAAAGAGAGCATCTCAAATTCAACAAAATTATATGCTACTTAATGATGACAAAAAACACATGGTGAATACTTACTAAAGGCAAAAACAGGAAATTTGATAAACAAACTAAGAACCCATGTTACATTTTAGAATAAATATTAAAAAAGAGCTCAGATGGAAATTAAATGGAAGTTTTGATATCTAGCATCAAAGAAGGAAGAACAAGCTTACCTCATGCGTTACTGGGGCATCAATGTTAATAATTTTGCATCTGCTTTTAATGGAATCAGTAATACCAAAGTCATCTTGACAACATATGAAGATATTGCATACATGAGCATAACAATCCATTATCCATTTTACTAAGTGCCGAACATTTTCTGTTACTTTATCGACCTCATAAAGAACAATCACTGTAAAGAAGAAAATACAAGCATTAATACCATATGAGTATGGTATGTATCAAAAGAAAGCATTGGGAAGTTATGGACCTTTAATGTCCATCTTAAAACTTGCATCGCTAATTTCGGGTATATGCACATGATTTTCAGCTATCTCCTTCACAACAGCCATTGAAGCATGGCTAGCATTCTTCCCTAGCAACCTCAAATTAAGTTCCAAATGATGAGCACTTGATGCTAATGGGACTGCAATTTGCAATGGATTTGACTCCTGCAAAGAGGATTAGTAGATTACTTATTTGAGGGAATAGCAAAACATTTTTTGCTTTATGATTGAGAAGTGTATTCCTTCCTGTGCAAATACTCCTAGTTACGAAATTAATTTGAAAATAAATAAATAAAGGCAAACAAATGTGTTCATACAAGAACAAGGAAGCTGACATTCATGGCTTCAGCAAAGGTATGTCACTGAAACAGACAACCAAATGATCCTCTGGTAAGTATATTATCATGCAGAATATCATGCAGAATATTTATAAGGTCGACTAAAGGAAGAGTATTAGTATGATGAATAGGTTTTTGTGATATACCTTAGAGACGGTGAAAAAAACTTCCTTACAACCACTTTACCACTTGAAATCACAAAAATCAACAAGAAAGCATTCGTAAATCTTCAAAAGAAACAAAGCGCACAACAACGTTGCAACCTACGGTTTTAGATCATGAGACGGTTTCAGATCATGAGACGGTGGAAGAGGAATGAAAAATTACCTCAGAGGGGGCAGATGGCTTTGGTGGGAGGTGCGCGTGTGAAATCACAAAATGAACAGCAATCTAAGGTTTTACCAGATCATCAAAACATGTTTGTGCACTGCCTGATACAAGGAGTGAAAAGTAGTATACTAACGTGTAGTAAACATGTTTGAAACTCTTCAGCTTCAAAGTCCCAGTAATATGTAGTAAACTAACGTGATAGGAAGAGCAATCAGCATCCCAAATATAACCCTGCAGTAATTCAAAACATATTTTAAATAACAACATCCTATCAAGCAAAAAAAACATATGAGAAATTGAAGCACATACCCTGTGCTTAAAATATCAGGATGCACGTTGTACTCTTTAGCAAACACAAAAGGCACAATCCCTTGGGGAAGAGCTGCCTGCAGCAAAAAGGAAGCCTTACTTTTCAGTTTGTGTTCTTCTTTCCTGTTGCATATGGTTTTGATATTGGCAGCTAAGTTTAGTTTACAAAACCTGTACTACCGCAACGTGTAAGAGAACTCCTCGCAACCCAATTGCAGTAGAAGCAGCAGCCATGACAGCAGGACCAGTGACAAATCTTACAGCCATAGCAAATGTAGCAAGGGAATTGCCACAAGCTATGATTCTCGGCTGCAATGCCATAAATAAACCTATAGAAAGATCCAAACTCTTTGATACTCTATGGCATAGCCTCCTGAGGAACATGATGCAAACTTACTCACCGAGACTGAACATGGCCTCCTTCAGGTATTGCAGGCTTCCAGTCCCGTATCAGAAAGTATTGAGATTGATCTTGCAACCTAGGGTTCGGATCGTGAAACGGTGGAAGAGGAAAGAAACTTGCAACCTAGGGTTCGGATCTCGACGGGGCAGACGACGGAGCAGACGACACTGGTAGCCGGCGGAGCAGACGACACTGGTACCCGGCGGAGCAGATGACGTTGGTGGCTGGTGCTGGTGGCCGACGGGGCAAGCGCCGAGGTAGACGACGCTGAGGTGGGGGGAGAGTCGCGTGGCGCTGGTGTCGGTGGGGGAGAGTTGTGAGCACAGAGCGTGAAAAATTAGGGATAGCTAGCGGCACAGGAAGAGGCCGCGAGGAGGAGGAGGAGGAGAGCAAGCAGTAGCGAGGTGAGGGCGCGAGCAGCCATCCGCGCGGTGACGGGATCGGAGTCGACGCCGCGAAACCCTACCGCCACAAAACCAATTATTTATGAGTTTGGGCAGCGAGTGAAATTTTTGGAGGGAGATTCGAGGAAAAAAATGTGTCAAAATGTAAACTAAAGTAAACTTTTAGTGACATCCATTATAAATGTCATAGTAATATACTTAATCAGTTTTTATTTTATGTATTTTTAATCAATGTCATGATAGGTATAAATCAATGACACATTCTAATAAATGTCATTAAGAAAGTGTCAGGAAATCTATTTTTTCTTGTAGTGAACTAAACCGTCTAAATGAGCTGATTAATACGGTTATCTAACACTACCAACTAGTTAATTGTAAATAAAAGGATCATATCGGATTGCTAAATAAGAATTTTTATACTGAACTCTAAGCTTCATAAATTTTTGTTCAGTTATACTTTTAAAGAAAACTATTTGAAATTTACATTTCCTTCGAGGAGCCGAGGAAATGTAATGATTATTGTTAAATAGAGCTACTAATTAAGTAAACAAGCTAACTAATGATTATTGTTAAATGATATTAAATCAAAATTTAGATTTTTATATTTTGGGATGACTTTAAGTATTTAATCGCAGCCAAAATTAAGTATTTTTTTAATGTTGATGTGCAATAGTACAGGTTCGTGTATTTCAAATCTTTATTATGATCGTTTGTTATTTCTCTTAGAAATTTTCATAATTTTGAGTTTTGAATAAATTTTAGTTAACATTGATCTCATCGAAGAGCAATGAGATGAACGCTGATGGGATGGCAAACAAATTGACTGCGAGAAGAGAAGATCGTCAACGACTTGTCGGCAACTGTAAGGACACTTGTAGGCAAACGTTAGAGGCAGACCTCGAGGTCTCCGATACAACTACTCTGGTGCTCAAGTCAAATAGCTAACACCAAATCATATGCAGTATGAAATAAGAGCAAAAATTGGAGATTCCGATACTATGGAGGAGGAACTCTTTTATATAACATCTCTCATAATTCCCACTTTCAGGAGATGTTATGTCGTCACAAATGAGGTTGTCTTATCATGATATTTTCTATACAACAATAATCGTATCAATATAGTATAATGATTACTAGACATTTAATGTATATCTGTTAGGGATTAACCCCTATTTATTTATAAGGTTGACATCTTAGGTCATATCTCCTAGAAGAGCCTCTTTAGGGGCTTGGCCCAGCAGCCCAACTATCCAAAAGGCTTATACGGAGAAGGTCGGGCCCCCTTTTTGTCGGGCTTAAGCTGTTTGAACCTATTTTGATGAATCCCTGTTGAGCATATAAGTCCAACCGGACTGGCTCTACTCCAGAGTTTGATCGGATATACCTTTATGACTTAAAATAGGTCCGACTGCGAGTCAAATCCTACCTAGATTATTTAATTAGTTTGAGAAGATCTACCGACCTGAGTATAACAGTCGTCCGTTCGACCTCACCCTTGTTCCCTTACAAACCCTCCTAGGTGGGGCTCGGGTGGACGTTACCCTAGAGGTTGCGTCCGACCGGTCTCCTTTTCTGGAGATAGGTCCGATTGGTCCTCCTTTCCGAAGGTAGCTGACCCGATCGGCCTTCCGTCTGATGAGTCTTGGTTAGCCACCACATCTTTAGCATCCCCATTATCGAAAAGACTACCTAAAGACAGGATCAAACATTAAAGCATATTTTCTTATGATTATAAAATCAAGTTCTGAATTCTAATAATAATAATAATAATAATAACAATATCAATATCAATAAGATGCAAGATTTTTATTAAAAAACATTAAAGCATATAAAATTTAATAATCTTTCTCAGAGATTTTTTTGGGATTCTAGCTTTACCAAAAGTTATTCAGTGTGAATGGTTCTCCACGCCTTTTACATTTTGTTAGTTGTCATTTCCATTTCCATTTCCATTTCCATTTTCCATTTTGTCCAAACCTAATTATTGTTTTTCCCTTTCCGCAGCTAATGTCTTTTGCAATTGTTTACACTGCAGCAAGGAGGTAATGGTACTTCCAAAAACAAAATGGTTTTTAACAAAAAAATTAAAAAGACTTGCTCAATTATCAAAGAACCTACTGTATATTATATATATTATTTTAAAATTTTATGAAAATCATTATAAATTGATTAAAATAATTACGTAAAATACCTGCTACCTACTGAACTAATTATTTAAATTTCGTTAAAATTATTTTAAATTGATCAAATCATTTAAAATATATATAATTGCTATTTAGATAGTTACTATAATGCCGTATTAACTATTACAATATTGTGATAATTATTTTACTATAATAATATCATATTAGATGTTACCATATTATAACCACTTCATTAAAGTTATTTTCGAAATAAATAATATAATGGGTTGTCCTTTTATTTCATTAAAGTTTCATAAGTATTTTAAAAAAACAATTGATTTTATGAAATAAGAATAATAACAATTGTAGTTTAATAAATGTGTTAATTGGAGAAAACTCCCCAATCCCAAACTGACCTTTGCATGCACTCCCCACTTAATAAATTCTTTACATTCACTACCTAATAGATTGAGTATAAAAAATTGAAAACTCAGTATACATTGTAAAGATTTGAGTATAAATTGTTTGAGATTGAGTACTAATTTAAGAAATTTGGGTACAAAGTTTCGGTGACCCCTCATGTAAAAATCTTGATGTCGTGAGTATAAAAGAGTGAAAACTCAGTATACATTATAAAGATTTGAGTATAAATTATTTGAGATTGAGTACTAATTTAAGAAATTTGAGTATAAAATTTTGACGACCCCTCATGTGAAAATCTTGATGTGGTGGATGCAACCTCACATACTCAAATTTTTAAATTTTATATTCAAATTTTTTTCAAATAATACTCAATATAAATCAATTCATACTTAAATTTTAATAATGTATACTGAAATTTTTACTATATACTGAAACAATGTATACTCAAATTTTTTCAAATAATACTCAAATTTCTTAAATTAGTACTCAATCTCAAGCAATTTATACTCAAATCTTTACGATTTATACTGAATTTTTATTCTTTTATACTGATAAAAAAATAACACACAAAACTGTCTTGTCAATCCCATCAGGGAGTGCATACAAAGACATTTTTGGTTAGGGAGTGTATGCAAAATCCACTTTGATGTTGGGGAGTTTTCTCAAATTTTTCTTTAATAAATTGAATGGAGCAAACAAAAGTTTCAACACCAAGACCGAGTCTCTCTATCGTTGAGTGCGTAGCCGGACCCGGATTAGTGCCCAAACAAGACCGGCGTTGCCGACAGGCGACACGATATGGTTTTCGTTTCGTCGCCTTCCCTGTCACACCTTACATCGAACATGTCGCCGGCAACAGCAGCAGACGAGGGGGATCGGCGCTGGGACGAGATGCAGGCCGATTGCCTCATCAACATCTTCCGCCGTCTCGCCCTCGGAGATCTCGCCGTCGCCGTCCCCTTCGTCTGCAAGTCCTGGTACCGCGCCTCCCTCGACCCTAGCTGCTGGCGCCGCCTCAACTTCCGCTCCCTCGATTTCACGCCCTGGAGCCCTTTCTCCAGCGCCTTCGCTCTCCGCTACCGCCTCCACTCCCCCCTCTCCTTCTCGGCCTTCCTCCGTTTCGCCCTGCGCCGCTCCCGCGGCGTGGTCGACCGACTCGCCTTCCCCCTCTCCTCCGCCGTGTCCATCCATGACCTCGCCTATGCCTCTGTCAAGTGAGTCTACGCCTCCTTCTGGTTTTGCCGTCCTCGTCGCCCACTATCCGTTCGACGAATTTGCTCATCGGTTATTCGCGCAGATGCCCGAGGTTGAAGTCGCTGGCTTTGCCGGACAACCTGATGCTGGAGGACGACCTTCGCATCCCGGAGCTGGTGCGGCGGTGGAAGGATCTGGAGCATCTGGAGATGGAGACCAAGCCCTCGTCGTTCCTGGAGGCGGTCGCCGAGATCGGCCGCAACTGCCCGCGGTTCGTCGGGTTGAAGGTGCGCGGGCTAATCGGGCGCGAGGACGCCAAGGCCCTGGCGCGGTGCCTGCCGGAGCTGAGGCACCTGGAGCTGAGCAAGTCCTACTTGACCAAGGACGAGCTGTTGGTGGTCATCGGTGGGTGCCGGAAGCTGGAAACGTTGACCGTGAAGGATTGCCTCGGATTCCAGGCGGACGACGAGATTCTGAAGCTGGTGTCGCGCATCGAGCGGTTCGAGCACGAGGGGTCGACGCTGCTCGATGATTACGGGTACGAGACCGATGAGTCGGAGCAACAGACCGGATTCTTCCACCGGTGACGGTCTCCTCTTCTCGTCCCTTTTTGCCCACGCTTTTTGTTTTTTCCCCACAAGTAATATATTTTTTTGAAAAAATCGCAAAATTGTCCAAAAATGAACTGGCTTACAACCGAATTGAACCGGAGGCGAACCGTTCAAGGATGATTTCAAGCGGCTGGTAGTAAAAGATGATTCGCTCGTCTCTACCGCTTCGTCAATCCGTCCCAGAGCCAATACGAAAAAAGATAATTGACTGGGGGCTACTAGTACGAATGCTGTGGCTAGTGCGTGAGGAAGGCGGACATACTGATTTGGTTGGATTTTTACTCCCAAATTTCAAGGTGGCAACACTCATACACTAACCATCAGTCCATCTCATGGGGACGATTTCAAGTGTATGGTGAACTGCGCTCTGAACGTCGCCGGGAAAAGACAATTAACGAGGTCGAACATCGGATGATCAGTCCGATTTTATAGAAATTTTTTTATCGACAAACGGGATAAATTGGAAAATATTCGCAGCGGGATGTCCAGAAGCCAGCGTTCTAGGATTCGTGCCCCATTTAGAAAATAAATTTTTACAAAATACGTTATATCTAAGGATTGAACCGTAAAAGTCTACGATAACAATTAGTCATGTCACGCTCCGAGAAGCCGCTCGTCCGATATCGACCGGACTGTTTCTCCCTCGATCTGGCGGACAATTCGAAAAGCTTACCACTGTGACCCCTCTCAGTCTGCCTGTACCACAGCCGATAGGGTTGAAACAAGCTACTGAAACGAAAAGAAAGCGACGTCGTCAAGAAAAGCTACGTACCGGTACGACTTACGACAAACGAATAAAACGTAGGTCTCCGGCTCACAAAAGTACAATCATACTGTCATGTGAGGCGTCACAACAAATCAAAAAATACATCAGCGGAAATGCAAAGAAAAAACAAATGAAAGGTACCAACCTCAAAACAGGTAAATAACAAAATCCCTCGATACACGTGAACTGGGACATGTTACTGGGCACTCCAATAAATCATCCTAAAACGGTAAAAAAAATAAGGCTAATGGTGTGAGTCCAAGAACTTAGCGGATATAGACTAGTATGCACAAAAAGGTAAAATAACAGTAAGTCACAAGCGGCAACAAAATAAAGTGCAATAATAGGAAATACATAATTGAATTATCGAAAATATACATGTCAACCAAATGCAGCAATCAAGTGCAGCAATCACAACCATTTGCAGTAATGCATTGTATGCTTATGATGCAGCATGGGTCACCCCTGACGTCAGTCGACCACCGTCGCATCTATGCGAAACCGAGTGGATAGGGCTCTGACCAGATTCTCCCTCCACCCAGACAACCACCATTGCGTATACTGTGAAACCGAATGAGCAAGGTCTTGGATACTGAACGTACTTTACCCTAGGAAAAAGTAACGCTACCAACCCCTCGCTATCTTCGAATAGAGTAGGGAACCTGTCGCATATAGAGTCCAAAACAGCAAGGGCTAGACAGATCTATGCATATAGATTCCAAAACTGATCAAATAACCTCATGTCAAGGAGCAGGTTAAGAAAACCTCAAGATCACCAAGAGTAAACACTCACATATCATGCCCTAAGGAAACAAAACTATTCTACTGATATGCATGAGCAAGAACATAATTCACAACCCCTAGCAATTCAAAAACCGATCCCAAATACTAATTCATCCTAATTCAGATAGATAGACACAGATCGAAAACCGAAACAACAATCACCATCCAACCTCTTGGCAGAAAATAGAATCAGACACTAGGAATTCTTGTAACAGAAACCGAATTCAAGATCAACACAACCTCATATCGAAAATCCAAACAATCATATCCGAAACTACACAGATCTAAACCACTCATGATCACAAGACTCCATACAATTCCAACTCGAAACTGGGACATAGCAGATCTTAAGGTATAGTCATCGAGAAACATAGATTGGGATCCCTTACTTGTAATCACGCCTCGTAAGGTCTCCCTGGCTCGAAACCAACAGCCTTGCATCCCAAATCTCGATCCACACCCAAGATCTAGCTGCCATAGAAAAATCACATAGGATTCAGAATGGCGAGATCCAGAAAATGGCCCAGACAAGTATGAACACCTTGGACACACCACCCCTAACTGATCTCCAAGTGAAGAGAAGGGAAGACCTACCCAGTCGTGATCCACACCAAAAAATCGATCCCCCTAGTGTTGACGACCTTCGATGAAGCAACTGGACAACCGCGCGACGCCGGTTGAGAGAAGAGAAGAGAAGTCGATCACAGGTTGAGTGGAGGAAGAAGAAGTGGGTCGCGGCATGGGATCGCGATCTGCCACATAGAGAAGGGAAATGGGATTTTAAGAATTGGATTTTTTCAAATACCCCCCCCCCTAAACTCGTCGTATTTCTTCCAAAGCCTTAAGTTAGTTGCATTAAGTATTCAGGCCCCTAAAGTCTTGGATTTTACCAGTCATCTTTTCGCTGCACCATAGCTTAGGGGACATATTGTTGTGAAAAGAAAATTTTGTGGTGGTTGTTGTAGTAGTGTAACTCATGTGTACATGAGAGTCTCTGTTGTATGGATCGATGGTTAATACATACGCTGTTGTCGTCTTTAAGCGAGGTTCTGAGAACTAGGCTGTACATCGAACATGTCGGAATAAGGGTTCATAGGTTCAACCGGTTCAACCGGAGGTTCAATCGAAATATAACTGGTATATAATAAAACATGTATTTATATAAATATATGAAACCAACAACTTATCCAACTAATTTCTTCAAGATTAGATCAACTAAGTCGAGTATGTGATATGTTTTTGTCAGCAACTCAGTACGGTATTCTTGAAAAAAAAGATTAATTTCAAAGAAGAATTCAAGTTTAAAACCATTAAATTCAAAAAATCTGAATACGTATTGAAGAATCTTATTAGAAGATAAAACTATATCACGATAACATTTGCTCACTTATAAACACTTAAACAGAGGATACTAATAAAGCACATGCAAAATTACGCTTCCAAATATGTCATATATTACTGCCTTCATATGCCAGTACGACGACGCAACGAGGCTGGAGATGGGGTGAGGTTAGTGGTAGCGAGGCGAGACTAGTGGAGGCATGACGGCCAGCCAAGCTGGTGGAGGCGGGGCGACGCGACGAGAGGCTAGCGGCGGTGGCTCTCTTGCAAGCAAATAGTAGGTTTGTTCGTTTGGGATTTTGGGTGAAAGCAAACTAGGTTTTTGATATTTTATTTTTTAAATTTTTTTTTCAGTAAAAAAGCAAAACTGTAAAAGAAGAAAAAAATAAAAAAACAAAATAAACCAAGCTGGTTTTTCGATTTTTTCGGTTTGTCCGGTTCACCGGTTTTCGACCGGTTCAGAACGGTTCGCATTCGTTTCTTGAGCAATTATTTTTCAGAGTAAATTCGGATCGAAAATCTGATCGATTTCTGACTCAACTGGTCTGACCGGCCCGATTTAGTTCTCAGAACGCTTTCCAAAGAGTTAAAATTCGATAAAGTTAGTTTGTTCGCCTTTACCGTCAATGTGTATGTTGGCCCATAGATAAAAGATGGATCGATTGGATCACATATGAAGCAAGAGGAAAGAAAGGGAAGCATCGGATCCGCTGCCGGCCTGTTGGCTCTGGATGAGATGGAGAGATTACCGGGGGAATTGCTGCTTCGGATCTTCCACCCCTTGGACCATCGCTCTCTCGCCGCCGCTCGTCAAGGTTGGCCATCCTTACTCAGTGCTTCTTCTTAACTCTTCCTTCTCTGGACATTGTGCCTTCTCGAATTCTTCATCTTCACGAAGTGTATACGAATTTTGCTTTCCGCTGCACGTCTTTGCCCAGCAGCTTACCGAATTCTTCATTCGGTCAGAAAAGATTGCTTCTTGTCGTGGTTTTCTGCGGGTCTTCCATCTCCTACGCATTTTCCCCTTTGGAATTCTTCGTGTCGATGGAAGATTCTCAAAATTTGCTTCCCTCTGCGTGTTTCCGTCCTTCCGCCTGCTAAATTCTTCATTCGCGTCGATAAAATTTGCCTCTTTTTGTGATTCTCTGTCACTCTTGATGGAGTTGCGTGCGTTACCTTGTGGTTGGTGAATTATTTCTTCATCTCGATGGATGTTTCTTCGACGTTTCGTTCCATTTGTACCTGCAGTTTTCTGCCACCGGAGAAGGAATTAGCGACGTGTTTATGAATTAAATAAACTATTAATCAATTACTAAACACTGGTGCTCTGGCTTTTATTCGTCGATCTCATGGATCTTCGATCTAATCGCTGAACTTTAGATGTCGAAGAAGGAAAAAAGTGACAACTTTTATTCATGCTTAATTAATCTGAACATTATGCAGGACGCACCTGATTGTTTCATGTCCTTAATTAAGGATTTACAATCAATGATTAATTAAGCTTCCTTGCTTCAAGGATTCTTTACGACTAGAATTTGCAACAACTTCTTGTGCATCTCGTTGTCAAATGGTCGAATACTCTTTGTTTCTGTAATATAGTTTGCAGGAAGTGGAAGGCCGTGGCATCTGACGATGCACTCTGGTCAAACCTGTTCGAGGAGAGATGGGGAGGAGATCGAGCAACAACTTCCTCCGCCCCGAATGATTCAAAGTCCTGGAAAGATGTTTACATTGTGCAAGATCGATGCGACCGTTTTGGAGTGTAAGTCGTTGAGTGACCGCTCTTTCACTTCCATGAGTCATCAGAGCTTCTCTGCACTTGCATCGCAGGGGCACAAAGATCATCAGAGAAGGAAGTGATTACTACCTCATCCATCAAGGGGAAATTCGAAGGTTTCTAGGCACAAGTCAGCTGGTAGCTGGGGTTCAAGGCAGAGCAACGAGTCGAGATGAAGAAGAGCGTGCATCAGCGATCTCCGATAGGATTCTCTTCTTCCTTGGGGACCTTGAGACGGCCTGCACGGCTGCCAAGCGTGTGCGGATGTAAAGATTCTGGTAGAACTAAAGGGGGATTGTGTTGTGCCTTGTAAACTTGTAAACTGTATTGTTTTGTTCAGCTAATTCTGTGAACAAATACAGAATAAGAGAAATTCGTGGAGTTTGATTTATTTTTTAAATAAAAATGATAGACAACGTGAATTTTCAACGCGAATGACGTAACACTCCAATTGCAGCGATCCTTGACGAGTTCATCGTGCCCCTAGGTTATAGTTTTGTTCAGGGCGATGGCCGGAAGTCGCTGTTGGTGTCCAAATAACAATCGGACGTCTACACGAAAAGTGTCATGTCATTCACAAGAATTATTTATCTAGGTGCGATGTGCAGGCCAGTGGGCCTAATTGATAGGACATAAACGGGCCGATTTAGGCCCAACGAGTTGGCGTCTGGAGACTTCGTTGGCAACTAGCAGCCGAAGGAGAGGTCGTGTGAGAGGTGCGACAAAAACTCTCCGATCGAAGCCCTCGTTTGTTTGATTCGAGTTCCGCATCGCTGGACCTCGGAGAAGGAAATGGTTAGTTCCAAGGTGTATCACTTCGATGAGGTCGCCAAGCACAACGTCGTCAAAGATTGCTGGCTCGTCATCGACGGAAAGGTCCATACTCCTCCATATTTTTTTTTTTCCTTTTGGTTGTCCGCCTGCTTGTTTAGTTGGTTTCCCTGTTTGTAAGGTTAGCGAGATATTTTTCCTCGAGTCTCGATTGCTTATGATCACTGCTGAAAAAGTTTTCTTTTTAAGGATTGTTATTTCTTCGACTTGATGTGTCTCAAGGCCAAGAATTTGTTAGCTGAAAACGCACGAACCAAACAAGCGTTATAAAAAATAAATCTTATCGGAATCTACGGTTTGGCGTTTTTGTAGTACTCTTAACTGATTTATTTTGTTTCTCTTGTTACCATTTTCTGCTTTCGAGTGAGAAATCCAGGGTTTATTGGGAGTTGTTCTGGTAGAATAGATGTGAATCCACTGAATGGAGAGCAAGAAAGCGTTAGTATTAAAAACTTGAGAGTTGAATACTCATTGGCCTATCCGTGATGCCGATATTTTACAAGCGTCATAGTGAGGTAAGGTCGTTTTGATGTTATGTCGCCTATGGCAAAAAAAAAGTAGTCCAACACTAATGTTGCATTTGGTTCACAAAATAGATTTTTTTTTTTAATAGTAGTTATTCTCAGTGATCAAAATACAGTAGAAATATGTATTTCTTTCTTTGTTTATGAATTAACAATTGCAACATATTAGCATAAATATAACTGGCTTTGGTTGAAGGAATCGCTAACGCATGTGACTCTATTAGAATCCGTTTTTTGATCAAATTTCTCCCGCGGGTAGGTTCTTACACAGTAGGCACTTGTCCGCCATGGGAACACTACTTTTTCTCCAACTTGAATGTGTTAAGAATGACACCAGTGTTTATCTTGATAGGACTGAGATCTCCATCAGATTTCATAGAGAATAGAGTGGCTCTTGCTAACCAAAAATGCAATGTAGGATATGGATGCCCCATTCCATATAGGTTTCTATACAAGATTATACCTATATTCTTTTCCAGGATATACCAGCTACCATTGATATTTCTTTATAGAGAAATTTTGCATCATCTTGGTGTTTTGCAATACGATACTTGAATTAAAAGTTACTTCCAACATTGCTTTACATAAATGAGATATATCACCTTTCAAGTTCATATTACAATTAAACTACATTTCTTCTTTTGAAAATTTGGGTATTTAATTTTTGACTGGGATTCAATGAAAATTTGTATACGCTGTTATTGGATTGGACATCTTTGCATATATCTTGGACTATCAAACTGTGCTATGTAAGGCTATGTTTGGTGAGGGATAATCAGCCATGTAATGATTACTTTGTTTTGTATAATTTTAAAGTTGTAATGTAATTTAATCTGAATTACAAAAGCTAATTAAAGTTTTGTAACCTGAATTACATTCCAAGCCCAATTATATTACAAACTTGATTACATTGCCCTTAATCAAACATAGCCTAAGAGTTAAAGTTTTATCTGTGAAAATGAAGATGTTGGTTACACAATTCAGTTTCATTTCATATGTTTTGGCCTAATCCTGGCTTTCAAAATTCAAAGTCATCTTTAGTCTCGAAGGGCAATCAATGACTCATCAATGCTCAGTAGACTATATTTTCTGCAGTTGCTTTCTGTGGCTGAGTAAACCATGCTGTCACTATTGACTCTTGAATGCTCAGTATATTATATTTTCCGAACGCACTTCTAACAATAAGATCCTAAGATCTTGGATGTTATATTGATTTCATTTTTTTTCTCAATGAAGAGGCTATCTTTAAAGAAATTCTTTGAGCGTGCCTATTTATTTTCTAAATGAGGGTCTCCATTAAATTGTAGCCTGACGACATGAAATGTAAATCACATTTTGACCAATTAGCTTTTTACATAAATTTAATTGATTTTCTCAAGGTAAATCTAATTAGTTTCAGTCTTTAAGTTTGTCGTCAATACCGATACTAACCTAAGTGAAATTTGCCAATAGATTGACTATTCAACTCCATGAGATCCTTATGCGGTTAATGAAGAGTTCATTAATGCCCAATTGTGTTGTGAAAATATGAGGGTCCTTGGAATGTGAGATAGTTTCTGACTAGGGTCCTATCAACTTAGTTGAATATTTGGGTGTTAGAGCATCCACATCCGTTTTAACCCCATGGCGTTATAACACCCACCATCTCATCAAAAAGTGTGGGGTCCACATTTGACACTTTCATTCTCTCACATTCGTTTTAACACTTATTATTTGGGGGTCCACATGTCACATACACATTATATTAACATATTCATTCTCTCACATCTGTACATCTTTATTTTTATGTTACATTAAATAACTATAATATCAATTTCATTTGCGAAATTTAAATGATTATTATTTGAAATAAATAATAATAATATTTTTAAATATTACAACGGTTGCTCCCAATTGATTGGGGATTGAGTAACGCAAGAACCATGCCAGAACCATGCCCCCAATCGATTGGGATGTCCCGTTTAATGCGTTCAATTGTTTGAACGCGTTCATCGCGTCAGCGTTTGAACGCTGATGCCACATTGGCTTTTAACGCATGCACTCGTTCATCAGGCGTTATAATGCCCGATGAACGGGCCAATGCCGATGCTCTTAGAGCCTATATGCATTTTTACCTTGTATTTTGAAGTGAGTTGAATAGAATGTTCCAAGTTTGATGATTTAGGGTGCATATGATTAAGTCGGATAGAACATTCGTATTGTTTTCTGAAATGCTCAATTATATCCCTCAAATCCTTTCCTTGTAGGTTTATGATGTCACCCCATTTATGGAAGATCATCCGGGCGGTGATGAGGTTTTGCTTGCATCAACCGGTATGAATATACCTTTGTTATGTTTTTTTGGGGCTATTAGTTAAGATTTATCAAATCTATAGAAATGTTGAATCTCAAAGTTCTATCCTCTGGCGTCATTATACTGAAAGTAAGATTCTTCACTTGATCTTTCCCCAGGAAAGGATGCCACCAATGATTTTGAAGATATAGGCCACAGCACCTCTGCCAGGGATATGATGGCAAAGTACTACATCGGCCAGATAGATTCTTCAACCGTTCCAGCGAAGTTTGCTTACGAACCGCTTCAACAGGTACCAAACAGCACAGATAAATCATCCGAGTTTATTATCAAGATATTGCAGTTCCTTGTGCCCATATTGATCTTGGGCTTGGCACTTGCTGTTCGAATGCTCACCAAGGTAGACTAGGCTTGTGTAATTTGGCTTGCTCTTCCTTTCAAAACGAAGAACCATTGTTTGAATGCAAAGCTTTCAAAATTCTGAACTCATGATGTTATTCTCCTTTCTAGGATGAAGTGATGGTCCAGTTGTTCTTTCTAGTGAAATCAAATGTTAAAATTTGGATAGAAAATCTAATTTTTTGATATAGGTGGTAATACTCATCTACTAGTTTATCGTGTGGGGACAAATCTGATTTCTTGATTTAGAACCTAAGTTATTGGTAATTGAATATATTGGTTACGCAGTACTCTATTATGTTAAATATAATTTATATATTAATATATTTTAATATATATTTAATATATTTAGGATGTTTGCAAATGCTGCTTGATCGTGATCATATGCATATTAGGAATCATGATGATCATTTGTAATTCGAGGTACCGCTATCTTAGAGTTCACCACTCTCTAGGATTATAGTTTGTTCGGCACACCGGGTCGCGATGGTGTCGATCGACGATCGACCACCATCGGCCAGTACGTGACAATCAGGCAAGCGATGGTCGATGATCGACCATGGCGACGTGATCAATTGCTATCTTATGGTCGACCGTTCGCAGATCAGATATATATATATTATATATATATATATTTTATATTTCTTGCGGACCGCGGGAACTGAGGCCGTGATCGATCGGCGTGCTGATCGTAAGGACTCCGCATGACGGTCACACACGGTCAATCTGCGCTCCCTGATTATATCATCGGCGGATCCATATTGGCCGTCGACCTCCGTACATACTATATGGTATCTACCCTAGGTACGTACCCTCGTGATAGGTCGGGAACCTTAGTACATGAACTCGATCGATCGATCAGGCAATGCTGATCGGTCACGATGACCGATCAGCGTATCGCGTCGTGGTCCGTAGGTCGATCCCAAGGATCACAAAATTTTTTAAAAAATTTTTTTTATATATATATATATATATATATATCGAAAACAAATTAAAACGATAAGACGGCGGCGGCGACCCTTGCTTTGCTCCGATAATGGATCATGGATGTTGTCGACGTCGAGAAGTTCCATCCGATTCTCGTCTCCATGGAGCTCACATGATCCTATCACGCTTTCTAAATCGATACGGGTGACCTGATCAAACTGCCCAATCACGATTTTCACCGGTTCATCTTCTTCCAATTCTCGTTTCTCACGCCATTTTTGACCAAATTAACCACTAACAAAATCTAGTTGTTCACCGCTGCAGAGTTTGGCGCCTCTGGATCACCTAACTCACCCACTTAGCTCAACTCCCCGCCATCTCCCACCGCCTGCTGCTCGGCCTTTTAAAGAGCCCCGCGGCCACAGCCATTTTGTCCACTGCGAATCCGAACCGAACTAGCTACAAGAGAGCAGAGCAGAGCGAGATGGCCGGGTCTGTGGCAGTGGAAGAGGAAAGGAGGGCAGGGGCGGAGGTGGTGCACGGGGCGGCGGAGTGCTACCAACACTCGCTGAAGATGCTGGAGGAGCTGGGGTTCCCCAAGGGGGTGCTGCCGCTGAGGAACCTGGAGGAGTGCGGGTGGGTGCAGGCGACGGGGTTCGTCTGGATGAAGCAGCGCGAGCCGTACGAGCACTTCTTCAAGGGCACCAACACGCGGGTGCGCTACGACCGGGAGGTCACCGCCTACATCGAGCGCCGCCGGATGAAGCGCATGACCGGGGTGCGCAGCAGGCAGGTCATGCTCTGGGTCCCCATCACCGAGATGAGCATGGTGGAGCCCGACGGCGAGAAGATATACTTCAAGTCCGCCGTCGGCATCGGCAGGGCCTTCCCGGTCTCCGCCTTCCTCGACGACGACGTCGAGGAGGAGGAGGAAGAGAAGAAGCTCGCCGAGGAAAAACTCAAAGGGGACAAGAAGGCCGTGGAAGCTCTGTAGTAATCGATCTATTAAATTATGATCTATCTCTATGTTCGTGTCTAATTATGTGTGATGCCTTTAATTTGCTATCCCTCGTATTAAATAATTAATTTCCTCATCTGTTTTGGAAATTAATCATGTGTGAATCAAATTGGTTGTAAACTCGTAAATCAATCTTAAAAACAACTTCTTATTGTCCAACAATTAAGCTAACAAAGTTTTGTACAGGGATGTAAACTCTCCATTAAAGCTGCAGCAGAGCAGAGGAGAGCAGCTAGCGCATGGGGAGACCCGCCCTGGACAGTGCCCAGAGCTGCCGTCTCGATTCTAATTAGGAGACTTCTCTGAGGAGCCACTGCAAAGTTTTACACTCTGAACAAACGTAAACAAATGATCGATCGGTGTTAAATTAATGGACTCACACTGCGACTCTGAACCACCCTGCTAGATCTAGCTAGCTCGCTCGAGTTGCGATTCAAATTAAAGAGGATTTGAGAATGCCATCTCCACTGCTTTTCAGGTCGCAGTGAGGCTGAGGAACACGATGAGTCTGGCTGGCCTGCTGCATCCTGTCCCTGTCCCTGTCCCTGTCCATGATCACGGAAGGGAAGTCGGGTTGCATGCCACAGTCCATCGCGTGCTCGCTAAAACCGTCGACGCCCTCCCCTATCTTTGTCAGTTAATAATTTCCATGACCTTTCCTCCTCCTCTTCCTCTTCCTCTTCCTCCCGTTTCGGCCAACAAGTGGGCGCCCTTCTCTGGCGCCAGGGACTTCGACGCCAGCATGGCCGCCGTCCTCCTCGTCGTTCTCTGCGCCGCCGTCGTCGCCTTCGCGCTCCACGCCGCCCTCCGCCTCGTCCTGCGCCGCCTCCGGGCCCGGGCGCCGCCGCGGAGGGAGCATAAGCCCCCGACGGAGTCGGCGGTGGAGATCCCGAGGCTGCCCGGGTCCGTGGTGTTCTCCGGCGGCGCGACGGCGGAGTGCGCGATTTGCCTCGCCGAGATGGCCGAGGGGGAGCGCGTGCGCGTGGTGCCCGACTGCGGCCACGCGTTCCACGCGCTGTGCGTGGACGCGTGGCTGCTGGGGAGGTCGACGTGCCCGACCTGCCGGACCCACTGGCGTCCCCCGCCGGCGGCGGAGGAGCCTTGAAAGAAGAGATCAAAAAAAAAAATGCGTCGCGGCCGTCTTGTATCGATGATCGTCGCAGTGAGTCTTGATTACAACAAATTAAGCGGGATGTCGATTGTCGATCGACTGGTAATCCGCCATGGCGTCTATCTTTGATGTTAAATCGACGTGGGAAATTTACGGAGGGATTTTCCTTTGTGAATTACAATACGAAGTATCATAGGCGTCAAAATCGTTATAATATCTATCGTCCATGGACTCTTCGGCTCCTCCTCCTCCTCCTCCTCCTCCTCCATGGATGTTTGGATGCCCAAAACTTGCGTTGATCAGTAACCGATCTTTTTCTTTTTCTTCTTTGTCAGCTTGCCCATTTTTTCTTCTTCTTTTGACAAAAATCCTGAAACCTCTTTATTATTATTGTTAAATTGAGTACTAACCATACCAATCACTTAGTTTTTTTTTTAAAGAAAAACATGGCTAGCAAGTTCGATTATCGATGGATCTCCATTTTTTCTAGCGAGTTTGATTAGATCGTTGGTCGATGAACAAACCAAAAGAAAGCACCAAAATTGAGTAAAGTCTCAACGTATCAAATTATGATAAAAGACATATATTCCACGGGATTATGTATGCAATAATTTTACAAGTCAATCCAACCATTTTAATAAACTTGGGCCTATTAATTTTTATACTTTTAATAGAAGTATAAACTACGTAGGCAACATCTTTAGCATTTAGACTTGTACAACACTTGACCTTTTTATGATATTTGACTATACACTATGTTTTACGTATATTAGATTTTAGGTAATCACTTATTCAAAATAAAGAGAATAAGATTAAACCCTCTTGGACGTTTAAGCTATCCAACTTGTATTTTAATTCTAGTCTCCTTGACGAGTAATTATAAAAACTGATCTCATAATTTATCTATTTTTATAAAATCTAGAAATCAATGTAATCGGTCTTTGCATTTTAATACTAAATCCATGTATTTATATTGTGCTAACTTTAGCCTTTTTTTTTTTAATGGGTGGCTCGACAAAGACCCCAGACCCTAAAAATATATTGTCGGATGTAATAATGATCGAGTGGAATGATTAAAAAATCTGACAAGTTTCTGATTTGAATATAATAAAACGATATGCGGGACACAGAGAGATTTATTACTACCCAGCTTTGTCCAATCACGCTTACGTAAGTGTTCCTGGCAATGACTTGGATAAATCCCAACCAGACTGGTCGATTCGTATGGATAAACCCATAATTGGGGACAAACCATTTTGCCAAAAAGACGGGGTCTATGAAGCCAGCCAAAAGGCTTTTATTATTTACACTTACTCATGACAGCATGCCACAAACTGACTCATCTAGCCGCGGGATTCTTGCCCAGCCAGGCAGAAAAAACTTGATCGAGGAGTCCACACTCTACAGGGGATCAGACGCAAATTCGTCATACAAAGGGTATACAGTATGAAAGACGGCAGAACCATTCGATAGGCTAGGAAACTTGAACCGGAGTGGAAGGCTCGTTTACAGTTCCAGTAGACGGGGATGTCCCATCCCTGATCTGCACCCATGTACACGGTTTCTGAACCAGAAATAGGAGAGCCTCGAAAGCGCTGCTCGCCGAGCAATTTGAACTGTGTACAGTGAACTCGGCTCTGTCCATGTGCCTTGGCTGCCGGCATTGGAGTATCCGACAAGCTCGGAATGGGACACGATCTCAAAGGAGCTACCATCAGAGGATGATATGTGGTTTCTGGGGATAACAACCCATGACAACTTTGCACTAAGATCTGTCGAGTCGGAACTTGTTTCAGTTTTTTGAACCCTGCGTTGGTAGAACGCTTCAACGGCCTGCAAAAATTAAATTACCAAGAATCATGTAGTTAAAATTAGATAGGATTTTTTTTGCTTCTTCTGAAATGGTTAGTCTCGTACTAAGTTGAAACAAAACACCTTTTTCTCCATAATTTCAACAAAATAGTAGCATATACATGATTCGATAAGAACTTTGAACACTTACATGTTATGGCAATAATTTTCACTAGCACTTTTAGTCATCTAGTTCTATATATATATTTTAAAAAAACAATCACATACTGACCTCCTTCTGTGCAGAAGCTAAAAGCACTCTTGGCCTTCTCATTTTGACATACTGGTACGCAGCGGTCGGAGTCATTTGCTTATATTGCACCTGTAAAATAACATTTCTGTAACCATTCTTTCAACAAACATGTCAAATAAATGTCCCTTGCTTAAATTAAAGCAATACCAAATAGCATAGGACAATGGTTGTGCTACGTCCTCGACCAGCTTTGCAATGAACATATGTCATTTCCCCCTTTTTGCTGTTTTCTTCACAAATTTGGCATTCCAAAGAGGATAATGTAAAATGGAAGTTTGAAATGTTAGCTACAAGTTGATTGTAAAAATATTACAAAAATGATGATTATTTTATCGAGATATTAGCCATATTTAGTTTAAAGGACGGACCACATTTTGACCACGCATTAGCTAGCAATTTTTTTAAGCATTTAGAGAAACTCAAATTGGCACCTAAAGGCATTTCCAAGCCAAATTATAAAGCATATGCAAGTTACTTTTTAAAACTAAGCATAACTGCTTTTCAGTTGCCAGGATTGTAGAGAGAGATGAAATGCAAAAATCAGAATCTTAAAGCTGAAGTTGTATAAGTAAAAAAAGATGTTGCAAAATGCACCATTTTAGGACCCCATCACTAAATTGAATAACATGTTCATAATGAGCCTAAGACGGTGGTGCTTACTATGGATGAAGTCCACAGCTAGGCATATATCTCCAAATGATGGAGCAAAGAGGTAATCTCTGGTCGGGATCAGCAAATGTTCAATCCTGTGTGCCTACTCAGAAGAACCAAAAGAACAAATGACCGCTTACTGGTACTCGGTTCATTAATTATTGACAGGGCTAAAGAGATTCCAGAAGCACCTCATTACACCCCATACAAAGAAAATAATATACAATATGAATACAAAGAATAAACATTGAGCTTGACACAATGGTAAAATAGCTTCATTTGCTAACTAGGACACAAAGGAACAAGTTAAGAAAACAATCAGTTTGGTTACATTCATTGACACTTCACAAGCATTGCAACAACAAGAGCCTCATGCAGTGGAATGCCCTTTAAGAGACAAAAGGGTTCCAAGTCAAGCAAAGGAATGCTGGACACCTACAGCAATACTTTTCTATTTGAGTTGCCACTTTCTGTATGATATGAAGAAATTTAAACTAAAATCCAGCAAACACAAAGGAGAGAAGAGATAAATGAATGAGGTTTTAGCATAGAGATAAGAAGTTGCATCTAGGAACAGAGTATCTTAATTCAAATGGATGAATTCTAGGATGGCTCTTGTAGTTTAGATATTGCACGTTGTCAAAAAGAATTTGGGACTTGAAAGATTAGTGTCTTGCCCTTATATTAGTGAAGCTCTAGTACTGGTGGCCTGATTATATGCAGTAAGGCTTCAAAGTTATTGGGATGTCTTAATGCAGCATAATATAGCTGTGGCTTAGGCTGCTAGGAAACAAAGATGAAGGGATGAATTATTCAACATATGATTATCAATTAGCAGAGGTTGAATTATCTTTAGGGTGAGAAATGGAGATATTGAATGCCCTACTAGGGAAAGCAAAAGTTCTTGTCAAAACACCTAGTAGAATAGTTTAGATGAGTATTTAAGCCCCCATGATTTACCTCCTGTGTGTTGGCCTTGGGAAGTATTTTTTGTTTTTTTTCATGACAATCATCTTCTTTCTTGATTCATGAATTTATTGGAAGGATAACATCAATGCTATTGATCCTAAATAGTTGGAACTTGCTGCTTGTTTGCTTGTTTATTGTAATGTTGTAGATTTATGATTTGTTTTATGAAATTTCTTGATAAATCATTTCCATCTCTAGATTTGTGGCAAATAAGTTGGCATATTACATCAAGTAGATCAAGATAGTAGGTGCTTGGATTTTGTTTTTTCATAAGCTTAAGCATGCACAATTTTGGTTTATTTAAGAAGCTCGCGGTAAGGTTCAACTAATATAATAACTAATGAGTGGCATGAATTTGAGCATTTGGTTCAAATAAAATGTTATTCGAGGACTTGAGTGGGTTAAAAGAAGGCAAGAATTCCTATAATGCAAAGAATATGCAAATTGGATAATGTAAAAGTTGAGCATTTATTTGCAATTAAATAAGAAACTTTTATATATTTGCAAATGCTTGTTAATACAAATAAAAATAAATCACTTTAAGATAAATTTTAGCTACAATTTTATTTTATTTATACTATATAAAATATAATTTTATTCTATTTTTTTTATTTGTACTTTCACCAATTGCAATACACCTTCATCTATTTTGCCTCAGTCTTAAAGTACAATGGTAATTCTAAAGTCTATGAAGGAGACTCTATCTCATTATTTTATTCGAAGTACTAATTCAGGCAATGATACAAAATTTGTTGACACTTAGAAGGCTATTTGGTCTCCAATGGATTCCTACAGGACTGGTTGTCCAGAAAGATAGCAAACATAAGAAACCTGTTGAGAATCTTGGGATAAAAGAGGTTAAAGTTGCCATGCAATCCGATATATTTGTCAAAAGGAATTAATGAAAAAGGGGAAAATAAACAGATAACAGATAGAAAGACTCCTGCATCCTCTACAACCTAGATTGCAAAATTTGGCATGGCTGAGCCAGTCTACTACTCTAATTTGGCGCATAACATATTTCAAAATAAATAAGCACAAGAAACTGCTTCAGAATGTGGCAGGAACTGGGTGCAAATTGGTAAGTATCATCAAAGAGTAAATTGCAAGTCTTGTATTTAGCAGTTCCAGTCATGGGTTACAGCTAAAACAAATTTTCTCTGTGCTTACTGAAGGATAGAAACCGACCCCAATTAGTGGGATAAGACTTGATTGTTGTTGTTGCTAAAATCAGCTCTATTGCACTCTTTCTTGGCAAAGAATATGACTGACAGAAAGGGAGAGAACTTACATCGTATAAGGAGGTAGGTACAAGTGTCTCATATGGTTCAGTCAACGTAATTACACCACAGACACCAAGTTTCTTCAAGAGAGGAACTTGACTGGGGAATGGAACAGCACCTAAGAGCAAACACTGAAACAACAAAGGTCAATGAGTTACTGAATATTTCTATTTGTTATAACTGAAAGGAGAAGAGGACAACAAATCTGATAAGAATTACAGAGTTCATAAAATATTAAAATCTAAAGAATATTTCAAAGGAGTTCGAGCCTAACAATTAGTAGCAAAAAGCCAATAATCGAGGAGAAATTTTGACTGTATCCTGATAATTCTGACAGTACAACTAAGAGCTGTAAAATTATGCAACTTCATTCCTTCGCGTTGATTATTTCCCTGGATTGGTTTTCTAGAACCACTTCTTAGAGGTGGGCATCAAATGGTATATCATCTGACATCTCCATGAGCTCTTCTTACAATATACTTTCTCATGATGTACATGTAAATAGACCTTTTGTATCAGTACTTTCTCATGATGTACATGTAAATAGACCTTTTGTATCAGGAATTTTTGGGTCATTCCTAGGATGAATTTCGTTTGGCTTGCTTTGCACAGGACACTCAACATCTAGGGATGTGTTAATTTGATAAAGAATTACTCTTCCTGATGCTCTCTGTGTTTTCTGCTCACAGAATCAAGAAACCTCTTTTCACTTATTTTTCTCATGTGGATTGGCACTAACAGGGTGAACTGTTTAATCTTTCCCTGGATAGATATTCCTCAGCGCAGATATAATTCCAAACAACAATAAGTTAAATTTATCCATCGAGTTTCAAGAAAAGGAAATTTACAATTGGATGAGTAAAAGCAGACAAACCTCATCGACTTGATCCCACCAACGGAACTGGGGTTCGATCACATTCCGCACACAATTGTACACCAGCGTCGGGTAAAAGAGAATCCGAGCCCCGACTCCTACCGCCGCCCTCTTTGCATTAAAGAACGCAACTCTTTCGCTGTAAACCGTCGAAATCGACCTTTCCTCCTGTCCACCTTCCGCGCACTCCTCCCCAATCTCCTCGATATGCATAGCGTCAATCCAATTCCTAGTGCATAATTTCGTAAGCCAAGAAGAGAGAGGAAAAATCACTCAAACAAACATACAATTTCTCAATTCCGACCGAGAACAAAAGGGAGAGCAAATCGAAGGCAGAAACATCTCTGCTAGGGTTACCAATCGGAGGGGGTGACGGATCAAAATGGCGAAGGAGATTTCTGCTGCAGCGGCACGCGATCCCCACCCGCGTTTGTTTGGACCATGGACAAATCCTTTCGCGCTCTCTCTATTTCTCTCTCCGATTTCTTGCTCGCTCTCGCTCTCGCTCTCGCTCTCCTCGCCCTTTTAACAACTACCCAGCTGTTCTTCTCAACCACCCCCAACATGGCAAATCAAACGTGCATCAAGATTGGCGACGAGGTACAGTCCAAACGAGGTCATTCGTCATGGAGCCCACTTGAGGTGAGCCCATTCACAGAGCTTGCGGACCCCGTACACAGCTGGCCATATGTGGGGCCCTGGCACGCCACGCTTGCTTTACGCAATGATTCGGCGCTAGGTGTCTCGCAGTAACACGATGCGAAGTGAGGTCATCATGTGTCAAATCCATCGGTGCAGTGCGTCAGCCTTGCACGTGACATTATCTTAATAAGATTCTGAAATTGAAATGCCACTCGGCATGTAGAAAACAGGGGTGACACACACACAGAAACACAGTAACAGCACAAACGTACGAAGGTGATCGATCAAGGTCGACAAATCCATATCCACACTGGCTAGCTAGCTGTTCGCGAAAGATTCGTCGGCGCGCAGGCGGCGATGCTGAGGAAGCGCTTCGGGGACGGCGGCGGCTGTCGAATTGGAGAGCCGGCGGTCGCAGGAAGGGCACATGGTGAGGGTGGTGGGGGGCGTCATCTGCATGTAAACCTGCGGCGACAGCTTCAGAGCTCGCAGTTCCTGCACCTCTTTGTGCAGCCTCTTGTTCTCCTCCGTCAGGTTCTCGCAGCACTTCTTCAGGAACTCGCAGTCTACCTCCGTCTGCTTCAACTTCGTCCTCGCTCTCCTATTCTGGAACCACACCTCTACCTGCCTCGGCCGCAGGTTGAGCTGTTTCGCCAATGCCACCTTCAATTTCTGCATCGATCCTCACATTCATCGATCGGTTAACGATGTATATCACTACTTGATCATAGATATATAAAGCGTAATTTAGTACAGGGTTGAGAGTCGTGTGCTCCTTGAAGCTGTCCTCGAGGACAGCGGATTGGTCTCTGGATAGCCGGAGTTTCTTGCGGCAGCCGTCGCCGTCTTCGTCCTCGTCGCTGATTCCCTGAGACGAGCAGCCCCCTCGCTCGGCCTCCCCAGCCTCATCTCCCAGCGCCGCCTCCCCTGCTCCTCCATCTATATCCAAGTCAAATTAAGCTTCTTCTAGAAACACATACTCAACAGTACTACTAATTACCTGAAGAGGACGGGAGGAGAAGGTTCCACTGCATTCTTTGCCGGAAATAAGAAGACGAAGAGGAAGGCGCGAAGTGATTGGTGTAAGTGCTTAAGCTGAGGCTTAACGATAGATCCTCCTTTTCCATCGTATATCTCATACGTTATTACTACCTCGATCACTTTCGATGTGAGTGGAGAAGCCGAAGATAAAGCAAGGTAAGGAAGAAAGAGAAGATGAGGAGTGCAGAGGAGGAGGAACGATCGAAGGGTGTTAAATAGCGGCAAGTTTGGGGGCACTGCAACACCATGTCTGCAAGTCAATACCAATGATGATGAGCCGAGCATGGCGAGGAGCTGCCAATTATTGCAATCATGAACGCTGCTGCTAAATTCCATCTACTTTTTTTTTTCCCCCGGCCACTGTTTTCCTTTTGATTTTTCAGAAACGAGATGATCTCCATGGTTCTTTACCTGTTTCAGATCCGCACGCGCCCCTGGGCTTTTGCTTCATTTGACCTTTGACTCGATGTCTCTGCTTTCTCGTACGGGTTCACCTAGTTTGACACAAACAATGAGTGAAAGACTGGCATATCTCCACCGAACACAAGGCAATCCAGAGTAGATGATGGGCACTCAGAAACTCGAAGGAAAAGGGGTATGTAAAGAAAAGAGGCTCTGCAGTCCAGAGCTGGAGTCAATGACTGGGCTGTGAGTGTTGTGTCAGGTGAAGCCTGAAGTAAGCAGCCAGTCATGATCACACACATGGTGCTAATTATCACAGTCAATAGATGAAGGAAGAATTGATGAAAGAAATTAGCACTTTGTCCAATTATTTGAGGTTAAAGGAATCTCCTCGCAGTCGAGTCACTCTATCCAGTAAATAATTGCACAGAGGTAATGAGTTTTGTGCCAGGGGAAGTCAAAGGACGTTGATTATATTCCTTCAGTGCATGGTGTAGTGGAGTACACTGCACAGCATGCATGGTGGTTGGTGGACTTTGAGTTGAAGCCAACCGAAATAAAAATAAAGGTTTCATTAATTTCGACGTTTTAAGATTGTTGAATTCGTTTCTCCAACATTTTTTAGAGTTTTGTTTTGAGAACGAACATTTGAGAAAAAGCAGCCTCTTTGTGTACAAAATGATCGGCAAAATTAGTTGAAGATTCAACATGACCTTTGACACTATTTTTAAAATAATTCTAATACAGTTTTAAAAATTATTATAATTATTTAAACATGAGAAACAAATTATAGGGTAAACTTAGCTTTTTACTATATCAATTTTAACATCCAACCAAACTGATTTTTTTTTAATCATTTTATTTTATTTTAAATTAAATAAAAACAAGTCATTTCATAAATAAATTTTAATTTAAAATATTGTTTTACAAATAAAATATATATGATAAATATTGATAGATGTTTTTTTGCTAATCGTATTAAAAAAAAGAATTAATGGGTTTTATTTGATAGACTATTTCCACCAAGGGCGGAGCCAAGGTTTGGCTTACCCGGGCTATAGCCCGGGGTCAAAATGAAATTTACATTAGTTTTACATTTTAATATCACTATTTTACCTATTTACATCCTTTATTTTGAATTTTTAAATCAAAAGAAAGACATTTTAGCCCGGAGACACATTCTATAACATTTTAGCCCTGGCGGGCTACTATTCCTGGCTCTGCCATTGATTTCCACAACTATTCTATTAATGAAATCTTCTACACTAAAGTATAAAATTAATTTCCATTTGAAATACAAAATGAATAAACACTTAGGATGCATTTGGTAGGTTTGTTTTCCTTTTTTATTTTTCACAGAAAATATGATATGATTTTTCAAAAAAGGTGTTTAGTTTGTGATCCTGTCGCGAAGTGAGTCAGACGTCCCTACAGTTGGACAAGTCTCTGAGGAGGGTGAGGTCGTTGGAAGTGGCGTGCCGAGCCGGCTCACTTCTAGCCTGCAAGACAGAGACCGTTAGAACCCATCGGGAAAAGTCCCCGGCCAGGCACTCCGACGATCAAGTTAGTACACGACGGTGGCGAGGGAAAGTAATAGAACAGTAGTCAAATGACACTATCGCGCGTACCTGGAAAATACGGAGTGAGAAGTATATGAAGCAGGGGAAGCTGACAGGCTTTGCCTCACCTGCCACCTGCTGTCGCGTAGTGAGGACAAGGTAATGCGCGTCCAGGGGTGGCAGGGCAAAGCGACACATACTGTATTAAGGAAAGAGGCTCTGTCAACTTAAGAGTTGGCGCCGTTGGACGCCGCTCGGCCTGACATCAGGGCATGTGGTCGAGGTACGGGGGACAAGATGTGTCAGGCATATCAATGCCTCAGCGAGATATCCGCCGTTGGCGGCCAGGGCGACCAGGGTCTCGCGCCGACCCCGTACAGCTTCTGGTGACCCGATGTCAGGGAGTGGTTGTGCCGACTGGGGGCACAGAGGTAAGGAGGCCGGCTGAGGGCCTAGGAGGGTGCCGACTGGGGGCACAGAGGTAAGGAGGCCGGCTGAGGGCCTAGGAGGGTGCCGACTGTGGGCACAGAGATAAGGAGGCCGGCTGAGGGCCTAGGAGGGTGCCGACTGGAGGCACAGAGGGAAGGAGGCCGGCTAAGGGCCTAGGAGGGTGCCGACTGGGGGCACAGAGGTAAGGAGGCCGGCTGAGGGCCTAGGAGGGTGCCGACTGTTGGGACCGGGTGCATGTCGACAAGGATACGGGTTCGTAAAATTTTAAATTTTTACGTGCAGCGGAAGAATTAGCATAAAATAATTTCCTAAATTATTTTAACCACGTATCTAGCATGCAACCTTATGGTGTGTGGACATAATCATAAATTAAAACATTGCGGAAAAGTAAACTAATTTACTAAGTACCTCGCGTAACTCGAAGTAAGGGACGAGATCCAACCATAGCGTCCCTTGGAAGCTTCGCCTCTATTCGCGTCCACGCCGAGTTCTCTTCGGGATGACTTCACAAAGTCACGAGTTTTGTGCCGACAAGAACTACTAGATTCTCTAAAGGCACAACTAGAAGAACAAGAGAAAAGAATGGAAACCAACAAGAAACGGAATCTAAATTCCGGGAAGAGAGGAGTTGTGATCCGCGTCTTCTTCTTCTTGTCTTGGCTTCTCCTTCTCCTTGATAGCTCACGGCAACCAACCCTAAGGGAAGAAGTGCGCCGGCCCTAGGTGGATGAAGGGGCGCCGGCCCTAGTTGCCTCAAGGGGCGCCGGCCCTAGGGTTGAGAAGGGGAAAAGGGAGGAAGAGAATAAGAGAGAGAGAGGGAGAGGATTAACTCTTAATCAACTTAATTGATTGGCATTGAAGGCTAGCCTTTGGTTCCTTTATATAGTAACCTCTCCCTTGCTAAGTCTCCTCTTTAACGGAATTAACGGAATTAATTTTCATAAGAAATTTATCTTATAAATTTTCTTATGAATAATTCCGTTATGCCTAGTTTTATTATAACTAACTTTATAATAAAACAAATTATTCTCTTCTTTAATTATGGAATAAATTTTATAAGAAATTTATAAATTTTTCTTTTAATGGAAAAATCAATTCATAATTGATTTTATAAAATTAAAATAAACCACTCCACGGATTATTTTAATTTCCCAAAAGGAAATAAATTTCTATAAATTTATTTATATAAATTTCTTTATACAAATTTATTTATCCATAATTTATAAAACAAATCGCGCTAGATTTATTTTATTAATTA
Source organism: Boesenbergia rotunda (assembly GCA_024364735.1). Classification (NCBI taxonomy): domain Eukaryota; kingdom Viridiplantae; phylum Streptophyta; class Magnoliopsida; order Zingiberales; family Zingiberaceae; genus Boesenbergia; species Boesenbergia rotunda. The sequence goes on along the minus strand of JAGFNQ010000875.1, from coordinate 78,922 downwards.
AACCAATTAAATTGGTTTATTCCCTTTTTAATGGCCGGCCAAACCAAGAGGGTGGACACCCTCTTTGGCCGGCCAAACCAAGCCGATTTCATCGCGAATTAAACTCATTTAATTCGCCCATTAAGCCTTCAAAAGACTTAGCCATTTTAAGTTTCCGTTGCGCCTCTGATTAACTCAGATTCGACTTATTTCTCTTGATCGAAAAATCCAATTTTCAACTCGTTTTAAATCCCTCGGATTACTCGTAGTGCGTGTGACTAAATAGGCTTTCGATTTATGTTGGCCGTCTATAATCAACTAATTACAGAACGATCATGAGTGGCACCTAGTAGTACATCATGACCCCCAATTAATCGAAAGATCAACGGTTTGACCTCAGAAGTAATTCTGAAACCCTTCAGCAGCTCTAATGAATCGTGCCCCATTCCCTTCACCACCTTATACCCACTTGGTTCAGGACATGGTCTGTTTGTGTCAGTCCCCACTAGACTGACTACGTCACACCTAGCTCAAGTAGTGTCTTTCTCGTCCTTTGGATTTCTAATTACTCTCATGTATTTAAGAGACTCACACTCTAAACATGATATACTCTGGCCAGAGGTTTTGAGTAACAATCCGACGATAGGCCTGGGTATACATCTCCTCGCAAGGAGTGGTGAATCCTTTGTAGGCTGTTCAAACATCTTCGGGCACTTCGGCTTATACCCAATCATCCTGGGTCCACACCTCCTTGGAGATGCTTGCTTAAGATGTTAAAGTATAAGTCTCCATGACCAAGATGACTTGAACACCGCAAGTCAAAGGAACATCGCACTTAAGCTGCAGTAAGAACTTCATTGACATATCTACATGTAGATTCCCATATGAAGTCTTACTGCTAGTCACTCCAATGAACTAGTTCCCTTAACTAGCATCCATGTTTATCTCCGGACATCCCAATGTCACCAGCCAGTGAGAATCAGCTGATTAGAGAATAACCCATGCTAGTCTCAACAGAATTGATAGTGTCCGTTTTTATCAATTCATCGACTAGGGATAATTTCAATACTTCACAATTGCACATTTAGAGATAATCACTAGTTGTGATCCCATCACAAATTCTCTTATGTTGTGAATTGTATTGCGGACATTCAGTAGATGAGTTTAAGATCTCAATCAAATACACAAACATGTATACTCAAATAGTGAATTATCATTTATTAGAATAAATGTTTACAATCATAAGGCGATTGCCTTAGGACACTTCTCTCATATTACTAACACCGACTGGGGGCACAGAGGGGATAACTCCTTCGGTCAGATCCTACCTGACCCAATAGAAAGCTATTATAGGCCTATATGGGCCTTGACACGGAAACCCAAGGGGACTAAGCTCGTGTGCCCCTTGTCCAGGGGGATCGTCCAGATCACTAGCCACTTTGCCTGACTGAGCGCCAGGCTGCCGGGCCAGGCTACACGCAAGCTGGCCCGGGATCAGTTTGTATTTTCTAAACTTATTTTTTAGAAAAAGATGAGTATTCTAGAAAATTAAATAATAAAATAAAGTCATTCTCCAGAAAAAAAGAAAATATGATTTTTTAAAAAGAAATAAAAATAAAAAATGATGCAAACCGAACGCTGTCTATGATTTTTCAAAAAATAAAAATAAAAAATGAAAAAACCAAATGCTTTCTTATTTTCTAATACTCACAGATGGAATTCAAACATTTAATCTTTCATTTAATTATTTTTTTTCAAAACTAGCTCATTGTGATCCTGTCGCGAAGTGAAGTGGACTCCCAACAGTGAAACGGTCCCCCGAGTGCTACGAGCTGCTGATGCTGGCTCCGACCTATAAGAGAATGACCGTTAACAAACCCACCGGGAAAAGTCTCCGGCAAAACCCTCCGACGGTCAAGTCAGTCCCCGGTGGAAGAGCAAGAAAGCAATGAAACAGTGGGCAAACACTATTGCGCGTACCTGTGAGAGGGGGAGCGAAGGGGCTTATATAGCCGAGGGAGCCGACAGTATCAGCCCGGCCTGCCACCTCTTGTCGTATGCGGGAACAGGGCAAAGTGTAGCCAGTGGTGGCAGGGTAAGGTGTCGCATACTAGAATAAGGCAAGGGACGCTGTCAGCATGCTGGCGAGCGTCGTCAGGCACCGCTAGGCCTGATACGAATGTAGGTAGTCGTGGTACGGGATGCTAGGTTATGACAGGAGGATCATGGTGTCAACGAGATACTTGTGATTTGGGCTTGAAGATTATCAGGTCTGCGTCGACCCCGTACCTCTTCTGCTAGTGCGGTGTCGGAGAGTGGGTATTCCTGAGGGTTACGACAAATCTCGAAGGAGAGCGCCGACCTGTGACGCTGAGGGAACTCGGGCCGGATAGCCACTATTCTGGAAATCAAGCCTCTGTGCCCTCCGAGTCATGGAGGGGACTCAGGCTTAATCATCCGACCTCACAGAGGATCGGATGGATAAGGACCTGGAGATTCCCAGGCTCGGGGATAGTCTAGCTTGTTGGGCAATCGACCCAAGTATGATCGGGAAGATCATGATTTTGATGTGTGTGTGCCAATATGGTTAAGGTTAGGGTGTTATGTTGTTTTTGATATGTGTGAATAAGTCTTGCAGGACTTAGTGAGTCACACGTGGAGGATACATCCGAGGGAAGAGAACTCCAAGGGCAAGCCGAGAAGTGGACTTCAAAGGGGCACACGTGAAGGGTGGCATGGACGCAAGCCGAGGGCTTGCGTGCGCATCCGAGGGACGATAGCTGGTGGAAGAGGACTTCAAGGGGCAAGCCAAGGGAGTATACTTGAAGGCCACGTGAAGGAGGGTCGTCGGAGTGAGGAAGAGTGCTTTTGTAAGCCAGTCGACTGCCAGCAAGAGACTCAAAAATCACAGTAACATCAGTTGACTGCCCAAGGGGCAGTCGACTGGTAACCCCGAAAAACTAGTCGTTGGGCTAGCCGTTGGCTAGCCAATTCGGTATCAGGCTGGATGGCTTGGAGCTATCCTTTACTCTATTTAAAGGGTGACTTTTGGGCAAGTCAAAGGTACGGTTCTTGAGGGTACCATTGTGATGTTTGTGCTCAAAGTCTCCAGCTCTTCCTCTCATTCTCATTTCCATCTTGTAAGAGGAAGAAGGCAACCTTGTGAAGGTTTTCTCCACCTTGAAGGAGGTTTTCATTCTGGAGCTTGTGCGTGCGTGTGGATCCTTGAATTAGTCACTTCTCCGAGGTGGATACCAACTAAACAAAGGTGTTAGCATTGTTCTTATCATTTTTATTGGTTTTATTTGTGTTTGGCTAACAAGTTTTGTAGAGAAAATCGAAAACAACTATTCACCCCCCCCCCCTCTAGTTGAGCGCCACGATCTAACATGGCTCGGGACCTCCCCGATTAGGGCTCCTACGTCTCAGCACGGCTTCTCAACGCTCCTGAATGGACTGGGTCGGACCGCTCGTCTGCCGGCTAGGGCTGCTCGGCCTGTCCGACTCCTAGAACTCTTGGCCCCAACTTACTCCGACGGGGCGCTAGGCTGGCCGGCCTAGCTATACGTGAGCTAGGACGGGATCATAAGCATCCCCTTCGAGTCTAATCGAAGGAGGCGCCGAGTTCGACTGACTGGACTGTTATTTCAAGGCGAGCCTGGCGCACCGAAGGGTCTACTTCTCCTGCCGACCTCCGCAGTCGAACTCGAGTGGGTTGTCCGATCGGCGAGCCAGCGTCACATCAGACTGTCCATTCTATCTTATCCCCCATCGGGGCTGAGCTGATTCGTATCCTTCTCCTTAATTGCCGCATTAACTGCTAGGGCCACGTGCCGACGAGCCGTTGGTTCCCCGAGTAACGAAGTGTCTGCAGCCTAGCTTAGCGAATGATTGACGCATACGTGTGCTGCGTCGCTTGGAGATTTATAGCGGGTTTGGTCGGATGGCCTAGGTCCCTTCCTGCCTTTTGTCCGGATCGCCATCGGACGGTTGGGGTTGACCACTCGGCCCTATAAATAGACTTTTACCCCGCAGCTTTTACCATCGCTTTTTTACTTCCAACACCGAACTGTTGTTGCTGTTCGCTCTACTAGGGTTCCGGCAACACCCCACGACGCTCATTCTCCAGTCTTCTTCTCCGGCGAGCCCTTTTCCACTCGGTCAGTCCTTTTTCCTTCACTCCTTTCATGGCTTCCACCTCATCTCACTCGAACCCTTGGTATTCTACCATGGTGTCCAAGCTCAACCACCATGACCTCGAGGAGATCCGAGCCGACTACCATATTTCCTCTGACTTCCTTCTTCGCTTACCCGACCCGACCGATCGACCTGAAACTTCCCCCTTTAGCTACATTACTATCTCCCGAGACCATCTGCAAACCGGGTTGTGTTTTCCTATCCACCCGTTTATCTCTTCTATTTGCCGCTTCTTTTAGATACCCTTATCTCAGTTAGCCCCGAACGCCATCCGACTGATCTGTGGGTCGGTGGTCGTCTTTTCCTTGTATAAAATTCCCCTTCAGCCCGAATCTTTTACTATTTTTTCTATCCCAAGAAACAAGAGTCGGGTGACTTCTTCTTCCAAGCCCGAGCCAAAACCTCTTTCCTGGCGAAGCTTCCAACCTCGAATAAGAGTTGGAAGGAACGCTTCTTCTTTGTTAACACCACCCCGACCCCGAGTTGGCTGACTGCTTGGATTTTTAACTTGCCTTCCCCTCCCCTTTTTCCAAAAATTACGGAACCCTACCAACCTATCAGTCGGCCCTATCCAAACTCGGGGGCCGACATTTCCACGACGTTCATCTGCTGAGCGAGGACATCCTCTACATGTTCGAGATCAGTACAATGTCATTCCGCCTCCCCAGCTCACTCGGTAAGCTCCATCTTTTTTCCTTCGCATGTTTATAGCTAACTAACATTCGTTATGTTACAGCTAACATGATGCTGGCAGCGACCTTAGAGGAGGGCTTCGACATGGACGATGCCGAGCTGGAGGTCCAAGATGCCAAGCAGCTAGCTCAGAGGGGAGTTGTTCCGCCGACTCCCATGCAACTATCGCCTGTCCCCGTCCTTGCTGAAGAGCCAACCACCGACCAAGAACCTGAGGACGTGGATGGCCAGCCCCTAATCCTTAGGCGCAGACGGCCGCGGGAGTCAGCCCATGAGCCCGCGCCACCGACTGCCAACCCTGCTGAGGCCTTTACCAGCCGATCCCAGAAGAAGCGGAAGAAGAAAAGGCCAGTGACCGGGTCTTCCATACCCCAACCACCCCCGACTCGGGCGCCAGGGGATTCAGACTCTCCCCATTCGGGAGATCAGCTTGGACACCCCCGATGCACCTCCTGTTGCCCTCGCTCGCCGACCCCAAGATGAGTTTGGAGGTGCCGAGTGGCATGGCGCCCGATCGGACGCAAGAGATCCATCTGCACGAGCCACTCTCCGACCATTTTCTTCAGGGCCTCCAGGAATGCAATTACCAAGGTCCGAGCATCCGGGCCAACACATTTATGTCGGAGACCACTCAGGTATGCTAACCAAATATGCTTGTTCCTTTTCTTATGCTTTAGCTCGGTACTAACGACGTGTTTCTATGCTTTGCAGCTCCAGGGCTCGTGTTACAGCGTGTTTATGACTATGCTAGCACACTCCAAGGCCCGACGGTGAGCCGAGCGGCGAGTGGAGGACATGGAAGCCCGACTCCACCATACTCAGCTGACCTCCAATGAAGCCTCCCTCAATGGGCTAAGGGTCGAGGTCATTGCTCTACAAGACCGCCTGACCCACTCGAAGGAATAGCTGGAGGTTTCCAAGGCTCATATTGACTCAGCGGATATGGCGGTCGCCCAAGCACTCCTCCAAGTCTCTTAGGTCGAACATACGGAGACCAAGGCTTGGGCCCTCAAGGACAAGGTGCAGGAGAGGCTAAAGAAGATGCGGGCAAAGCTCCACAAGCCAACCCAGTCTTTCGAGTCCCTGCGATCCAAGTTGGAGGCCAAGGAGCAAGAGGTCGGCTCTCTAGCAAGCCAGTTGGCCAATCGAGACGCCGAGCTCATTGCCCAGGCTAAGGAGCTGAGCCGACTCCGTGGGCAACCATTTGCGTAGGAGGCATCCCAGTCGGAGCTTGAGGAGCTCTGGGCCTATAGGGCGGGTGAGGTGACTCAGTGGGATGCTCGACGGGTATGTTGGGAACGAGATGGCTAGAGAGGGGGGGTGAATCTAGCCAGACACAATTTCTTGGCTCTTTTTGAATCTTCTCTGCAATTAAGTTAGTAGCAGCGGAAACAAAACAAATGCAGAGAAGCAAACTATACAAAACTGTAGAAACAGAGAATACAAACCAAGGATCGCTAACAAGGATCGTTTACAAGGTTCGGGGATAACTTGCCCCTACTCCTTGGCGTGCCCGTAAGGTGGGCGATCCCTTGATCGTCGGCAGATCAAGCCCCGGTGACCCGGATAAGATAGAGCCTCCTTCTTGGTGGAGAAACCTCTCCACAGATCTCACGGATGATATAACTTGAGTACAGGAGATCACACAAGAAGGAACACTCACAAAGCTCTCACAGGAATGCAACAAGATCGCTTAAGCACAAAGCAACAGAGAGCACGAACACAGTCCAGCTAAACTTCCCAAGTTTCTGTCTTGTTCACCCCGCTCCTCTGCTTCCAGCTTCGTCACTTAAGCTCTGCTCACCATCACAAGCTTCATCAGCATCCACTGAGCCAGCCTGAACCCACTGACCTCCCTGAGCACTCAGTCCACTGAAGGCCTCCTCTCCAGCTGAGCCTCCGTCAGTCGCCAGCTGCGTCAGTTGCCCGTTGAAACCTGAGAATGAGAAACAGCCAAACCTGCTCAACGGAAAGCCTCCCATTGACCCTCCTTGAGTGTTTGAATCACCTGCTATCACCTGCACACTCCAACAGAGGCTTAGCAATGCATATCAAAACATATCAGCAGTGTATCAGAGAATCGGCAGAGAAAACAGACTTCTGACAGCATATTTGAATTAAAGTTCCGCGCCTGATCGGTCACCAGACCGATCAGGAAGGACCCTGATCGGTCACCAGACCGATCAGGCTCCTGCCTGATCGGTCACCAGACCAATCAGGCTCCTGCCTGATCGGTCACCAGACCAATCAGGCTGCTTCCAGACCAATCAGGAGTCATCCTGATCGGTGATAGTGAGAACCTTGCGACAAATGATCGTTCACTAGACCGATCTGAGCAGTAACCCTGATCGGTCCCCAGACCGATCAGGAGCAGATCAGCAGGGGAACTCAACTCACTGTTCGCTCCCTGATCGGTCACCAGACCGATCAGGAGCTGTGCAGTGAGAGTGAGTGAAACACACACTCCCTGATCGGTCACCAGACCGATCAGACATCGCTGGATCGGTCACCAGACCGATCCACGAAGGAGCAGCGTGCCAACTCCCTGATCGGTCACCAGACCGATCCAGGGACGCAGACCTAGCCTTCCAAGCTAGGATTTCATTCACCTTAGCCCTCCAAGCTAAGGATTTTTCAATCTAACTCTCCAAGTTGGGAATTTGCACCTAACCCTCCAAGTTAGGACTTTTCACCTAGCCCTCCAAGCTAGGACTTTTCACCCAACCCCTCCGAGTTAGACCTTCATCCAACCTAGCCCTCCAAGCAAGGCACCTGACCCTCCAAGCCAGGACTTTTTCACCTAACTCTCCAAGATGGGACTTTTCACCTAACCCTCCAAGTTAGGACTTTTCACCTAGCCCTCCAAGCTAGGACTTTTCACCTAGCCCTCCAAACTAGGACTTTTCACCCACCTCTTCCGAATTAGGACTTTTCAACACCTAGCTTCACTCACCAGGACCCGGCTTCACTCACCGGGATTTCCAACACCTGGCTTCACTCACCAGGACCCGGCTTCACTCACCGGGATTTTCAACACCTGGCTTCACTCACCAGGACCCGGCTTCACTCACCAGAATTTCCAACACCTGGCTTCACTCACCGGGATTTTCAACACCTAGCTTCACTCACCAGAACCCCGCTTCACTCACCGGGATTTCTCACACCTGACTTCACTCACCAGGATCCGACTTCACTCACCGGGATTTCTCACACCTAACCCTCCAGGTTAGGATTTCAATCAACCCATGCTTAATCACTGATCAGGACTTAAGTATAATTTGCTCAACCAAACTTAAATCATTGTCAAACACCAAAATAACAACCGGGCCAGACTGCATCAACAATCTCCCCCTTTTTGTTGTTTGACAACCCGATTTAAGTTTAGGTATCAATTAATTGAAGTCCGTTGTCCGTTCAATTCTCATAAGGGAATCATGATCCTCCCCCTATAATAACCATAAACTTAATCAGTCATTTTCTCCCCCTTTGTCAAACATCGAAAAGGGTATGGTTATTAAGTTTGAACATACCTCCCCCTGGAACCTGGGTCTCTCTCCAAACCCAAAATAATCAAGTGAAGTTTTGAATTGCACATGAAAACATATACAGAATAATATCAAGGTCAAATATGTATATGTTTCATATGACAAGTAAGGAATGCATCTGTATCTGACATATAATCCTGATTGGTCTTCGTGACCAACCAGGTTCATTGATTACGTGATACAGACATATTTCTTGTTAGTCTGGGGAGCGATCAAATTTCAGAAAAATTCCTGAAACTCTGATACATTCCTGATCAGACTGTATTAACAATTTGCATCCCATAACAGGAGAGAGGACTCTATTGATATTCGTCATTTCAGAAAAATTTCTGAAACACGACATTAAGAACAAGAGTCATGACTCAACAAACCCTTTATTATGAATTTGAACATTCCAACATAGGTTTGTATCAAATCACTATTAAGTACCAGGTTTGTATCACTTGAACAATTTTGTGCTCCCTTAGTACCAAGTTTGTACCAATGGGTGATCAAATATGTTTCAATTGTAAGCGGATTGTATCATGTTTATTTGTAGTATGATCATTAAACTGATACAATTCGACGAAAGGAGATCGGACTGAGGAGTTTTAACCCAATCATGGAACTTACTGATCAGTATTTATCTGATCGGTCACCGGACTGATCAGAGGGATCCCTGATCGGTCGGTGGACCGATCAGGTTCGACACAGGATGTTTTCTGAGTTCCAGATTTCAAAAATCGATTTCAGAAACTCTGAAATCAGGTTTATTTCAATTCTTAGCCATTCCCAAACCCTAACTCAATTAGATTTATTTACTTTGGTTCTAAACATGGGGTCCCTTAACCAAAATGTATATTTTCATATCATGCAACATGGTTCATATCATACTTGAGAGTATAGCTACAACTACAAAGTTCAAAGCATGATTCCAGAAAGCATGGTAAATTCGAAGGTGGTCAACATATGATTAGATTTCAAAACATGCCTATATAACACCAGTATCAAGGCATGATCAAGTTTCATGACACAAAAGATGGGATCAAATTTCAAATCATGCTTATATAACATTAGTATCAAGGTATGATTAAGATCCCAATTTTTTTATCAAGTTCATTTACCATCACAAGCAACACTAAGTGTGAAGGCCTTGAATACATGCCAATTCTTTTGATTCATTTCAATAGCAAGAAAACACTGAACCTAGACCTTAAGTTCATGTTCTTGTCTAATGATGTATTATGAGATTTTCAATGTGTCGGCAGAGAAAACAGACTTCTGACAGCATATTTGAATTAAAGTTCTGCGCCTGATCGGTCACCAGACCGATCAGGAAGGACCATGATCGGTCACCAGACCGATCCAGAAGTCTTCTGCATACTCCTGATGGGTCCCCAGACCAATCAGGCTCCTGCCTGATCGGTCACCAGACCAATCAGGCTGCTTCCAGACCAATCAGGAGTCATCCTGATCGGTGATAGTGAGAACCTTACGACAAATGATCGTTCACTAGACCGATCTGAGCAGTATCCCTGATCGGTCCCCAGACCGATCAGGAGCAGATCAGCAGGGGAACTCAACTCACTGTTCGCTCCCTGATCGGTCACCAGACCGATCAGGAGCTGTGCAGTGAGAGTGAGTGAAACACACACTCCCTGATCGGTCACCAGACCGATCAGACATCGCTGGATCGGTCACCAGACCGATCCACGAAGGAGCAGCGTGCCAACTCCCTGATCGGTCACCAGACCGATCCAGGGACGCAGACCTAGCCTTCCAAGCTAGGATTTCATTCACCTTAGCCCTCCAAGCTAAGGATTTTTCAATCTAACTCTCCAAGTTGGGAATTTGCACCTAACCCTCCAAGTTAGGACTTTTCACCTAGCCCTCCAAGCTAGGACTTTTCACCCAACCCCTCCGAGTTAGACCTTCATCCAACCTAGCCCTCCAAGCTAGGCACCTGACCCTCCAAGCCAGGACTTTTTCACCTAACTCTCCAAGATGGGACTTTTCACCTAACCCTCCAAGTTAGGACTTTTCACCTAGCCCTCCAAGCTAGGACTTTTCACCTAGCCCTCCAAGCTAGGACTTTTCACCCACCTCCTCCAAATTAGGACTTTTCAACACCTGGCTTCACTCACCAGGACCCGGCTTCACTCACCGGGATTTCCAACACCTGGCTTCACTCACCAGGACCCGGCTTCACTCACCGGGATTTTCAACACCTGGCTTCACTCACCAGGACCCGGCTTCACTCACCGGGATTTCTCACACCTAACCCTCCAGGTTAGGATTTCAATCAACCCATGCCTAATCACTGATCAGGACTTAAGTATAATTTGCTCAACCAAACTTAAATCATTGTCAAACACCAAAACAACAACCGGGCCAGACTGCATCAACAGGGTAGAGTACTTAAACTCCATGGACATCAGCCGCGAGCTATCCCAGAGGTTGCGGCCCCTGCTTAAGCAGCAATTGCTCAACACGTTCGAGCAACTTAGGCAAGGGGGTACCTCCCGACCGATCTCCCGGTCAGCACCGTTAAGCTGTTTGGGATGACCCAATAGATGCAGGAGGCCTTCCGACTCTTCGAGTGAGGGTCGGGGTTTTATTTTCTTTTTTGTGTTATCCTGTAGAGGCTCTGCCTCAATTTTGTAATGAGCAACCTGAATGTAATTTACTTTTTTCCTCTGTGTTGTTATGTGCACTTCTTATCTCTTTTATTTCTTTCGTTTCTAAGTGATGGCGGCTTGGGCGGATGCCCGAGTCCTCTCCGTGTTTCATTTTTGGCGAGGCTGACTTGGCTAACTCGACCAAGGAATGCGGACCTCGATTAGGTTAAGGCTACGGACTAGCCTTCGCGTTGTATACTCGCTCGGGGGATTGAACACGCCCGGTTGGATCGCGTTTGAACGTAGATTGTCATGCATTCGCCTGAGTCCCGTATGGGGTCGCTCGCTCGAGAGGCGAGGTTTATGCAATTGACCAGCCCGACCTTGGGGAGCGCGGGTCGCCACGCGCCCGGTCGGGGAGCCCGGCCAAATATGACCTCATTGGCCTAGAAGGCTGAATTGAGATGCTCGGTCGGCTAAATCCCAGGGAGCGTGGGTCGCAACGCATTCGGACTGGGAGCCGAGCCGAGGGGTGCGTGGGAGCATGCCGACTTATAACTCGCTCGTTAGCAAGAGTCTGGACACTCGATCGGATAGATCCCAGGGAGTGTGGGTCGCCACGCATCCGGACTTGGAGCCAAACCGAGGGGTGCGTGGGAGCATGCACACTTATAACTCACTCAGAGGCGAGAGTCTCGACACTCAGTCGGATATATCCCAGGGAGCGTGAGTCGCCACGCGTCCAGACTGGGAGCTGAGTCGAGGGGTGCGTGGGAGCATGCCCGCTTATAACTCGCTCGGAAGCGAGAGTTTGGACACTCGGTCGGATAGATCCCAGGGAGCGTGGGTCGCCACGCGTCCGGACTGGTAGCCAAGTTGAGGGGTGCGTGGGAGCATGCCCACTTATAACTCGCCCGGAGGCGAGAGTATGGACACTCGATCGGATAGATCCCAGGGAGCGTGGGTCGTCACGCGTCCGGACTGGGAGCTGAGCCGAGGGGTGCGTGGGAGCATGCCTACTTATAACTCGCTTGGAGGCGAGAGTCTGGACACTCGGTCGGATAGATCCCAGGGAGCGTGGGTCGCCACGCGTCCGGACTGGGAGCGAAGCCGAGAGGTGTGTGGGAGCATGCCCACTTATAACTCGCTCAGAGGCGAGAGTCTGGACACTCGGTCGGATAGATCCCAGGGAGCGTGGGTCGTCAAGCGTCCGGACTGGGAGATGAGCCGAGGGGTGCGTGGGAGTATGCCCACTTATAACTCGCTCGGAGGCGAGAGTCTGGACACTCGGTAGGATAGATCCCAGGGAGCGTGGGTCGCCACGCGTCCGGACTGGGAGCGAAGCCGAGGGGTGTGTGGGAGCATGCCCACTTATAACTCGCTCGGAGGCGAGAGTCTGGACACTCGGTCGGATTGATCCCAGGGAGCGTAGGTTGCCACGCGTCCGGACTGGGAGCGAAGCCGAGGGGTGCGTGAGAGCATGCCCACTTATAACTCGCTCGGAGGCGAGAGTCTGGAGTGCCTGCAAGTTAACCAAGAACCTCATCCTTCCACTATCATTACAGAGTTTTGATGTACAACTGCCTCACATGCCCTTACTCTGCCTCTTGATATGGTTGGAGATGAATAGCGCTCTAGGGTCGATCAAGCTTCTTTCTTTGCTCGTTCTCTAGGTAGTATGCTCCCGAAGCCAGTTTCTGGACAACCTTGAAGGGTCCTCCCCATTGAGGCTCTCGTTTGCTGACATCTCCAACCGGCTTGACCCTTTTCCAGACAAGATCCCCGACCTGGAACACCCTCGACAACACCTTTTGATTATATCTTTGCTTCATTCTCTAGTGGTAGGCAAACATCCGAGCGACTGCCTTCTCTCGGATTTCCTCGACTAGGTCCAACTCCAGACGCCTCCTCTCTGAGTTATCTTCGTCATAGGCCTTCCGGCGATCAGACTCACACCCGACTTCGACTGGCACCACAGCCTCGCCTGCGTAAACCAGCTGGAAGGGTGTGTGGCCTGTACTTTCTTTCGGCGTGGTTCGCTGAGCCCACAGGATACTCGGCAGCTCGTCTACCCAGGTGCCTCCCGCATGGTCTAGCTTGGTCTTTAGGCCTCTCAAGATCTCTCGTGGCCACTTCAGCCTGGTCGTTGCTCTGCGGGTATTCCATGGATGTGAAGGTCTGCTAAATACAGTAGGCCGAGCACCATTCTTGTATCTTCCGACCTTGGAATTGCCTTCCGTTATCCGAGACTAACTTGTGGGGAATTCCATACCGACACAAGATGTTCTGCTACAAGAACTTGATCATGGCTTGCTCAGTGATACGCGCTAAGGCCTCGGCTTCTATCCACTTGGAAAAGTAATCAACAGCCACCAGCAAGAATCTTTTCTGAGCCACAGCGGTCGGGAAAAGTACCTCGATGTCCATGCCCCACTGATCGAACGAGCAGGAGACTACTAATGCCTTTGTCATTTCAATGGGTCGGTGAGGGAGGCTGTGATGCTTCTGAAAGGATAGACATGTGGAGACCACCCGGTCGCGCGTCCCTTTGCAGGGTTGGCCAGTAGTACCCGGCCAGCAGCGCCTTCAGGGCCACGGCCCGAGCCCCAGCATGACTCCCACAGACTCTCATATGTATCTCCCTCAGCACATAATCAACATCTTCTTCACCCAAGTACTTGAGTAGAAGTCGGGTGAATGCCCTTTTGTATAACACATCCCCGACCATTGAGTATTGGACCGCTTGCTTTCTTAGGAGTCGGGCTTCTTCCCGATCAACCGGGAGGACCCCATATGTTAGGTAAGTGATAAGCGGCGTTCTTCAATCTGTCCCGAGCTCTAGCTCAGTCTGCTGCTCTATATGCATTACCATCATCACTTGACCGCTTGGTTGAGGGACCACCCAAGAACCCACCGAGCTAGCCAACTTGCCTAACTCGTCTGCCCGTAGGTTGCTTTCTCACGGGATCTTCTGTAGCTGGAGGAACCCGACTTTTTACTTCTTGTAGGTTTCCACAAAGGCTTGTAATCGGTCTCTATTGACCTCAAATTGACCGGAGAGCTGCTGGGTGGCCAATTGAGAGTCCGAGTATAGTATTACCCGAGTGGCACCTACGTGCTTGGCCGCTTGTAGTCCGGCTATGAGGGCTTCATACTTGGCTTCATTGTTCGTGGCTCGATATTCCAGTCGAACCGATAGGTGTAATTGCTCTCCCTTGGTGAGATCATCAGGATGTCAATCCCACTACCTTGTCGAGCTAACGAACCATCCACATAAACTTGCCAAGTTTCTTCAACCTCTTCCGAGTGTAGCTCACTTTGGAAATCGGCTAAGGCTTGCACTTTGATGGCTGGCCAGCCTTGGTATTGGATGTCATACTCGCTTAGCTCGGTCGTCCACTTGATCAGTCACCTTGACGTCTCAGGGTTAGAAGCTACTTATCCCAAGTTACTGTTAGTCAGAACCACGATCGGTTGCGCCAAAAAATAGGGTCGGAACCTTCGAGCAGCTAACAGTAGCACATATGCTAATTTCTCGAGTGTCGTATACCGACACTCGACACCCTTCAATAAATGAGCGAAGAAGTACACGGGTTGTTGCTCGGCTCCCTCCTGCTTGACTAACACCATGCTGACTGACTCAGTCGAAACAGCCAAATACACAGACAACACTCCCCCCACCTCGGGCTTGGCCAATACTAGCAGCTCGGGCTTGGCCAATACTGACCTGCGTAAGGACTAACAGGTTTCTTCCACATCCGCCACCAGATTTGCCACTCGACTTGATTTGATTAGTATGTCATCTATATATACCTCAATGTTTCGACCGATCTATGTGCAGAATACTTTATTCATCATCCTCTGGTAGGTAGCTCCGACGTTTTTCAGCCTGAACGGTATAACAGTGTAGCAGTACATGTCGTCAACCGTGCTGAAGCTCACTTTCTCCTGGTCCTTGGCTGCCAAGTAGACCCGACCCCGGGCCGGGTGCAGCCCGGACCCGGCCCGGGTCAACGGGCCGGGTGACCCGTTGACCTGGTTCGCCGGGCCGAACCGGAACCGGCCCTGCAGGATGCCAGGCTGGTTACAGTTCGCGCAGCCAAAACCCGTAATCGCCGGTTCGGACGGGCGGAGCGAGAGCAGAAACGCCGACGAAGGGGGTTCCGGAGGCGTGTTCCACAAACCGAAGGAGGTAACGGGGCGGCGGAGGCAGGCGCTGGCGACGACGCCGAGGTCGTTCTCCAGCAACAGCGTGGGGATGGTGAAGGAGCAGCGCGCGGATCGGTTGTTCTCCAGCCGCTGCACGGGGATGGTGAAGGAGCAGCGCGCGGATCAAGACAGCAGAATAGATCTGCACGGGGATGGTGAAGGAGTAGCACGCGGATCGAGACAGCAGAATAGATTTATGATATATTAAATCTATTCGTTTTTTTCATACCCTCGTTTCAAACAATTGCCTTTTTTGCCTAAATTTGTTTTTTAATTTTTTTAATATATAATCTTGAACCGTGGAGAACCGTGAACCGAACCGTGAACCGGTGGTTCTGAACCGTGAATCGTAACCGGCTTGGGCGGTTAAGGTTAAGGGTCGACCTCCCATGAACCGTCGAACCGTCGGTTCCGAACCGTGGTCGGGTCTACTGCCAAGGGCACTTGGTGATATCCTTGGTAGGCGTCCAGCATGGAGATTAGCTCGTTTCCGGCTGTCGAGTCAACCATATGGTCGATTCGGGGCAGAGAGTAGCAGTCCTTCGGGCATGCTCGGTTGAGATCCCAGAAATCGATGCACACTCTCCACTTATTGTCAGGCTTGGCTACCAGGATTACGTTGGCTAGCCAGGCCGGGAATTGAACTTCTCGGATGTGCCCAACCTCCAATAATTTCTCGATTTCAGCTCGGATTACTTTATTCTGTTCCGTGCTGAAGTCTCGCTTGCTCTGCTTGACTGGCTGAGCGTTAGGGTATACGTGAAGGTGGTGCTCAGCCACCTCCGGTTGGACACCCTTCAGTTTTTTTACAGACCAGGCGAACACGTCCTGGTTCCAGGTCAGGCACTCCAACAGTGGCTCTTTCAGCTCACTCGGCAACCCAGCGACTATCTTAACGCGAGCCTTGGCTCAGTTGGGCAGCAACTGAACCTCCTCCTTGTCTTCATGCAGCTCGACCCAAGGAGAAGCTTGCACCATATTGCAGCTTGGGGAAGTACGTTGGGCCTTCTGACTCTCCACCCGGACATCATCCACATAGCATCGTCGAGCCACCCTCTAATCTCCCCTACCTTGTCTCCAACCAGGAACTTGATCTTGAGGTTGAAGGTCGAGGTGACTGCTCGGAACTCGTTGAGGGCCGGTTGGCCCAAGATTGCGTTTGTAGGCCGAGGGAGCGTCCACTATCAAAAAAGTGGACCACCTGGTTCTCTTCCGTGGTTCCTCACCTAAGGAGATAGCCAACCGAATTTGTCCAATCGGCTGCACCTGGTTCCCCATGAATCCGAACAGCGGGGTAGCCACCAATTCCAGTTGGGATGGCTCGATCTACAACTGGTCGAATGCTTTCTTGTAGAGTATGTTGATCGAGCTGCCTGTGTCCACGATAATTCGGTGGACTTGGTAGTTGGCTATTACAGTCATGACGACTAGAGCGTCATCATGTGAGACCTCCAGTCCCTGTAGATCTTGGGGGCCGAAGCTGATTTGGGGCCCTTGCGCCTGAGCGGCGTTCGTGCCGACCTGGTGAATTTCTAGTCGGCGCACTTGTGCTTTCCGTGATCAATTGGAATCTCCCTCGGTAGGCCCGCCCGAGATCACGTGCACTCCTCCTCTGACGACATTCTGCCGATTGACCTGCTCCTCGTCCATTTGTTCGACCTCCGCTCGGTCCTCCTGTGGGAACAGGTTTCGAGCGATCGGGGGGTTTCGCCAGGGGTTCCTCAGCTGTTGGGGCGGTGGCCGGCCCTCCCCGGCCTGAGCCGCGCCCTGGGGATGCTTGACGCCCCCGCCCTCGGGGGGCGGGAGCTCGACCTCTTCCTGCCTATCTACTTTCCTCCGTGTTGTGGGTGTGGCTCTGGTGAAATGCACAATACACCCTCCAACGGGTCGGCAGGCACCCCTGGGCCACCTGTTGTATGTGCCCGCGTTCCATTCCCGCCCGGTCGATTGGTCCTCATGGGCTATGCATGGACCCACCCGGGGATCAACTGTTCTGAGCGGGGCTGGTTGTCGGCATGCTGACCGACTCCTTTTTCCGAGCAGCCAGCACTTCTTCCACATTGATGTACTTGACGGCCTTCCCTAGCAAGCTGTGAAAATCCTTTTGTGGCTTCCATATCAGCGAGCGGAAGAAATTTCCCTCATGTAGTCCTTGGGAGAAGGCGCTGATCAGTACCTCAGGCGTGGCAGCCGGCACGTCTAATGCCACCCCATTGAATCTCTTAATGTAGGCTCGAAAGGACTCCTCGGGCCTTACTTCAGGGCGAATAGATTGAGGCTTGTCTTGTGGTGCCTCCTGCTACTAGCAAAGTGTTGGAGGAATATCCTCCTAAGCTCCTCGAAGCTTGACACCGACCCGTTAGGGAGTCGGTCAAACCATCGTTGAGCGGACCTCGAGAGCATCGTTAGGAAGGCTCGACATTTCACGCCTTCGGGATATTGATGCAGTAAGGCTGCACTTTCGAACTTCATCAAGTACTCCTCTAGGGCGGTGGTTCTTGCATACTTGAGTATGGTGAAGAACCGGATATGCTTGGGAACTGGGTCTTCCAGGATCCGTGAAGAGAAGGGGCTACACACCAGGGTAGCCAGAGACGAGTCGACGGTGGCTTTCCCCTTGTCGGGACGTGGCCTATGCGTTTGGTTGGACGCAGACGCCTTGGCTGGCATTGAATCAGCCTAGTCGTCCCGATCTCGGTAGAAAACGATGGGGAAGAGGGTCGAGCCCCCTTCGGGTCGAACAACCTTCCCCCGACCTCCCGAGTGGCCATGCGCCGACAACTCGGGGAATCGGATCGCCGGGTTGCCGCCCTGCGAAGGCCTCTGAGGGATTTTCTGAGCCCGAGCGGCAATCAATAGCTCGTACTCCTCAGGCGTAACGGTCACCATCACTCGGTTGGGATCTTCCATCGTCTACTCCCGATCAGGTAGAAAGTCCCTCCTTCTAGCGCTAAATTTAATCCTATCGCGAAGTGAGGTGGACTCCCAAAAGCGAAGCGGCGCCCGAGTGCTACGAGCTGTTGATGCTGGCTCCGACCTGCAAGAGAATGACCGTTAGCAAATCCGTCAGGAAAAGTCCCCGATAAGGCCCTCTGACGGTCAAGTCAGTCCCCGGTGGAAGAGCAAGAAAACAATGAAACAGTGGCAAATACTATTGCGCGTACCTGTGAGAGGGGGAGCGGAGGGGCTTATATAGCCGAGGGAGCCGACAGCTTCTGCCCGGCCTGCCACCTCTTGTCTTATGCGGGAACAGGGCAAGGCATAGCCAGTGGTAGCAGGGTAAGGTGTCGCATACCGGAATAAGGTAAGGGGCGCTGTCAGCTCACTGGCGAGTGTCATCAGGCACCGCTCTGCCTGACACGAACGTAGGTAGTCGTGGTACGGGATGCGAGGTTATGGTGGGAGGATCATGGTGTCAACGAGATATTCGCGATTTGGGTTTGAAGGGTATCAGGTATGCGCCAACCCCATACCTCTTCTGCTAGTGCGGTGTTAGAGAGTGGGTGTTCCTAAGGATTAAGACAAATCTCGAAGGGGAGTGACGACCTGTGACGCTAAGAGAACCCGGGTTAGATAGCCACTATTCTGGAAATCAGGCCTCTGTGCCCTCCTAGTCACGAAGTGGACTCGAGCCTCATCATCCGACCTCGCAGAGGGTCGGATGAATAAGGACCCGGGGATTCCCAGGCTCGGGGATAGTTTGGATCGGGATCTCCCCGGTTATGGCTCCTACGTCTCAGTACGGCTTCTCAACGCTCTTGAATGGACTGGGTCGGGTCGCTCGTCTGCCGGCTAGGACTGCTCGGTCTATCCGACTCCTGAAACTCTTGGCCCCAACTTACTTCGATAGGGCGTCAGATTGATCGGCTTAACTGCACATGAACTAGGTCAGGATCACATAGCATGAACCGTCGATTCTCCTAGCTGTCATTACACATGGACCTCCCGGTGGCTCCGGTTTCCTCGTGGCGACAGCCACTCGCGTTCGGTGGTGGGAACTCCACGCGAGGAGCCCGTCGGCGGGGAAAGCGACGGCCACGTGCGGCGCCCCCACGGGAGACTGACACTGCTCCCTCCCTCCCTCCCTCACCGCGCGAACCTTCTCGCCGACACCCTCGCTGCACACGAATCAAATATCCAAAGAAATCTGACATCTATCACCAAATAGTACTTGAAGAAATGATCATGAATTAAGCTTCAAGACGCGCAAGAAACCTACATATATATCCAGATAATAAATTAAAGCTCAGCAGTGGGCATGCAAGGATACTGTTAAGACCACCACTTTTGACAAGCATCGAGTTAATGAAGACGCTAGCTATGAACATAAAAGATATATATGCTGTCAGGGGTTTGCAAACAGGAATATTACTTGCATTAGCTAGCGATGGGCTAGCTGTAAGTGATCATCAATATCTTTTTGCGATGTCAGACGATCATCAATATCTGTGCCAAGCTCACATGATGATCAGAGGAAGACTAATGCGAATACGAGTGGGGAAGCTGGGACAGGCGAGGAGAGACCGAGCAACGGGGCTTTAAAGAGGTGTGATGAGGGGCGACATGGGCGAAGAGCATGAACCACGATCCAAGTGCAATGAGCCACGCTCCTCATCATTACTCCCATTATTGTCTCCATCATCACTCCCTCCATTATTTGTACTGAAGTCACAAACTCACCGTCACCGGTTGCAGCTTTTGATCAACCACCACCACTCTCATTCCCACTAACAAGGACGAGAAAAAGGAAGGAGAGAAAGAAAGAAAGAAATTAAAGACTACGAGTCGACGTACATACAACATCAGCTAATGGCCGAGAATGCAGGGGCTGTAATGGCCGCTTATTATTCCACCGGCTCGCGCTCTGTTCCGCCATCCAATACAACATCAGCTTATGGGTCGGTTATTCAGCCTAAAACCTCCGGCGTTTCTTACCTTTCCGGCAGCTCTGACACCAATTTCTTCTCCGCAATGCCGACGGAGCCGCCGCCGTCAATCGTTGTCGGAAGTGACTGCTTCGACTCTGTTTTACCATGGCAGCAGCAGAGCTCGCTCGACCTTTATGTTCCAGTTAGTGTAGATTAAATTATATGTGATTTCGGTAGAGAATTGGTAGTTGGTTAAGGTTTTGTATATCAATTGGTGCAGCAATGCGAGGACGCGGCGGAGCTCGAGTGGCTGTCCCAGTTCATGGAGGATTCTTTCTCGGACATCCGAACGAGGTGGGTTGGAGCTCAATCTCGCGTCCCCTCGCCTGCGCTGAGAAAGTCCGCGAGGAGCCGCCGGCCACAACTCGCGGATCTCGAAGCAAGCGGTCCAAGGCCGTCGCCTGGTCCACATCGGCGGCGCCGTCGCACCAACCGGAGCTGAACTCGCCGTCCTCCTCCGTTTCTTCACCTTATGAATTTCCGCCCTCGGAGCTGAGTTCCTCCACAGGCTCCGGGAGAAACAGGAGGAGGGAGAAAGGCAGAGCGACCGAGGAGGGCGACGCAGCGCGCCGTTGCACCCACTGCGCGTCGGAGAAGACGCCTCAGTGGCGTACGGGGCCCTTGGGGCCGAAGACACTGTGCAACGCATGCGGGGTGAGGTACAAGTCCGGGAGGCTAGTGCCGGAGTACCGGCCAGCGGCGAGCCCCACCTTCGTTCTCGCGCAGCACTCCAACTCCCACCGCAAGGTCATGGAGCTCCGACGCCAGAAGGAGTTCCTCCTCCGCCACCACCAGACCGACACTTCCTCCGTCTCTCGGTCGGATGTTCTATATGACGATGGCTACGGTGTCTCCTGATCTGCCGGCGCCGGCGCCGGTCGTCTTTTTATATCTAAATTAGCAGATGTTTATCAAAATGTTCGATCATCTTTAATAAGAAAGTAACAACTTTCCCATAATTAGACGGTTAAAATCTTATATTTTTATTCTAAAATAAACCTGAATGCTCGATTAATTTGCCATTATATAAAAAAGCTCCTCGTAAATTCGAGTTTAGGCTTAACTCAGAATGGATCACGATGAACCATTCACGTGACGTGCTTCTGAATCGGGTTTTAGATTTTCGCGAATCGGGTTGATTGAAAAGGTTCCATAAATGGAAAAAATTTAGGGATCCGCCATTCACGTGACGTGCTTCCACCATGGCTGCAATTCTGATAAAGGAAAACGAAAAGTAATATTGTCGCCGTCCTTCATGTTAAAATAATACATTTTTTTTCATTCATTATTAAAATGCCATACCGTCATTCATTATTAAAATAATGTCATTCACGTGATGCGTAAGCTGCCACTTATACGGGCTCATAGTTGCGCATCGTAAGATAAACACCGTATTATTATTATATATATATATAATTTTAATATAACGTCTTTCTTATTGGTCAGTATTTTAGAATAATTTTAATATGATTAATTGAATGAAGTTAAGTCATGTAAATTTTAATTTTGTGTCTAAGTGTCCTGAAGTTTATGAGCATAAAAAATCAAGCGGAAGATATAACAGATGAGAAAGATGATATGAAAAAAAAATTGACGGGCTTAGTATATCCGAGGGATAAAAATATTATGGAAGAGTACACCGGTAGACAAGAAGGACGTACACAACGTTCGAGGGACAGAAAGCTAGGGAGGAAGATCGATCGAGTAGAAAGTCGGAAGTTTTGATTTGAGTGAGCTCAATTTCAGATGATTAGAAATCATCGAAAAGCCCCAGAAGGTTAGTCAATTAAAAGTTAACCATAGTCCATCCATTGAGGCGTCCTTATCAATACGAGCACTCGGAGTCCAAGCGACCGTATCAACATATGCGCCCGGACACATGGACACCCAAATTAATACAGGCGCCTAGGATTGCCATTCTTTTATTCGTTACAACATAGATAAGAGTCGACCCAATTCAAGTGTCTCTCATTGCATACAGGCGCCCGAAAAATATCACGTTAAGTAATATGATAACTTTTTCAAATTCTATAAATGAACCATTTTGGCTCAAAATAAAAACAACTTATATTTAATTTTATAATTCTGTTTAATTTTATAATTCTATTCAATATTTTTAACGTGTATAAAAGGTTTCTCTATTTACAAGATTGATAGTAGAATTTCAACATCTTAAATTAATAACTACTTAGATTGTAAACTTTGTAAAATTTAAAGTCTCATTTTTCTTTTCAGTGGTTGATATTATTTACTGATGCTAAATTAATTTTTATTTTTATTAAAAATTAATGAAAGATATAGTTTGAAGTTTATAGGGCTATTATAGAAGGAGAGAGAGATGTATATGTATGTTTGTGTGTGTCATTAATCAAGCAGTTGTTTTTATAGTCCCTCTAACAAATCCTACACGAATTAAATATTTAATAAGATAATTTTATATTCATCAAGAAATAAAAAATATATATAAGTACCCATGATCATAGCAATAATACCAACATTTTAGTATTAATCAATATTAATAATAATATTATATTATAATAATTACATACTGCCGTTCATAATTCTTGCGATATAATTATTTCATCTTATGAAAAATGATTAATGAGAATGATAATGTTATTAACATTAAACATCGAATAATTGATTTAGTGTTAAAATTTTTTACCGATTGATAAGATAAATTAAAAAATACTTATAATATATAGTCTAGAAATTTAATATCTCAAAATATCTCATTTAATTTTTTTATAAAATATATTATAATTGAAGACTAAATCATCATGTCCAGTATATCATACTTCTACGACATACAGTGACATATTTACTTTGGAATGAGGGGCCTATGATATTTATCTATGTGCATGGTCTAGGATAATTGAAATTAATGTTTTTTTAATGTATTTTAACCAGATTGATAGAATGAAAATGGGTCCAATAAGGCTTAAAAAAACAATGAATTAGTTGGATTCCGGAATGACCGATCGGCTGATTTCACTGAAGCTCTTAATATTTCATGATTAAACGTTTCATTTTAAAAAAAAAATTATAAAATATATCATAATTAAAAATTAAATCGTAGATATCTATGTGAAATATCGATAAAATTATTTTAGAAGATATATGACATCGGACCAACCGAGTATGGCTGAGCTATATATGTGTTGAGTTGTATGTATAAAAGCTTCAGATTGTCCGCCGTACAGGAGAGGTGCTGTCCGATTTTCGAGCGAGCCCGTGCCTCTAGGGCGTGACAATTTAGCTTCGTGGTTAGGTGCACCTTGTCTTCATCTTCTTCTCTAAGGACTCTTTTTAACGTAAGTCATATGCCTCCTTCTCGTCTTTTCCCTTGGGAACCATGGAAGGTTATCGGGCGGAGTGGTAAGAGTCCGCCTCTTCGAGAGTGAGGCCGGAGGCTTTGCAGGCGACCATTGAGACCTACGACATTCCGGTCGAGATGGCGGTGGTAATCCCTAAAGTGGATCAGACGCCGATGGAGCCTCCCGTGACTTCTTTACATTTTTTTTTGGGCAAGTAGAATCGGGGCTTCGCTTCCTCATTCCCCCGGTTTTCATGAATGCGACCTTCTATTTTGATATTTCCCTCCACCAGATGGCTCCCAACATCTTTGCTCAAATGGGTGGGGCACATTATCTTTAAGCTCTTCGACATGCATCCCCCTGATCCTACGCCTTTTCCATTCATTCTTCATTCCGATCGGCTCACGTAGGGGTTTTCAGCTTTTCAGCGCGTCTCGGCCTTAGATTCCTAGGGGAGTTCCCTTCCTCGCACAAAGGGTGGAAAGAGAAGTTCTTCTTCATCCAACTGCCTACGCAGCCCTTCAGCCCTCTCCGCTAGACGGAGGATCTGCCAACTCCTCCCTCCTTGGGGGATTTCCTCTAGAGTCCAACCTACCAGCGGGCCTGGAACATACTCTCCGACATGGAGTTTAGCGGTCCGGGTCTGGTGCAAAGTGAGGAGCTCATGTACCAAGCGACCCTTAGCTCTAAAGTGATCCTTAATGCTTAGTAGTTCTAATTGATATCCCTCGGTCTGACTATTTCAGAGGAACTCATATTTCCGAGGGCAATGTACCGACTTATCAAGTGGGAGGAGGACAACAAGGAGGCGTTGGCTCCTCCCCCTGTCGCTTCTGATGCACCCTTTGTGCCCCCCGAGTCCTCGGAGGCGACTGTCGAATCGTCCCGCGGGCCTGCCTCGCCAGGAAGGGCAGAGACTACTGCTGCACCTCCGCCATTTGCGAACCAGGGGACTTCCGGTTCGTCCGTTGACCCTTGGGCGGACATCCCTTCAGAGGGTGACTCGCCCCCGGTTGTTGTCCATCCAGAGGGGTTAGTGAGGGGTCCTTACCTCCTACAACCCCCTTAACAGCACAATTCGTTGGCCGACAAAAGAGGCGGGTTCCCGAAGGCTCGGGTCCTAGATGAAAAAGGCTGCGCTCCGATGGCCCCAGCACCCTTCCCTTTGTCTCTGAGGAGGATGTTTCTCCTTCCGATGGTGGGGAATCCAGTCCCCTATCTTCCCCCGATCCGCCGGCTGCTGTTCTGGAGGCAGGTATCCAGGCCTCCCGCTCTCCTTCAGTTGGGCCCTGCCGAGGCTCCTAAGGGTAAGAAAGTATTGTCCACCCAATATCGCATACAACTCGACCACCTTCAAAAGAGGCTAGATGCGACATTGGAGGCTTCCATGCAATCTTTTCCCAGTGCAGTTGACGGAGGTTCCTACCGAGAGGACTTCCAACTCTGAGGAGGGTGATTCTAGCCCTTCTACACTGCCCCCGGAGCTCCTGCTGTCCAGCTACTTCCGTCGCGTAGGGGCTCGTTGCCTTCTGAGAGCCGGGCTGACACCTCGAGGTCTCAAAGGGGGGCAGCCGTGGGGGTTTCTACGGGGCCTCTCACCACTCTTCGCGAGTCCATTCTAAAGGTGTGTATTCCTAGTACATAGGATGTTTTCTTATATGTTCTATAATTCCTTGGAGCAATGATAGGCGACTGAAGACTGCCTGACAGCCGGCCGTGGCTTGTACGCCTGGCCTCAGACTAAAGCCTTGATCCACCGTGCCCTGAGAGCAGAGGCCATAGCTGACCACGAACACCGGGTGAGACTTATGCAAGCGGGGGTCAATAGAGCTCTCCGCGTGAAGGTAGAGCATCAGCTGGACACCTTGCTGGCCATGAAGTCCTCTCTTCAGAGTTCCAGGCACCAGGAACGTTTGGCGTCCAAGAAGGCGGTGCCCGTCACTGACGACCTGCTCCAGGTGACTCGGGAGCGGGACCAACTTCAAGAGAAGGAGAAGAGGTTGTTGGGCGATATCCGCCTTCTAGAGGCCTCGGCCGGGAGGTCAAACGAACGCGTCAAAGACCAAGCGTGTCAGCTTGCCCAGAAGGAGTCCGACCTCCTGATGGCGGTTGATCACCTTTCTGTCTTCGAGGAGGATCTGGCCCAAGAACGGTCGGAAGTGTGTGCCATCTCGGACAGGCTCAAGGATGGCCTGGCCAACCAAGACAAAATGACTGCAGAGATGGAGCAACTAAAGCGTGCCAAGGAGGCTGCTGAGGTAGCCACGTGCAACTTTCGGACTGCCGAGGCTTCTCATATGAAGGAGGCTGAGGCAAACTTCAAGGCTAAGTACCTGGAGTCGTATGAGTTTGGCGGCATTATTGTCGGCCAGGTAATGAAGTGCTTGAAGCAAGGCTTCTACAGGGTGATTGACCAGCTGAAAAATGCCCAACTTTTGCCTCTGGATTCTGACCTGGGCTTTGTTGGTACAGGAAGCACCATATCGAACCTTGTTTTGATATTGGCAAAGGATTCAAAGTTAAGTTTGTTTGTGATCTAACAATATTCACTGAGTGTGCAGGATACAAAGCCCTAGCGAAGGACTGCTAGGCAACTGGCGAAGGAATGCCAGTATCCAAGTTCTAGCGAAGGACTGCTAGGCAACTAGCGAAGGACTGCCAGTATCCAAGTCCTAGCGAAGGACTGCTAGGCAACTGGCGAAGGACTGCCAGTATCCAAGCCCTAGCGAAGGACTGCTAGGCAACTGGCGAAGGACTGCCAGTATCCAAGCCCTAGCGAAGGACTGCTAGGCACTTGGCGAAGGACTGCCAGTATTCAAGCCCTAGCGAAGGAATGCTAGGCACCGAGCGAAGGACAGCTCGGCATCCAAGCCCTGGCAAAGGACCGCCAGGCAAAAGTCCAACCAAAGGAGCGGTTGGCATCAGGTAAATTCTCCCGACAGGAGTAGGTGAGGACGCGTTCCCCGTCGAGGGAACAGTAGGCGTCGGTTCGACCTAGGGCTCCATTTTGGAGACCAAAGTCAGAACCAAGACAACTAAGGCTGTATAAAATAATAATTAATTATTTTATTGTGTTTTGGACTAACCCTGAATGCAGGACCGAAGGAATGTGTGTCTGCAACTCAGAGAGCCTCAAAGGAGTGAGGCAGCAGCTGAGTAAGGCGCCCTGAGTGTCCAGGGCACCCTCAAGGTGAACCAAAACCAAGCGAAGCAAAAGACAGCTTAGGCAGCTTAATGGGCAAGGCGCCTTCAGCAGTAAAGGCGCCCTCGTCAGCGAAGGCGCCTTTAGCACCCAGGAGCTTGGCCCCAATGTACTCATTTTGATTATAATGACAACTTTTCTTTACCTTACTGTCACGTGCATGCGTTTGGCTCCCGGTGTCATTTATTTTCGCATCGAGGACTTTGAGAGTAGAAAAATCGAGGTTTCTCGGATTTGATCCTGGGTACGGATCTCTCCAAGCTACCCCAGCAAGCCCAAGTACTAGGCCCGTCGCTATTCCCCTGTGGCGCCCATGTCGACTCTTCTCTTTAGAGAGTGTTGGCGACCTCCGAATTGTTGTCTCTGAATCCCAAGCAATCCATTGAATTGGCCCATAAAGGGTTGCGAGTTCCCAGGCGTGGAGGAGGCATACCAATTGACGCGACGCTTCAAGGTCGGCGTCCATTACTGCTCCTGCGCCATGCCTGCATTAAATGCGGCTGGACAACCCCCTATATAAAGGTGGGAAGCCATCGCGTTCGTTCCCTACCATCTCTTCTTCCCCTTCTCATGGACCCTAGAGGAAAAGGAGGTTGCAGCCTTGCGGGGAGCCTGCCAAGGGAGAAAGTTCACCGCCCAATGAGGTGCAAAGTCCCGACGGCTTGGGCTGAGTCAGGAACTCTCAGAGTTCCCTATGAAACGTATCGCCTTCCGGCGCACCCTCCATCGTCCCCCTTCTACCAGGGTTTTTGGCGTTGCTAGGGAGCATAACAAAGATGATGTTGTCTCTTTCTGGGAGAGCACGACAGGGATAGACCCACATGTACCATACTGTCCTCTGGACTTCGCCGGGGAGCATGGCAGAGATGACCTCCTTTGTTTCGCCGGGAGGCATCTCCTAGTGGTTCATCTCCTGTACTTCATCGGTTGCTCTCCTCCGCTTGATCGCCCGTTTCCCCGAGTTTTGGGCATCGGACATCAGTTGTGCCAGGAGTAGTTTGTCATCCGGGGAGGAGTTGCAGCCACTGCTCCCCCTCCTCTCCCCTTTGTATTTTGCAATTCTTCTTTATCCTTAGATAGGAGTTAACTGTAAGTGGCAATCAGGAACTTTGAATGGAATTGTTTCGTCCATGTGTACCCCGAGTTGTTCTTGTTTCTCTTTCATTTACAAATGGTCATAAAAAAGGAGAATCCAGAAGTCCCAGCCGCAACCGACAATTCAAGGAACCTGACCATTATGAAGATGGCTCCCCGCTCACCCACTCTTGGAAGAAGGCTCCAGGCTAAGCGACCATGCCGGGATGATGAAACGATAGAGGAGGGCCCGGGCAGAGGAGTGATATCCTCTACTGGCCTTACTGATTGCATCCTCTATTCATTGTGTTATCATTGTCAATGTATTTTACATAGAAATGAAAGAAACACCAGTTGTTTCTGATGTGTAAGCGCTTTGAGTAGTAATGATAGGTCTTGTTGGTTTCCCTTTGTCTGAAGATGATTGTTTCATGTCTGTTAGGTTGTGTGCTAACCTTATTTCAGCAGCGCCTAAGTATCCTGGGTACCCGCAGCACCGCGAGGTATTATGGTCTTGGTTACTTGGTCGGGCGTCCGTAGCACTCAGCCCAAACCTACGTACCCAGGGCATCCGCAGTACTGCGAGGTATTAGAATTTTGATTTTTGGTTGGGAGTCCGTAGCACCCAGACCAAGTCTAAGTACCCCGAGCATCTGTAGCACCGCGAGGTATTAGATTTTTGATTCTTGGTTGGGAGTCCGTAACACCTAGACCAAGGCTAAGTACCCTAGGCATTTGCAGCACCGCGAGGTATTAGGGTTTTGACTCTTGGTTGGGAGTCCGTAACACCAAGACCAAGCCTAAGTACCCCGGGCATCGGCAGCACCGCGAGGTATTAAGGTTGTGATACTTGGCTGGGAGTCCGTAGCACCCGGGCCAAGCCTAAGTGATAGATCGATAGACGTGCTAGAGGGGGGGGGTGAATAACACTTTTTCGTTTACGTCTCTACAAGGTTGTTAGCGCAGCGGAAACAATAATATGCAAAGGACAATAAAAACAACGCTAACAATCAAAATTTACTTGGTATCCACCCAAATGAGTGACTAATCCAAGGATCTACGCACATTCTCCACCTCCACTAAGAAAAATCTCCTTCAGGTGGAGAAACCTTTATATAATGTTGTCTTCCTCTTTACAGGATATAGTGATTGAAGAGAGACGAAGATGAGAAGGCTTTTTGCACGAGCAGCACTTCGTCACAGTACGGAACCGTACCGTTCACGTGCAAAAAGGCCCTCCTTTTATAAGAGAACAGGGCAAACTCGCAGTCTGCCCAGCCCAGCACTAGGCGACTGCCCCTGGGGCAGTCGACTGGCCTAGCATTAATTGCTATCCAACGGCTAATTTTTGGGGTACACCAGTCGACTGCCTCTGGGCCAGTCGACCGGTAGAAGGCTGAAAACCTTCTGTGAGTTTTGGCAGTCAACTGCTCTCTGGCCAGTCGACTGCCCACTTACATCCAGCCAATCTTCACATACTCTGTCACGCCCCCATAGGCACATGCTTACTCGAAAATCGGGCAGCATCTCCCCTGTACGGCGGACAAGTTGGGACATAAATACATAACACTCTCATCATAGAAGATGGCTCAGCCATCATAACAGCAAATAAAACATCACCACGCAGTTTATAAAGAAGATAACGAGTGTCTCTGCCACCTTAAACATAAAAGATATCACAACCCAAAAGAGAACGCAAAATGTCTCTGATATCGACAATCAAACTGATAACAAATAAGAAGCGACTTTACCAAGTACTGAAAACAAAATAACTATACCAAATACGGAAAAGTAACTCAACTCTGGGGACTGGCAACTGGATCCTCTCCTGGCTCCAAGAACCGTAACTACCTGCTACTTGAAACAAAAATGGAAGGTAGCGGTGGTGAGTCTGGGCGGACTCTGCGGGTATATGAGTAGACAATAAGCATGACATAGGAAAAGGTAAAACAAGTAGAGAACTAACAAGGTACAGTCCATAAGGAAATATAGAAACCTAAACATGCATAACATATATAGAACAACAGGTTATAAAATCGAATAACGACTAAGCAGGTATAAAACAACGCAACAACAATAATATCATGATATACATGCATGTCAATCATGTGCAACAACCATAGCTCATATAAGTGCATCAAACACAAGCAAATGCATAAAAGAAATACGTATGCACATGATGCAATGACATGTGTCACCCCTGACGCAAATCAAGCCGCCAACACATCCCATCAATGTGACCGAGTGGGTAGGGCTGTGACAACTGTACCACTCCAACAACAAATACCACATAAGGTGTGGGTGAGTGGACAGGATGCTGGAGAGCCTACACTCCAAACCCCGGTACATTGGGGGAGCTACTACAGCTACAATATCCCTCGAAAAATAACAGTGAGGGTGAGCCACCAATAACTCATCCCTCTAAAAACAACGGTGAGAGTGTCACTGTTTGGCATAACAGGATAGGTGCTCGCACTCTAATATCTACCACAACAACAAGTGATTGAGTGAATCAAGCAACAATATGACTAACGACGGCTTAACCAAATGTAAGTCAACAGTCGTTAGTATGCAACGTGCAAGTATGGTGCATGTTATACGATACCCGAACAACCGGAGAAAAAACGATGCAATAAAATCCAACTAATAAAACATGCATCGATACAACCAACCGGAAATCAAAAACCAACGATTATGCGCCTACACTACTAGGTAGGGTATTTCTAATGCCAAATAAACATATCTGTGTTTAATGGACTTCTAGGTACTTGCGTACAAGCGGTACTTTATAGAACAGAAAACCAACCGAGAACTGTACAGATACGAATTTGGGAACACTCGAAGATCAACGAAGAATAAGTCTCAACGACGATGTTTTAAATAACGACAAAGAACAAGGTCAAGCAACCTATCAGAAATAATATAGCCATGCTTTTAAGGTAAAGAAAACTACTCGAGTACAAAGGAGAAGTACCCGCCTTTTATGTAGAACGTAAAACGAAATAACCTTCCACGATCAACTGAACAAGTCCGAATCAAGGTCCTGTATCAAAGGATATTATGTTTAGCTATTTATAACATTAATAGATTAGCTAAACAGGATTAGGACAAATCCTAATTATAATCTACGAACACATGATCCATCTTTACAACTTATATATATTATATATAAAATTTATTTTGCCTACGGTAACTAAATAACAAGGCTTACATTCCTCCTCTAACAGATGCATCACAACATAAACAACACAAGCATAAAATTCCCAACAACAGAATACCTCACTATCACCATGCTATAATCGAATTCAAGGCAAGATCACAAGTAAACAACCCATAATGGTGGTTTACGGCAAAATCACTAAAATTCACTAGAGTTTCCTAAAATTTATCCAATTAACTCACACAGGTATTCCACTATCAACAGCCCAATAATCAAAATTCCAATAGAACAAACTCTAATGTAGCCGAAACTCTCACCCAACCAAAACCCCTACCACCGACAACAAATTTGAATCAGATTCTTGAACAAAATATGATGCCAGAATAGATTTGAAATCAAATCAAGAACAAAAACCATTTCAAACAGAATATCACAAGTTGAACATAATGGAGGATGGCCGACACGATTCCAGACCGGCAACATAGAGAGGTCCGGCGGCCTTGGGCTGTTGCGCAAGGGAGAGGGGTTGTCACCTAGGGTTTGCGCGAGGATGAGGGTGCGTTAAGGAGACGGGCGCTTGACGCCTTGTTCGTGCGCGCCGGAGAAAACTAAAGAAGAAGAATCTCGACAGCGGGTGGCGCGACTATCTTGCACGAGGGAGGGAGGTGTTGTCTCCTTCGTGTGCGCCGGCGATGGGGACTCACTTGCGAGGCGACGACGTCGAGGTGAGGTGGCGACGTCGAGGAAAACTTGCGGCGGCAGTTGTCGCAAGAGGAGAGGGCTCGGGTGAATGAGAGAAATTAGGGCTTTAGGGGTTTTTAATTTAGTTTTGGCTTTTTACAAATAAACCCAACAACTTCAGTAAATTCCAACTAGGTCCTTATTTTCGAAATTCACCTTTTCAACCCTTAAAATTCGCTATTTAACATACTCCTTCACGTGTGCCTTCAGGTTCACTCCTTGGCTCGCCCCTTGAAGTCATCTTCCTCTGACTCTCGTCCCTCGGATGCGCACACAAGCCTTCTCTTGGCTTGCCTCCACGCCACCCTTCACGTGTGCCCTTGAAGTCCACTTCCCGGCTTGCCCTTGGAGTCCTCCTCCCTCGACTCTCGTCCCTCGGATGTGTTCACCATGTGTGATTCTCCAAGTTCTACAAACTCAATCACACACATTAAATACAACATAACACTCTTAACCTTAAACATATTCACACACACACACACACATCAAAATCATGATCTTCCAATCATTTTAGGGTTGATTGCCTCAACACTAAGTACCCCGAGGATCGGCAACACCACGAGGTATTAGGGTTTTGATTCTTGGCTGGGAGTCCGAAGCACCCGGACCAAGCCGAAGTACCCTGGGCATCCGCAGCACCACGAGGTATTAGGGTTTTGATACTTGGCTAGGAGTTCGTAGCACTCGGACCAAGCCTAAGTACCCTGGGCATTCGCAGTACTGCGAGGTATTAGGGTTTTAATTCTTGGTTGGGAGTCTGTAGCACCCAGACCAAGCCTAAGTATCCCGGGCATCCGCAACACCGCGAGGTATTAGGTTTTTGATTTTTGATTGGGAATCCGTAGCACCCAGACCAAGCCTATGTACCCCGGGCATCCGCAACACCGTGATGTATTAGGGTTTTGATTCTTGACTGGGAGTCCGTAGCACCCAGACCAAGCCTAAGTACCCCGGGCATCCACACCACCGAGACGTATTAGGGTTTTGATTCTTAGTTGGGAATTCATAGCACCCAGACCAAGCCTAAGTACCCCGGGCATCCGCAGTACCGCAAGATATTAGGGTTTTGACTGACGTACTGGTACTTGCGCGAGGGCATGTTTCATTATTTCATGAATTCACTGCAAGGCAACAAGAACACATAAACAAGTATACAGTATGCGACACACATCTTACCGAGGGTGACCAGATTGGAGATAGCTGACCTGCCCTAGGTTTGTGAGCCTTCTGTTCCTGTCCTTCTGTGCATGGACGCCTCCTTCGGTTAGTCATCTTGCGCCCTCGGGTTCTTCTGGGACTCCACCCTGACTTCTCCACTGTAGCATCGTCGAGACACCAACTGGTCCCCTTTGACTTCAACCACTCGGTCGCCAATAGGAAATTTTATCTTCTGGTGGTAGACGGAGACCACCGCCTGAAATATACTGAGCGCCGGGCGGCCTAAAATAAGGTTGTAGGATGAGAGAACATCCACGATCAGGAAGGGTGTCCTCCTAGTCCTCTCGAGTATGTCACTACCCAACGATAGCGATAGTGTGATTTGTCCTATCGATTATACTCGATACCCGGTGAAGCCGAACAGTGGGGTCGAGACCGGTAGTAGTTCATCCTCGTCAATCTACATTTGGTCCAGCGTCGTCTTGTACAAGATGTTCACGGAACTTCCTGGATCCACGAAGATGCGCTTGACCTTATAGTTTGCGATGCGGGCAAGGATCACCAAAGCATCTTCAAGGGGAGCTTCCACTGCTTCCATGTCTCCGGGGCCAAACGAGATTGTAGGGCCACGATCCTGGCCCCGGCTCATCTCAATTGCATAGTTCTCCAGACGTCGGGTGTTGGATTTCTTGGCCCGATGGGAATCTCCACTAGTGGGGCCTCCGGAGATAACTTCCACATGTCTAGAGGGTGGGTCGCGTGCAGGGGCCTTGCCCTTCCGGGGGTCTCTTTTCAAGGAAGGAGATTTGCGGGGCACTGGCCCCCGGCTCCATCCCCTGGACCGAGATCGGGACCGGTGTCGAGTCTTGTTCTCTCTCGACTGCCTCCATTTGGGAGAAAAGCTTCGCCAAGGGGAATTTCGGCGATACTCTGTCTTCTTCCTCTTCTTTCGAGGTTTGGGGTCTGCCTCTTCACTCAGTTTTTTCTTCAAGGCATGACACTCCTCGGTGGAGTGTGTCATACTGCTATGGAAATTGCAATACTTCATCAGTGGCTCCAGCTGCTCAGTATCCACTGTCATGGCCAACTTTCGCCTGCCAACCCACTGGTCCTTCCCCAGGTGAAAGTCTTTTCATCGGTGCCGGGGCCGAGGGTTCCCTCCTCTCGGATCGGGTAACGACCTGAGGGGGGACTCCGGCTGGTTCCTTACGACGGGCGAACTGCACTTCCTCCACATTGACGTGTTTGACAGAGCACCCTAGCAAGTTGTCAAAACTAGTTAGCGGCTTCATCAACAGAGATATGAAGAAATCCCCTTCCGCAAGCCCCTGAGTGCAGGCACCGACGAGGAACTCCGACGTCGCTGTTGGCACATCCTGGGTCACTCGGTTGAACCGCTGGATGTACTCCTTGAGCGGCTCTTTTGGCTTTTGCTTGAGAGCAAACAAGTTTAATGTCGTCTTTTGATAGCAACGACTGCTGTCAAAGTGGTGGAGGAAGATGGTCCTGAACTCCATGAAGGAGTTGATAGAATCCGGGGGCAGCCTCTGGAACTAGCGTTGGGTCGCTTCGGATAGAGCGTTCAAGAACACCCCGCACTTTACCCCGTCGGTGTACTGGTGGAGGAGCGTCGCATTTTCGAACTTGCAGACATGGTCGTCCGTGTCTGCCTTCCCATCGTATTCACCAATCCCCGGTCCGTAAAACTGCTTTGGTATGGGGTCTTCCACAATCTCCGACGAGAAGGGAGTGGAGGGAGCCTTAGAGGAGGACTTAGGTTCCTCTCTCTTTCCCTGCCTCTCTTCATGTCTTAGTGCGCTAGAGACTATCGAGTTGGCCTTCTCAACATCTCCGGAGGAGTCTCGCCAGGATCCCAAGGTTGCACCGGCGCGTTGCCCCGGTGGCATGACGGATCTCGCGGTTGAGGGTGCGAGATGGAGACTCTGGAGATCTCCTCCCGCATAGGAACACATCGCTGTGAGGTGGGGTGCTCGATCTGGTTCTGTTCCAACGCCTCTTTGACGGCGTTATCCGTTAAGCGATCCAGTTCCTCCTTTGTCAGGACAATGGGTTGTCCCACCGACTTCGCTATCAGTGCTCTATTGGTTTCCCATAGACGACGGGAAACTTGTTCTGGAAGGAATCGACGTCGATGGCCAGTCACCAAGGTTCAACCCACGTGGATGCTGACGCTGGAGGAGGAACTCCACACCTTGCGAGATTAGCAAGAGTGTTAGGGGAACACGTCGAAGGTTGTCCGGCGGAGCCCACTCTGACGCTCAACTCAGTGCCTCAATGGAGAAGATAAAAAGAATGCAAGACAGTATGTGAGTAGTAGAAAAGGCGTAACCCCTTTACCAGAGGGGTTGGAGTACCTTTACACCTGCGTCGGCTGCCTTCGTGCGTCCCCATGATATATGTCACGCCCCCTTTCGTCGGTTACCGGATAGCATTTGAAACGGTCGACGCCGTTATCAAGTTCGACTCGTTGCGATGTTTAGGGGTCATGATGGCTCCGCAATAGTGAGAATGATTATCCGCAGATCCGAGAAAAGGGGATCGTTACTTGAGGTCGAATGCTTTTTGGGCTCTGCTCCCCTCGAGGTGATCTCGGAGTCTTCTGACCCGGGAGGTCCTGGGCACTCCGCTCCCCCGAGGTGGTCTCAGGGCCCGACTTCCCGGGGTGATACCGTGAGGGGTTTTCTGATCCGGTCTTCGGGGCGTGTTTATCGCGGGGGGCCTCGGAGGATCCCCTTCCCAAGAGGGTCCCGGGAGCTCCGAAAGGGGAGTTGCTTAGACCCGCCACATCTTGCCACCAAGCTTCTTCAGCCCATGTGTCTGCCACGGACTATTCAACCCCATCAATAGGTATTCGCGGTTCGATTCCCAACTATGACGTATTTTGCAGGATTTTTTTTTTCAAATGATGTGCAAACCCTGGGATGCTGAGCTTGTAGACTGCCCGTCGTGAACACTTCCCAGTTTACCTTGATGATCGATGAAAAATTTCCATAAAATCGAATTGGTTATCTCAAATTCACTTGCTACACCTGCTATCTCATCCAATATTTTTTTATTTCATGTCGGACCTACATGCAAATTTGTCCGTCGTCATCTCATCGACGCCCAACATAGGACAATCAGTTCTAAACAATTTTGAGATCAATTTCAATCCTAAATTGAGAATTGATTTTGAATGGTAATTATTTTTATAGTTTAATATGCGATGATCCCGACCCCTATTTATAGCCTTCGCCCATCGCACGGGTAAGTGGGCCGGTCATCTTAGCGCTTCGTTAGTTGGTATTTGGGTCAAAAGCCCTCGAGGGCCCATCAAGGGATACTTCAAACGGTCGATTCAGCTCGGCCTTGACCAAGGAATAATTCCCGAGTCACTGGATGATTAAGTCCCGACGTTTCACGAAGGCGAAGACCCAAGTCAGAGGAACTCCGACTAGCGCCCGAGAACTCCCCTACCGTGAAGACCCGAGCAGCAAGGGTACCTAGCCTTTAGCCGATTCACTTCGGACCTAGCCAGGGTATGGCCACTCGGGCACACTCTGACTCAGGAAGCATAGTTACTCTCGGCGATAATGACCTCCGGGCTCGAATTTGTGCCCAGCCTCCAGTCGGCACCAGCACTTTAAGCCGCCAGTCGGCACCAAGTCGCCAATCTGCTCCAGCATTCAAGATTTTGTCATAATCCCCAGGAACTCGCACTCCCTGGCACAGGACTAACAGAAGCAGTATGTGGTCGTCACAGGTCTGATACCATTAAGGACCGAATCGCGAGTATCTCGCTGATGTCGTGATCTCCCTGCCATACCTTAGCGCCTCGTACCATGTCCACATACGCCTGTGTCAGGCCGAGCGGCACCTGACGGTGCTCGCCCAAAGGTTGGCAGCACCCCTTTCCTTATTCCGGTATGCGACACATTGCCCTGCCACCCCTGGGTAGGCCTTACCCTGTCCTCGCATACGACAAAAGGTGACACACCAGACAGAAGCTGTCAGCCCCCCCCCCCCCCCCCCCCCCCGCCCCCGCTATATAAGCCTCTTCGCTCCGCTTCCTCCAGTTACGCGCAATAGTATTTTTGCCACTATTCCATTGCTTTTGCTCTTCCACCACCGATGACTGACTTGACCATCGGAATGCTTGGCCGGGTATTTTTTTCTGACAAATTCGCTAACGGTCCCTTTCTTGCAGATCGATGTCAGCATTAGCAATTCATGATCTTCAGGAGATCGCATACTCTTGGTAGTCGACCTCACTTCGTGACAAGATCATACGACCCCATGAATTTAAAATCCGGATTCCATCGCACCAATATAATCATTTCATCTATGATTTAATATTATATTATAATAATTATAAAGTAGTGTTGTTATAACGGTAAATTACAAAAAACTCCTCAATCCCCAATTGATCTTTGCTTGCACTCCCATTTGATAAATTCTTTGCATTTACTCCTTGATGGATTGAGTATAAAAGAGTGAAGATTGAATATACATTAGTGAAAAATGAGTATAAAAGAGTGAAAAGTGAGTATTAAAGAGTGAAAATTGAGTACATAATTTCTTGATGTGGTGGATACAACCTTACATACTCAAATTTCTAACTTTTATACTTAACTTTCTTTAAATAATACTCACAGAACTGTCTTGTCAATCCCATCAGGGACTGCATATAAAGAAAAATTTGAATGAAGACTGCATGTAAAGAAAATTTTATGACTGGGGAGTTTAAGAAAATTTTTCCTTGTTATAATATAAATAATTTATTTTTATTAATATTTATCATAACAATTTGGACTTGTACGACACCAACGACGCATAATTGTAACATACCGTTAATAATAATCTTTGCACCTTGTCCAATCAAATATACAGTAAGTAATATTATGTTTATACGAAGTAAAAAATGACGATATAAATTGATATTAATTTACAGCGTTAAATAAAAAGAGGTTGTTAAACATAATTTTAACCGCATACTGAGTACGTTTTTTTTTAATTAACCTAGCGATACATCCATACATATATTATATAGTACATAAATGTGTATAAATTTTAATTCATCCTAAAATAAAAGTTTAGTTAATTAAAATTTAAAATTTTATTTTTCGAATTTTTAAAAACAATTTCAAATAATTTTTTTAATTTGATAAATTATATTCTAAAATTTTAATTTAGAATTAAGATTTGATTTTTTTGAATTGTAATTATAGATTTATCTTTTGAGTTTGTATTTTTAAGATTTATTATTTTATTTTCTTAATTTTTAAAATATAAATAATAAAAAAATTATTTTTTTAAAAGGACCTAAATTAATTTTGAATTTTATTTAATTAATTGAGATAGGCAAGACGACCTTTGCAGTGCGGTAGCAAGGCATGGAGTTGCTGAGCTGGGCAGCATACAGTAAGGCTGCGTTTGGTAGGGTGTAATTCATCCTGTAATGTAATCGAGATTACATTACAAGTTGGATTCTTTTGTTTGGAATCACTTTAAGATTGTAATGTAATATAATCTCGATTACAAAAGAGGTTGATGATTTGTAATCTGGATTACAAACCAAAACCTCTGTAATCTGGATTACATTACAGCTTGTAAAGTCGTCGGTCGGGGGGCGACAGTCGTCGGTCGGGCGGTGACAGTCGTTGGTCGCCGCCGGCCGGTTGCCGGCGACCACCGCCGCCGACCGCCGGCGACCACCGTCGCCGGCCGGCCGGCCGACGACCGCGGGCGGCGGCCACCGACCGTGGCGACGGCCGCCTCCGCCGGCAGGTCAATGGTCATGGCCGTCCGGCGACGGTCGTCGATCGTCAATCTTGATTATATTACAGGATAGATTGCCCCTCACCAAACAAAAGAATCCAACTTGTAATGGTTATCAAAGATTACATACAACTCATTACCAAACATAATAATGTAATCAAGATTATATTACATTACATTACAAACTTGATTATATTACAGACCGGATTATATTATCCCCTACCAAACGTAGCATAATTAGTAATTACATAGAGGACTTAAGTGATAGTAAAAAGGTGATTTGTCAATCCGTTTCAAAATAAATACGAATCATAGAAATTATTAATTTAAATATTATAATTAACATATAATGAGACGGAGACTGATTTTAAATAGAGGCCACATGAGTGCTTATAAACTTATAAAAAATCAAATTTTTATAAATAAATTTGATATTTAAATTAAATATAAATTTGTTTTTACTATACACAAAATTAATTTAATAAAGATTAATAATTTTTTTGTCACTTAGAAATAAATAAAAAAGTCTAAAATAAATAAATTTATAATATTATACTTAATTGTAAATCAAGTTTAAAAATATAAAATTTAAAAATAATATAATAAAATAGGTCAAACGAAGTTTAAATTTAAATTCCAATAAACATTAAGTTAAAATGGCTGAACAATTATTTTAATAATTTAATTCAATTAGATTTATTTTAAAAATAACTTAACTTAACTCAGTTTAATTATTTTATTAAATAAATTCGAACAATGTAATGGTGCATCTTGACGACGACAAAGAAGGGCGATTAATGACTATCTCAGATATCCATGAACGTTTTATCATATTTTATATAAATTTTTTTTTTAAATGAGATGCGCACCTTGAGATAGTTTGGCTTCTAGATCGTTCATTATGAGTGCGAGCGTTTCTCAATTTATTTTGATGATCGATAAAAAATTTACATGAGACAAAATAAAATGGACCCCCGAGATTTTCTGCTACACAGTCAATAATTTTTTTTTTCGACGACGACGAAGAAGGCTGCATCTTTTATAACTACTCTTCCTGTTTGGTTGGGAAGGGTGGAGACTGGCCGTTGGCTATTTGACCGGCCGTTTCTCCACCTCCTGCCTCCTCTCCAAATGGCCACCGAGCGTTCCGACAGCACTCCAGTGAGCCACTTCTTCCACTTCCATGGAGGCCGCTACCTTTCTCTTCCTCCCTCTTTCTCACCCTTCACTCCCTTCCTCCTCATCCTCCTCGCCGCCGCCATCACCGCCATCTCCACCGCCGCCCGCTCCTCCCTCGACGACGCCGACCGTCTCCCATCGTATGAATATACTGGTTACCAACGTTTCGTCGTGGCAGATCAACGACGACGCTTGGTCCTGCCTGGTCATCCTCCTCACGTTCTGGTTCTTCGGTATCCCATTTGGAACTCTCCTCACGATTCTTTTGGGGACATCCAGAAGTCATTGAATAAACCACGATTCTTTGATTAGCAGCTTCGATGACATTGATCCTTGGCTTTTACGGCGCCGTCGACCTCACCCTAGGCCCCAATTGCTCCCGGAATCTGCAGGCCAATCCCTTGTTTGTGCAGGATATAAAGGTCCTCCTTTTTCGATCTCCTTCGCTGATCGTTGTCGATGGCCTTGTCGGTCTGCTGAAATTGTATTCTTGCTGCAGATGAAAGCGGACGAGGAGTCGCCGAAGCACGGGCCGATGCTTTACGGGTTTTACGAGCCTCCGCCGCTTGACGTATTGACTAAATGGTCAGTGACTCGAAATGTGTCCATCCCCTCAACCTTTCACCAGGCAGGTCTAAGTTGCTGTTTTATAGTTAAGATACAACTGGTTGCTCCACTGCTGTTCCATCGAAGTATCGAACATGAAATTGGTTTACTCCATTACCAACTGTGCAGGAATGGATATACTATCTCAACAAAGGTTCACATATCGAGATTTCTTATGATGTGAAATTGCATGGCTCATACCCGTTGATCCTAGTCATCGCCCAAGGTGACTTTTAATCTACACAAATGTTTACATTTCAACTATGCAATTGTGTTAGCCTTAACACACTAAAATACTTTCCATGCCTCGTCATTAAGGTAGTAACAAGCGACACCAGAATTTAGTCATGCATTAAAAGTTATGGATTAATGAGAGGTTTATAACCCAAGCAAAACAATGGAGAGGTTTATAAGGCATATACTAGTATAATATCTAGAGCATTTTGTGATGATGATTTAGGGCCTCAGAACATTTCGACCAATAGAATTCTATCATCAAGTTTGGGTCGAGATAAATGGTGATGTGATCACTATGTACCAACAACTTTCTTATTGCTTGGTTCTAAACCATTGGTAACTCAAGCTTTTATTTTTCCTGTTTGAAGCATGATTCTAATTCCCGGAAAATGATAAAATTAGTTTATTTTAATCCTCTTATTTCATTTCAAAAAGAAGAAAAAAAATATACTAAGACATGTACAAGATGACAGATAAATTTTGTTGTTAGGCATGCTGATCAATTATAGTTGAAAGTGCATGGTGTAGATTAAATCAGAGAGAATTCTAGCAAACAATTTAGAGTGATTTAAGCGACATACATATTACTAGTGATTTGACCTTTCATAGAGTTCAATTAGGGATAGCCAGATATGATCCATTTAGTTGATCACAACTAGTTGGGACTAACACAACTTATTGATGCTGAATCCAGAGAAGTAAACTAACATTTTCAACTGCAGATCCTGATAATTTTAGATTTAATATCCTAGACCACTAAGGTAAAGCGTGTGAATATGCTTTGACATTATTTCATATTGCTTTATTGAAGTATGATCAATTAATTGGACATGGAGGGAAAAAAAAGTACATGCCCAGCAAATGTGAATGTTCTAATCCATTGCAGGAATTTCTTCCCTCACAAAAATGACGAAAGCTAACCGCTAATTATCAACTGTTTTTTTTGTATCGTGTCAGATCTGTTGATTTTTATTAACAACTATAGTAAGAGTGAGCAATCATATTCTTTCCCTCCTGGACTTTCAAACAACATTTTTGTCTCTTATTCTCTAAAGTTGTTCTTGGAGCATAAAATTGTTGAATTTACTAGATATTGTCGTGACTCTTCTCATGACAATTTGGTTGATGCAACCTTGTTCCATAGCCTTGCCTCTTTCCTTTAAGAGACCGAATTGGAGAGCTGAAGAGCGGCTCCTTTATTACAAAAAAATGCCTGAATAAGCATTAAGGCCCTTATGCAGATGGACTGCCTCAACGCAAATGGCTATTTGTTGTGATCTTAATCGCATAATCTGCATACGCCTTTTTTGAGTCATAACAAAGAAAAGGAAAGATTTAATGGGTAGAAAATAAGGACATCATTTGCAATTTTTTGTAGTAAAATATGAGACAAGTAGGGTTAACTGTGTAGATAATTAAGGGTCATGAAGTTGGAATATAGTAAATAATCATATTCCATCTGATATTTGGCCCTTTTGAAAGATTTGCAAATAATCCAGACAAGGCAAAACTGGATAATGAGATATTTGTTAGAAAGCAAGTGTCTATTTGATGTTAAATGGATTGTTCTCGTTCTGGGAGTCTTGACATGTTTTACGAAGATAGTTCTTTTGTAATATGCACTTTATCTTACACTTGTAACTCCACATTCAATAACTTATTATGAAGTATAATACATTTACATTTTCCCCTTTGTATTAATGATCTTTGTAGAATATATATATATACATCGACTGTTGACTATTCATCATGCTTATATTTGGTTTTTATACTATTTGTTTATAGGGAAAGAAAGCCTTGTTCAATGGATGGAACAACCATCACATCCTAATACCACGTTGTCATGGTCTCTTATTCATGGTATTTCTCCAATTAATTCTGTTCAAGAAATTTGTCTTGTCAATCACCTAACAAGTACCCAAATACAGGAAATGGAAAAATTCAGCAAACTATTGAAAACCCTTCTGATTATTACATTGCTGTGGGTAACTTAAACAATATAGAAATGGAGGTACACATTGACAATCTTTCATTTTTTTTAACTTTCCAGCAAGCAATCACGTTTGAGTCAGGAGAATACCATTCCTTTTGTGCATTTAATTGTTATAGTAGATGCTACTAGTGCCCTTTTGTTTATTTACAATTCCATATTTCTTTGGTTTTATCTATCAATGCAATGCACAATCTGTAGTACACTGATGAAATGGAAAGTTGGAAGATATTAGCGATTTTCTAGATCCGAAATTGAAAATCTTAAAATCTCAGTTGCATCTTGAACTATTTTTCTCCTTGATACCTTAAATGGAGTAGGTTAGTGGATGCATTTCGTCACAAATATTTGGCTTTCAAAGAAAATGTGCATGCATAATATACTGCCTTACCGAAGAGCATGAACTGTTATGGCTTTTCTTCAATAACACTAGATATGGTCCTACTGAGGGAACTGAATCTGCTAATTTAGCTAGGAGTATAAGGGAAGAATAAGAAAAATAGTGTTATGAAGGGAGTAGCTTTATAAGGAAAAGCAGCAGTAACACTGTAGCTGTAAAGGGACACTATTCATCTTAAGTTCATCGTTGCATCTGTAACTAATTTGAATTCTTCTGCGTTTCTTGAATACTAATTGTTTGTTTTGCTTGTTTTGATTTATACATCTGCTTGGCAATGTTCTTAACTTTTAGTTATTCCCTTTATGTTTTTTTTTATAAAAAATTTATATCGAGCTGTTCTTCTAAAAGATAAGTTTCTTGAAACAGGTTGAGCTGATCTTCAACATTCAGTCTATCACGTACAACACATCTGGGGCGTATTATAAATGTTCATTGAATCATAGGATCTGCTCTTTGAATTTGTTCTTAGAAAGGACCAATGTTGCAATTCTTACAACTCCAACTCCTGATCCAGTAAAATCTTCACTGTTGACTTTTTAAATATTGCTTGAGATGTTTTTTTTTTTCAAAAAATTGTCATTACTATGAGATTTAAATGAATATAAATGTACAAGTATCTAGCTCACACAACCATGCACCTAATTATTGCCTGATTGATTCTTGATTTTGTTCTAGAGGCAAGGGAACTTTGTGACCAATACTAGAGTTATCGGAATGCAGAATATAGAATATGACTCTAATCATTTTATTAAAACCCATTATTTTATTGCTGAGACTTTACTATTCACCACGGTGAATGGATATTTTAACTCCGGGAGCAAAGTTCAATCTGTCAGTTTACTAGTGAAAGTTCAAATGCAGTCTGTAACTTGTCTGTTGGAAGTGATTATTAGATGTTGTCTCTTTATTCAGAGTATGCAGATTGATGAATGGTACGTTAAGCTGACATATGGGCCTCGATGGCTGACTTATTTTGTTGGATCAGGTAACTGTGCAAACTGGTTATCTATCAATTGTTTTTTTTTCTTCTAGTAATATTATCTTTTATTGTTCTATATGTTGGTGTAGGTGTGATGACTATTCTAATTTTCTTGGGGTTCCAAGTATTTAGCACTTCACAGAATTACTCTCAAGATGATACTGCTCATCAAACAATAAATACCACAACTGAGAGGAGCCCCCTGCTCTCTAACAAGGATGATGACGATCAGAGCTTAGGATCATCATATGAATCTGTTTCCCATGACGAGGAAGATATCAATGAACCTCCTGAGGCAGGATCAGACCTGCCCAAGGACAGTGAAATTGGCAACTTCCAACACCTCTGCACCATTTGCTGTGATGCTCACAGGGACTGTTTTTTTCTTCCTTGTGGGCATTGTGTAGTGTGCTTTGCCTGTGGGACAAGGTATAGTTGACAAAATCCTATCAAAATGATCGTGCCGTGTCTTTCAGATGCTTAAATTATTTTCAGAAAT
The DNA here is from genome assembly GCA_024364735.1 of Boesenbergia rotunda. Taxonomy (NCBI): domain Eukaryota; kingdom Viridiplantae; phylum Streptophyta; class Magnoliopsida; order Zingiberales; family Zingiberaceae; genus Boesenbergia; species Boesenbergia rotunda. The sequence goes on along the minus strand of JAGFNQ010000875.1, from coordinate 34,454 downwards.
TAACTCTGAGGGACTGATCAAGCATGTTTGAGTGTGCAGGATTTTGGATGAGGCTGGCACATGCCCAATCTGCCGCAGGAAGATGAAAAAAGTAAGGAAAATCTTTACTATTTGAGTTCCATAAGATGAAAAGCAAAGGAAACAAATCCCCACTTACCGAAAAGGTAGAAACTACGCATTATCTTGGGAGTAAAATATCGGTCTGATCCTTTTTATTTTTGTCAGATCAAATGAAAACTCACAGTGAGTTTAATCCTAGCAGTTTTTGCCTTCTTGTACACTGTTATTATGATTCTGCTAGAACAATTGTGTATTTGAACTCAGACAGCCTTGTCTTATTTATTTCTGTGGCTCTCTGTACATTGTGTCCAGTTCATATCATGTGTCAACTGTTACTTCTTGTTCATTTACTATCTTTGAAAGCTTGTTGCTCCAATGTCCGACACACTTCAAATACATTGTCATACATGCTATTGCCAGATTTTTTTTAACCATTTATCTAAAAATTACCACACAATCTCTGATCTTCAAGCAGTCAGCTTGAAACACAAAAGCTGCAAGTGCCCCAACACTAGTAATTAAATTCCAAAAGCTTAATTTAGGAAAAATTGGTGAAAACTCTCCAAATTGAAACTGACATTTGCTTGAAGTCCTCATTTGATAAAATTTTTGCATGTACTCCCCGATGGAATTGACAAAATGATTTTGTATGTTATCTTTTTTTATTAGTATAAGAGAGTAAAAATTTAATATACATTGTAAAGATTTGAGTATAAATTATTTGAGATTGAGTACTAATTTAAGAAATTTGAGTATTATTTGAAAAAAATTGAATATATATTATTTCAGTATATAGTAAACTTTTCAGTATACATTATAAAAATTTAAGTATTATTGATTTAAACTGAATATTATTTGAAGAAATTTAAATATAAAATTTAGAAATTTGAGTATATGAGGTTGCATCAAGATCATGGTGGAGGGGCTAACGCATCAAGATCTTCACAGGAAGGATCATACTCAAAAATTTTAAATTAGTACTTAATAATAAATAATTTATACTTAAACTTTTACAATATATACTGAGTTTTTACTCTTTTATACTGATAAAAAATAACACACAAAATCATTTTGTGACAGCACTTAAATAAGGAAGAGATAAAGGAGAACACTCGATAGCAACAACTTAGATGAGAAGAAACAAAATAAAATAGTAGAGAATTAATGTAATGCTTATTGCAAATGAAAAACTTGATTACAAGCATAGGCTATACATGCCTTTATATAGTAGTAGGAAAAATTAATCCAACCCTAAAATTATGCATCTAAATTAACCTTAGCCATTCATTTATTCAAAGCATATCCATTAAAATATGGATATATTTTATCTTAATTTGACTTGATTTAAATAATACAACATAGCCTCCCTTAAACCAAGTCACAAATGTTAGTCATCCCAATTGCCTTCTTCAACTTGAGAAAAGTCTCCGTCTTCATAGATTTTGTAAAGATATCTGCAATTTGACATTCACTAGGGCAATACTCGATATTGATTTATTTTTCTGCAACCCATTCTCTGATTTTATGGTACTTGATATCTATATGCTTGCTGCGACCATGAAAAACTGGATTCTTAGATAATGCAATTGTTGACTTGTTATCATAGAAAATTGTCATAGGGTCTTCTTGTCTGTGTTGTAGAAAATCTAGATTTTTTCTTAGCCAAATTGCTTGCGTAGCACAATTTGTTGCCGTTATATATTCTGTTTCTGTTGTTGAAAGTGCTACCACTTGTTGTTTTTTAGAAGACCAAGAAAATATAGCTGTAGATGAAAAGCATATCCCGATGTACTCTTTCTAGTCTCAACATCTCCGGCCTAATCACTATCTGTATATCCAACAAGTTCCACAGTTTTATTAGTAAAATATAAAATTCCATCATTAATTGTACCTTTGGCATATCTGAGAATTCGTATTGCTGCAGCCCAATGTGACTCCTTTGGTTTCTCCATAAACCTGCTAAGTACTCCAATTCCAAAAGAAATATCTAGTCTCGTAGCAACCAAATATCTTAAGCTTCCAATCAAGCTTTTATATGCTGTAATATTCGTATTTTTGCCAATTTCATCTTTGGACAACTTTCTCTTTTCAATCACAGGAGTAGGGACCGATTTAGAGCTCTCCATCCTAAACCTTTTCAAAATGTCAGAAGCATATTTCTTTTGTGAAACAAAAATTCCATCATCTATCTGAATAACTTTAAGTCCGAGAAAATAACTTATTAGGCTCATATCTGTCATTTCAAATTTACTAACCAAAGCCTCTCTGAATTCTGTGATTAACTTTAAGTTATTTCCGGTGAAAATCAAGTCATCAACATAAAGACAGATTATGAGTGTATCACCAGATTCAGTATGTTTAACATACAAAGCATGCTCATAAGGACATCTCAAAAAATCGGTTTCAATAAAGTAAGAGTCAATACAACTATATCATGCTCTCGGTGCTTGCTTTAAACCATATAATGCTTTCTTTAATTTGTAAACCTTATTTTCTTCTCCTTTCTTCATGTATCCTAAAGGTTGTTCAACATATATTTCTTCTTCCAAGAAACCATTCAGAAACGCAGATTTCATATCCATTTGATACAATTTCCAATTATTTTGAGCAGTAAGTGAAATAAGCATGCGTACTGTATCAAGTCTACTTACAGGAGCAAAGACCTCAAAATAATCAATACCTGCTTTTTGCTTATAACCTTTTGCAACCAACCTCGCTTTAAAACGATCAATTTCTCCATTTGACCTATACTTTGTCTTGTACACCCACTTTACTCCTACTGGTTCTTTTCTTGGAGGTAGTTCCGTCAATTCCCAAGTACCATTAGTTTCAATGGCATGAATTTCCTCATCCATTGCCTTCAACCAATGAGCCTTTTTAGCAGCATCCTCAAAAGATATAGGATCACAATCTGCAAAAAGAGCAAACTGAACAATTTATTCATCAGACAGGTCATTATCATTACTTAATATATAATCTTGCAAGCGAGCTGGTAATTGACGCTCGCGTTGTGATCTCCTTGTTGGTGCTTCAGATTGTACAGAAACTTGAACATTATCTTGAGTAGGCAGCTCATTCAAAAAATCGTTGGAAATATCAGGAATAACAATTGATTTTTCTTTTTCAATAGACCAACTCTAACTACCATGTTCATCAAAAATCACATCACGACTTATAATAACTTTCTTAGTTTCAGGATTATATAGCTTATAAGCCTTTGATGTATCATTGTAACCAATAAAAATACATTTCTCACCTTTGTTATCAAGTTTCTTTCTCAACATATCTGGTACATGTGCATATGCCAAACAACCAAAGATCTTGAGATGTTTGACAGTCGGTTTTCTTCCACTCCAAGCTTCCTCAGGTGTCTTATCTCGAACACTTCTTGTTGGACATCTATTCAACACATAAATAGCACAAGATACAGCTTCTGCCCAGAAATACTTAGGTAGATTTTTTGCTTTCAACATACATCTTACCATGTCCATAACAGTTCTATTTTTTCTTTCAGCCACCCCATTTTATTGTGGAGTGTATCTAGCTGTCATTTGATGTTGAATGTCATGCTTCTTTAAAAAATCATCACAGACAATATACTCTATACCTCTATCAGTTCTTAAGATTTTGATTTTAAATCCACTTTGTTTTTCAACAAATGACTTAAATTGCTTGAAAATATCACATGCTTCTGACTTTTGATGTAGAAGATAAACCCAAGTTTTTCGACTCAAATCATCAATAAACGTAATAAAATACTTATTGCCTCCAAGTGATGGAACTTCCACTGTGCACAAATCTGAATGAACAAGTTCTAACTGTCTTGTGGCCCTCCATGGCTTTCCTACAGGAAAAGGTTCTCTATGCTTCTTTCTTGGAGAGCCACAAGATAGTAAGAACCCAGAAAAATAAGTTTCTTTCTTGCTAAATAATTTAACCCAGAAAAATTCAACATGATTAGGCTTCATAATATCAGGCAACTCAAAAATAAGCTTCTTTCTTGCTAAATAATTTAACCCAGAAAAATGAAAGTGCCCAAACCGCATATGCCACAACCAATTATCGTTCAAAATCTCAGAATTGAAGCAAGAAAGGAAATTATGTTGAATTTTCAAAGAAAACAATCGATTTTGAGACATCTTTACCTTTGCGATCAATTTTCCTTTTCCATCTGTTATGGTACAATACCCCTGAATAATGCATATTTTATAACCCTTTTCTGATAATTGTCCCATACTTAATAAGTTTTGGTGAAGTTCAGGAACATAAAAGACATCAGATATAAAATTTTGAGAACCATCTTTCAATTGGATATAAATATTATCTTTTCCCATAATTGATACTTTTGTCTTATTTCCAAAAGTAACTTCAGACTGAATTGATTCATCTAACTCTAAGAATAACTCTTTTCTTCCACACATATGGTTACTACATCCATTATCCAAAAACCATACGTTCTCATCTGCAGGTAAACTGTTACTAGCCAAAAGTAAAGTTTCAGATTCATTAGAATTCTCACCATAATTTTCAACAATGTTTGCCTGGTTGCCACGGTTGTTGAATTTCTTGTATCTACAATCTGTAATTTTGTGCCCATATTTTCCACAATTATAGCAATGAGCCAAAAACTTATCTTGCTTGACATTGTCTCCACCTCTTCCTTGATTTGAGTAATTACCTCGTACTCTTCCTCTATATCCTCTTCCTCTTCCATGACCTCTATTGAATCCTCCTCCTCTTTGACTAGAGTTAGTCGTGTTAAGATTAACTTGACTCTTTAAAGCTTCTTCATTTGTTGGTGTTTCTGTCTTTGCTTCGATCCTGTCAATATGACTTTCTATCATACCTTTTAATTATGCAATTGTCAGTAGTGCAGTATCATGTGATTCTTGAATTGAGGCCACCACATGATCATACTTCAATGGTATGGTTCGAAGAATCTTTTCAACTACAGCATCATCTCCAATTTTATCTCCATATAATCTCATTTTATTGACAAGATCAGTAAGACGTGAAAAATATTGCTCAACTGTTTCTGTAGAGGTCATCTCACCTCAATCGTTTAACCTTCGTAGCGATTGCAACTTTGATTTTTGTGCTCGATCAACTCCTTTGTATGACAATTTCAAGATGTCCCACGCCTCCTTTGCCGTCTTGGCATTTGCTATCATGCCAAAAATTGAATAATCTACTCCTTGATGAATTTGTCCCAACACAAGTTGATCTCGACGTTGAGAGTTTGCATCAGCTCCTTCTAAAAGGCCTGGATCAATTGAGCTCCAAAGATTTTGAGCTTTCAAATGTGTAGACATCATTATTTGCCAATAATTATAATCGAGCTTTCCATCTAATTTGGGACCTGACCATACAACATTAAAATTGTTTGCCATATTTACGAAAAAATAAGCTAGAAGATTACCGACTCTGATACCAATTTGATAACACTTAAATAAGGAAGAGATAAAGGAGAACACTCATAGCAACAACTTAGATGAGAAGAAACAAAATAAAATAGTAGAGAATGCTTATTGCAAATGAAAAACTTGATTACAAGCATAGGCTATACATGCATTTATATAATAGTAGGAAAAACTAATTCAACCCTAAAATTATACATCTAAATTAACCTTAGCCATTCATTTATTCAAAGTATATTCATTGAAATATGGATATATTTTATCTTAATTCGATTTAATTTAAATAATATAACATTTTGTCAATCCGAAAATTTTATCAAACGGGGACTCATGCAAAAGTCAATTTCTATTTGGGAGAGTTTTCTACAATTAAGATGGTGTAATAAAATCTAACCTCCAGATTCTGTTTCCTTTTCGATAAAGTGAGAAACACGTGAAAATAATGGACAGGAGCAAAGTCGAGGAGATAAATTTTAAAAGTACATTTAACAGATTGGAGTGGAATTTCTTGACTGGCTTTTTAAACGCATCTCTCCTTTTCAAGTAACTTTTTTCATCCCTTAAAAAAAAAATGAAGGATTTTTAGACCGCTGCGACGATCTCATCCTTCTCGCTTCGCGATTGCTCGAGGCAGCTGGATCAAGATGTCGTCCCCCAGCAAGCGCCGCGAGATGGACCTGATGAAACTGTAGGTGTTTCGAACAACAAACGGTTTTAATCTGATAATATCTAATTTCTTTGGGGTTCCCCTTTTTGATTTTGGTTCGCTTCTTGGGTTTTGTAGGATGATGAGTGACTATAAGTTGGAGATGGTGAACGATGGGATGCTGGAATTCTTCGTGAATTTCCACGGCCCCAACGAGAGTATATTATCTTTTTTCTCTGCGATTCTATCATCTCTGTCTCTTCCGGATCTTCTGATTGTTTTTGGAGTCTTTTTTTCGCCTGCGGATCTGAGTCAACTGAGAGGATAAAGATAAAACACGTCAAAAATGGTGTGAAAGAGGGACTGAAAAAGCTGTCTCTTTCTTGATTATGTCTTATCTATTCTTGTCATACACAGAGGAGTAAAATTTCGCATTCTTTTCTAAGTTTCAATTTCTCTGTTTCCGAAGGGAAGTTTGAAGCTTTTGATTAACTAGTTATTTTTGATGTCTCACTGAATTACATAAAGCCATTAATTAACTTTGATCAACTCAATTATTTTTTGGGTATTTCACTATCGATCAGGTAAGTGGATTGTTGCTCATGACAGGCCTTTATCAAGGAGGGATCTGGAGGGTAAGGGTGGAACTACCAGATGCATATCCTTATAAATCTCCATCCATTGGATTTGTCAATAAGATATATCATCCTAATTGATCCGGTCGGATAAGTTTTTGGAGCTGATTAGGGGCCCGGTCGGATTGTGTCTGGGTCAGACAAAGTGGGTCGGGTTCAGTATCGGATTAGTGCGCTAGATATTGATCTAGCTAAGAGGATCAGGATTCGAAGCAACTTGAGACGGGGCCCAATCAGTGGCACCCGAGCAGACATACCCGACCGAGAACTTTAGCGGTCGGGAATCATCGGTCAGAAAAGTTTAGTCGGGATAAAACAGAATAGTTTTGTCAGATCTCTTCATGAGTGTTCGGTAAGCAATAGGCCTCCCAGGCGGGGTCTCCCGGTCGGGGTCACCCAGAGTGACAGGGTGGCCGACCCAGAGTGGCCGACCCAGAGTGGCCGACCCCGAGTGGCCGACCCAGAGTAGCCGACCCAGAGTGACAGGGTGGTCGACCTAGAGTGGCTGACCCAGAGTGACAGACCCAGGATGACCGACCCAGGATGGCCGACCCAGGGTGACAGACCCAGGATGGTCGACCCTAGAGTGAGTGAAGGGTCGCAACAGCAGTAAAGATCATCCGAATCTCCCCATTGTCAGAAGAGGATATTTAACATACTCATAACCTGACAGAGCCGCCAACATTAATGGGGTCAGAGGGGACAACCTAGACAGACTGTCAGGCGGTTGTGGCAGTCTCACAGAGCAGCTAAGGCTGCCATTAGTTCAGTCTGCCAACTGACCATTCCTTAATGAGACATGACAGCTCTGACACGGCAGAGAGCTTCCCCTCCCCTATATAAACCCCCCTTGGGGGTTCCAAAGGGGGATTGCTGCCATTTTGCAACCTCAACTCCCCTTTGAGCGCCTCACTTCTGTCCGACCCGAGTGAGTGATATCTAACCCTTGATCGAGCCCGAGCCCGAGCCCGACCCCCCGTGCTACCGCAGACCGGGTCATCTTGGTCAGACCGAGTCATCCTAGCGAGAACTGGTCTTCGCTTGTCGACAGGATCAAATTTGGCGCCGTCTGTGGGAATCTGCCTGATCGAAAGACGAAGACGAGTGACTCCAACAGGGTGATTGTTACTCTCTCACAAAAAGACCTTGATCTGCTGATAGCCGCTAAAGCGCAGAAATTGGCAGCAGAGCAGAAGACTGTCGCTCGCCCGACTCAGGAGGGTCCTTCCGAGCCGGCAGCTCGCGTTGGCACAGAAGTAGGAGTTCGCCCGGGTGAGAGCCCCTACTTCCACCAAGCACTCTTCGACCCGTCTGAGGGTGCGGGACAGTCCGACCGAGTGGAAGTCTCTTCCAGCCAAGCAAGAATCAACAAAGGGAAGACCCCTATCAGCCAAGCCCTGGCTGACCATTCCGGGTTCCCCTTCTCCAGACAAGTTCTGCAAGAGCCAGTCCCCAAGCATTTCCGGCTTTTGTCCATTCCAGAATATGAAGGAGCTACAGATCCAGAGGAACACCTGATGAAGTTTGAGAATATAACTTTGTTGCATCAATACACAGATGGTATCAAGTGCCAAGCGTTTCGGACCACCCTGACAGGGCCCGCTCAGTGCTGGTTCGACAGAACTCCTTTGTCTCGAAAGGGAAAAGCATTGGTCGTGTATAGGCCCTTCCTTCCATCATATGCTGGCATTCGCATTCCCAAGGCGTTATCCTTGCTCAACTTGACAAGCTCGGAGATAATCTTCCTATTGGTGACTCTAGATACTGCTTCCGGCGATATGCTCACATCATAGTGGAAAAGAGTATTGTCAGCAACCTCGACTAGGAAATGATTAGCTCTAATGAAGCACTTCCTTCCGACAGGGCCGAAATTCGACCGATCTGAACACCTCAAGCCCTTGCTTGACGATTGGAGGCACCGCCAGGGAAGGAGCCTGCTCCTTCGCAGGCTCGGCGATCGTGACTTGCCGGAGTTCCTCGCTGATCGAAGAGGACGAAGAAGAATTTGCTGTTGTGGCAGGCGAAAAGGCACCTAGAGCTGGATTTGATCGAGGAGATTCAGGATCGGGCATTGGTCCGAATGACTGCTAACCGGCAAAGGATGCAGCAAAGATGTAATCTAGAGGTCATACCCTGGAGTTTCCAGGTCGGCAACCGTGTATGGAAGAGAGTCAAACCGGTCGGGGAGGTGAGCAAGCTGAAGCCCCAATAGGGAGAACTCTTCCTGGTGATCGAGAAGTTGGGGACGGGAGCCTATTATTTGCAAGATGCCCAAGGAAAGACGCTGAGAAGGCCTTGGAGTGCAACACACTTAAAATTGTATCGAGAGGAAAGTTGAGTTGAGTGATCCTTGTAATTGTATAATGTGAATATGATAGTGGAACTCAGGGCACCCAGAAGGCAGCTCTTGCAGGTTATAAGTGGGCATGCTCCCACACACCCACCGGACTCGGCGCCGATTGGGCGTGGCGTTCCACGTTCGGTCGGGCCCGGTCGGGCGTGGTGTGCCACGCTCGGTCAGGGTAAGCCAGACGGTGTCCAGACTCTTGCTCTTGCAAGTTATAAGTGGGCATGCTCCCACGCACCCACCGGACTCGGCGCCGATCGGGCGTGGCATTCCACGTTCGGTCGGGCCCGGTCGGGCGTGGCGTTCCACGCTCGGTTAGGGTAAGCCAGACGGTGTCCAGACTCTCGCTCTTGCAAGTTATAAGTGGGCATGCTCCCACGCACCCACCGGACTTGGCGCCGATCGGGCGTGGCGTTCCACGTTCGGTCGGGCCCGGTCGGGCGTGGCGTTCCACGCTTGGTCAGGGTAAGCCAGACGGTGTCCAGACTCTTGCTCTTGCAAGTTATAAGTGGGCATGCTCCCACGCACCCACCGGACTCGGCGCCGATCGGGCGTGGCGTTCCACGTTCGGTCGGGCCCGGTCGGGCGTGGCGTTCCACGCTCGGTCAGGGTAAGCCCGACGGTGTCCAGACTCTTGCTCTTGCAAGTTATAAGTGGGCATGCTCCCACGCACCCACCGGACTCGGCACCGATCGGGCGTGGCGTTCCACGTTCGGTCGGGCCCGTCGGGCGTGGCGTTCCACGCTCGGTCAAGGTAAGCCAGACGGTGTCCAGACTCCTGCCTTTGCAAGTTATAAATGGGCATGCTCCCCTACAACCATCGACCTCACGGCAGACCGGACGTGGCTGCCCACGCTCCATTAAGGTCTCCCGAGCGACATTGAGGCACTTGCTCTTCAGCAAGTTATAGAGGTGATTGCTCACACGCCTTAGCTACTCAGCCGCTTTCCTCGGCACTCAACCACTCAGCTTGGCACTCAGCCGCTCTGCTCGGCACTCAATTACTCAGCCGCTTTGCTCGGCACTCAACCACTCAGCTTGGCACTCAGCCGCTCTGCTCGGCACTCAGCTACTCAACCACTCAGCTTGGCACTCAACCACTCTGCTATGTCATCTACTCGGCACACCGTCATTCAGCTCTACCACTTGCAAGTGGTTTCCCATACACAGATTCGTCACTCGTCCAACACGATCCAATTGCTCGTTTGACATAACTAACTACTCTAGCGGCGACATTCCGAGAGATGAAATACTGATTAACTAGGTAAAATACAACCCGTGACTTTTGATTGATTGTTCTTCTATCAAAGGAGATCCATTCCAACCTAATTCCAGGATGGAAAGTACGGGTGGAATAAGTCAATCCACTAGATTCAGTCTAGTTAGTCAGACTCGCACCTCCTTCGACTAGACTTGAAGGGGAGATATGTGATCCGGGGAGATAAACGCGTGGCAGATGCATTGATGGCTGACTTGACAGGGGACTCGACATTTAAGGATAAAGATCTTGAGGCCATAATGAGGGTCAGGGGTGCGAAAGTAGGGTTTATCCGACCGGGCAAGCAGCCTAGTCAGTCGGACTTGACGCCTCCTTCGACTAGACTTGAAGGGGAGGCTTGTGATCCGGTCGGGTAAGTTTTTGGAGCTGATTAGGGGACCGGTCGGATTGTGTCTGGGTCAGACAAAGTGGGTCGGGTTCAGTATCGGATTAGTGCGCTAGATATTGATCTAGCTAAGAGGATCAGGATTCGAAGCAACTTGAGACGGGGCCCAATCAGTGACACCCGAGCAGACATACCCGACCGAGAACTTTAGCGGTCGGGAATCACCGGTCAGAAAAGTTTAGTCGGGATAAAACAGAAGAGTTTTGTCAGATCTCTTCATGAGTGTTCGGTAAGCAATAGGCCTCCCAGGCGGGGTCTCCCGGTCGGGGTCACCCAGAGTGACAGGGTGACCGACCCAGAGTGGCCAACCCCGAGTGACAGGGTGGCCGACCCAGAGTGGCCGACTCCGAGTGGCCGACTCCGAGTGGCCGAGTGGCCGACCCCGACTGGCAGGGCGGCCGACCTAGAGTGACAGGGTGGCCGACCCAGAGTGGCCGACCCCGAGTGACAGGGTGGCCGACCCAGAGTGGCCGACCCCCAAGTGGCCGAGTGGCCGACCCAGACTGACAGGGGTGGCCGGCCCAGAGTGACAGGGTGGCCGACCCAAAGTGGCCGACCCAGAGTGACAGAGTGGCCGACCCAGAGTGACAGAGTGGCCGACCCAGAGTGACAGGTGGCGACCCCGAGTGGCCGAGTGGCCGACCCAGAGTAGCCGACCCAGAGTGACAGGGTGGTCGACCTAGAGTGGCCGACCCAGGGTGACAGACCCAGGATGGTCGACCCTAGAGTGAGTGAAGGGTCGCAGCAGCAGTAAAGATCATCCGAATCTCCCCATTGTCAGAAGAGGATCTTTAACATACTCATAACCTGACAGAGTCGCCAACATTAATGGGGTCAGAGGGGACAACCTAGACAAATTGTCAGGCGGTTGGGGCAGTCTCACAGAGCAGTTAAGGCTGCCATTAGTTCAGTCTGCCAACTGATCATTCCTTAATGAGACATGACAGCTCTGACAAGGCAGAGAGCTTCCCCTCCCCTATATAAACCCCTCTTGGGTGTTCTAAAGAGGGATTGCTGCCATTTTGCAACCTCAACTCCCCTTTGAGCACCTCACTTCTGTCCGACCCGAGTGAGTGATATCTAACCCTTGATCGAGCCCGAGCTCGACCCCCCGTGCTATAGCAGACCGGGTCACTTTGGTCAGACCGAGTCATCCGTGGAAGAACCGGTCTTCGCTTGTCGACAGGATCATTTATTAAAGAAAAGAGCTATGATAGAGAGCGTGAATTTACAACATGAAATTCAACGTGAATGACATGATAATTTTCGTATACACGTTCGATCATCGATCGGCCGGACACCTTCGGCGGCCTCCAACCGCTGCTCCAAACCAAATTATATACTAAGGGGCATGGTGAACCCGTCGAGGATTGCTATAATTAGAATGTCAAATTATTCACGTTGAATTTCACGTTGTAAATTTATATTGTGTATCATTTTTTAAAGAAAAGGGCTTTAAAAGTATTTTAAAATTAAACCAATGAAATCAAAAAATAAGAAAACAAAAAGGACGTCAAATCATCTCCTTCCTTATAATCAAAGTATATTTTATTTTATTCTGTAAAGTAATAATTTAAACTCTTCAATAAAGTATATACTAGTTTTATCTTAATGGCTAGTTTTAATATTTCTACGATTAGAGACATGGCTAATATTTTTTTTTAATATAGTTTTCAATTTTTGGAACCGATTATTTCTAGAAATGGTTAGTTTAATCCTATGAAAAATTTTTATTGATCATCAAGATAAATAAGAGAGCGCTAAACTTCTCTTCTCTATAGTTTTTTTTTTGTTTTTTTGCCAAACTCCTCTTGAAATTGGAAAAGTATCCTTGAAAGTTACTTTGGGGATTGCAAAACATTCTTGATAGCCATTTTTGGATAAATTCCAGCATTTTTTGTTTTTGTTTTTTGTTTTTAAAGAATCTCCTCAATGACCATTTAATTGTCGTTAGAAGAAACATTAGCGTAGATGGACATTTTCAAACAAAAAAAAAAGGTCAAACTAGTACTGCACCAACAACCCAACAGACCAATTACGTACGTACACCAATGAGACGAAACGAACAACTTTGGATTGTGATTGAGAAGAACTCGACCACCACTTATAAGCATGGGCGAATGCAAACATAAACGCCATTATCGAAGTCAAGAGGACTTTGCGACAATGGATGCGAAGGTGAGGAAGTGACGAGGACAAAGAGGTTCAAACAAAAGATTTAACACAAAATGAAGGTGTATAATGCGTTCGAGAGAAGCTGATCATCCTCTAGTCAAATTAAAAACCGAACAAACTAAACCTTTATATTCATACAGGTATCTAATAGTCAGTCGAACTAGTGCAGTTGTAGTTGTTCCTACCCCCATCCCTTCAAGGCCAGTATTAGATTTATAGGAAGGACTTTGCTTCGGCATGTGCACGATCTCAGAGCTGAGCCGGAGCATGCGTTGCATGGAGACAACGTCAAAAGATAGACAACGTCAAAGATGCTTCATGCTCCCAGCTCATGAGGCCCTGGCCCTGTTAAAGGGCGAACATCTCACACCGAATCATACCGCCGAGTGCTGCAAGCCAACTCACTCTTTTGCTCTGCACAATAAAAATACAAACTCCTGGGACGCCAGCAGTACTGCTCTGTGCTCGCTCATTTACTCACTCAGTCAATAAGTCACTGCACTCCAGGTTGGAATGGTACTGCTGCTGACTCACAACGCCTCTGCTGCTGATACCTCTTTACGAGGAGAAGAGATCCTCTATCTCACAATCCCCACTGTCCCGTATTTCATCGGCGATTCATTCGATCGTCGATCGAATACCATCGACGGCTTTCGATTATTGTCCCGAACCAAACTATACTCTGGGGGTACGATGAACCTGTCTAAAATTGACAGAATTACAATCTCGCCGGATTCACTGTCGAATCTGACAAAATAACATTTGCGACAATCCCAGCCGGTTCACTGTTCCTCCATGATATCATTTGGTTCAGGATAGTGAATCCAGTAAGATCGTAATTACGACGATCCCAACCGATTCATCGTTCTCCTAGGATATCATTTAATTCGGGACGACGATCGAAAACTGCTGATGATGTCCGATCAGTGATCAAATGACCGTCGGTCATCGCCGATGATTATAAGACAGACAGGAGGGACAGAGGATCTCATGTACATTACAAGTTTATCTATCTGTAAATATCATGGTTAATGGGCCTGCAGCATCACCACACAGAGCAATCGAAGTCAGATTCGAGTTTATGGAAGTGATGATAATGATGGTAGACAAACACTAGACACCACCTAGTTTCATTTCAAAAGTGATGACAAGCAAAAGACTTCAGGCAGTGCTGCTCCTCTTTTCCACACGAGGCCCACCATGAACGTAGATTGTGAGTAGGTATAGTAGCACAATTATAATGGACAATATGACGCATCAGGATCCAATAAGAAGAAATAAAAGAAAAAGAAACTCCAGGAGAGAACATGGCCATCTTTCTAGCTGTTCCCTCGACACGAATTCTGAAATATTAAACTTCTGGATTGTTCATCAAAAGCACTTCTCCATTTATCCTAACAACTAGTGAAAAATTTTCATGGAATCAAACTCATCACCCCGAGGTTAAAAAAACCTCATTAATTTTTTTTTTTTTCCTTGTGAAAAAACGACATGAACAGAGAACACAGATAAACTTGTTTATAGTTTATACTAACACAACTATAGATATGATGCAATTCAAATTCAGAAAAAAAAATGCAAGATCATCATAGACAAGGATTCAACTATTTAAGTCTGATAGATTAAAGATTATTATGTACTCTATATAGTCTCATGACATAGATAAATCCTTCACTTATTTCTATAGAGTTCGAAGACCACCAAGAACACACTGATCAAATTATATAGCTAAATTAACAGAACACATAAGTGATATACTAAGCATAGGAGTTTGTTATAATTCACATCGCACCCAGCAAAATCTCCTCTTTTTTTCCTTCTTCAACTTTGGCTGGAGCTCACCGATCAAGTTCATGATGCTCTGGCTAACTTCGAATCAGTTGGAGCCACTAAGTTCACTGGTTGACCCTGAGGAGCAGTTGATAGAGTGGCCTGAGAGTAGTACATCTGAGGGCCGGTATTATCAGTAACAGCAAATTGATATCCATAATTAGCTATTGTTGCAGGGGACTGGGAAAGATGGTGTTGCTGCACCACATGATACCCCATTCCGGCGGTGTATGGGTGGGCTTGATCGACGGCGACTTGAGGAATGGCACCACCTAGATCAGGCTGCACTCCCCCCAAGTTGTATGATGGATTTGCACGAACGGGGTAGACATACATAGGGACCTGGGGGCTGTGTCGGTGAGCTTGTGGCGGTTGCTGGAACGTTTGGGTTCCAACATGAAAGTAAGGAGGGACAGGGATCATTCCACCGGTGGAAGGGTGTTGGATGTAATAAGAATTTACTGGGATATATTGTTGTTGTTGTTGATGCTGCAGCTGCTGTTGCTGAAGAAGCTGGGGATGCAGCTGTTGATCTTGAAATTGCTCCGGCAATTGCAGTTGGTAGCCTGCAGCATCTGTGGCAGCAACAGGGATGCGATAGCTGGGATCAGATGGGACTGGGAGTTTTCGAATTGGATCAGAGGTGGCATTTGAGTACATCGATCTGGAAAAGAGAGAATTTCTTTTATAAACCACCACAAAGTTGTTGGCTATGATTGAGAAAACGATCAATACCTAGTAGAAACCATGTCGGGGGCGAAAGCTTCGATCTGGGTTGGTTTTGGAGGCTGCGGCACCGGCTTCTCGTCGTCAGAGGAGAAAGATCTGCTAGGCTGTTCGGAGGGGGCGATGGGCATGATGGATGTGGATGAACCAGAGAGGGGGATCGGCGGTGGAGCTTGGGGCTGGGTAACGCCCGAGGGCTCCTTGAAATCGTCATCCAGCCTTTGCTCGCCGCTTCCGGCTGTGGGAGCCGAAGAAAAATTCATGTGGGCGAAGTTCTCATCGAGCCCGGAGATCCGCGGATCCGAAGGGCGGTCGTTAGTGCGGACGCGGATAGGCGGGAGGTTGGAAAGCGACGGAACGGAGGAGGCGGATCCAAACGAGGAAGTCGTGTCGAGCATCGGTGAGTCCGGCACAGAGTGGACGTCCTGGCCCTGGACCTTGCCAGATGAGCCAGGGCGGGGGAGGACGAGTTGCTCTGGGCGTTCCGACTGGGGGGCGCCCACTCCGAGCCCTGAGGAGGCGATTGCAGTACCGCCGCCGTGCGAGTGAGCGGAAAAATCGTCCTCAAGCCCTAGAAGGCAGTTAACGGAGGCAGATTCGTCGGCGGACATGACGCGAGGGATCCCGTCAATTCCCATTCCGCCCATGGCGCTATTGAGCGCATCCACGAACCAAGTCTCCGACTTGGAGTCATCAAGCAAAGAACCGATCGAGGACGTCGGCGATGTATCCGGCTTAGAAGGAAATAAGAACAGCCTCAAGCGGGAGGAGCGGGTAGAGCCACCGCCGGGACAGACGGATGCGGCGGAGAGAACGCGGTCGTACTCATCGATCATATTATCGAGGTCTTCGTCGGTGGAGACCGAGATGAGGGAGTCCAAGTCCTCGTTAGGGAGCTGGTATTTGAGGGTGAAGGGGCGACCGCCGGTAAGGGTCCGGGAGAGCTTGGCGGAGAGTTCAGCGAGGGAAGATTGGCGGTCGACGACGACCATGCGGGTCTCTCCGCCGAGGTAGCATAGGGCTTTGTCGGTGGGGCGGGGGAAGATGCGGCCGCCGAAGCTGCACATCAGACGGAGGCGACCAGTGGCAGGGAGAGGGGCGTCGTCCCACTGGTCGCCAGCGCGGGAGCGAGGTGAGGAGTCGACAGAGTCGGCGTAGCCCAGTCCGCCTCCGCCTCCAAACGTGCCTGCTGGCGTTTCCATCAGTGGATGGATCGGGCGTGCGATCAGGAAGGAGGAAGGAGGAAGGAGGAAGGAGGAAGAAGGAATGTTTTTACGGCTGCGCATATATTTATTATAATTCCTGGGGCAGGAATAATATATAATTTTTTTTCTTTCCAAATAACCTATGGCCGTTCCATTTAGCAAAATAATACATTATTTTATGGATAAATTATAGAAAATTTTCCAATCTCCATTTGATCTTTATATGTACTCCCCATTTGAGATTTTTTTTATTTTCACTCCTTAATAGATTGAGTATAAAAGAGTGAAAATTAAATATACATCGGTAAAAATTGAGTATAAAAGAGTGAAAATTGAGTACACAATTTTTTGATATGGTGGATGCAACCTTACATACTCGAATTTCTAACTTTTATACTCAATTTTATTCAAATAATACTCATCAAACTATTTTGTCAATCCCATCAGGGACTGTATGTAAAGAAAAACTTGAATAGAGATTATATGCAAAGATGAATTTAAGGATGAAAGTTTATGAAAATTTTTCCTTATTGTATCCTAATTATGAAATCCCACCTAATTTTTTTAAACAAGAAGAGGAATTGTTCTAATTTATCACTTAGATATCTATTATTATGATGATGATTCTAAATGAATTTTTTATGATTTTAATATATAACGTCAAGATTATAAAAATTGATTAAAATATTTTCAATGATTAGAGTTCTAAGTGAACGTTTTTTTATTATCAAGTCGTAAATAGAGTTGCATAGCTCATTCATATTATATTAATTTTGAGAAAAAAATAAATTTGATTTTTTTTTTGTTATATCTCTAACGACTCAGATTTTAAACCTCTAAATAAGATTTTTAATAATTTCTAATATGTCAATATCACGTCAAAAATATAAAAATTATTTATTTTTTTTATAATGAAATAACTTCCTATAATTTTTTTTATGACCCTACATTTAAAATCATATACCTTCCTATATTATACAAACAATAATCACAATACAATACTAAGTTATCATTAATTATGAGCTTTATTTTAAAAAAAATAGATTTGAGTTTATATTACACTTCTCCTAATGAGGTTTTTCCAACCTCGAGCGTAAAGCGAGAAGTTCTCACGGTGGATTGTCTAGAAACTTAGCGTCCTAGAGTTCGCGCCCCATTTGAAAGAAAAATTCCTATAAATACGTCATAGCTAGGGATCGAACCGTAGATGCCTAGTATAACAATTAATCGTCCTATCGCTGCATCATAACCCCGGAGGCGGAGATACCCTTAAACCTCATCTAAATAACGCAATTACATGACATCTCAATTATAGCAACTACGAAATCGTAACTGACTACAACATAAATATTAAATTTTAAATTTTGAGATGTCATAACGTTTAAAAATTGAACAACAGAACGTATAATATATCAAATCAAAATTCATGCATATATTTACAATTTATTATGGGATGAAAACCATAAAGATCGTTTTCATGTTAAAATATATGGTTTAAATCTTTTTCTGAAACGAATAATTTTAATCTTAATTTTTTTTCATATTATAACAACTACACTATGATAGTTAGATGCTACAACTGAGCCACTATATAATTATAGTAGTTATGATATCAACTATGATATCGTAGCTATCATAATTATATAGTAGTAAATTCATAATTATTATAATTGTAAATTATTTTTAATTCCTCAATTGAATCTTAAATTTTATCCTCAGCCCCTATGTCAGAAAAAGTTTATTTCCACTCCCTACATGCAAAGTTTCATTTGCTTCAACTCCGTAATAAATATTTCTTTACCTAATTGCCCTTATTATTTTTATGGACAAAAAGTCCAAAATGAGGTAGAGGTCCTCCTAAATTTAGTATCATACAATTAAAATCTAATATATTTTCTATCAAATTAAGTATCATACTTTTTATACGTATAAAAAATCCAGAAAGAAGTATAATTCTTCCTAAATTCAGTATATTTCAATTAAAATTGAATATATGTTCTATCAAATTGAGAATAATTCTTTTTCCACCGTACCAATTGATTAGAAGTTCATACCTAATTGCTCTTATTATTTTTAAGTACAAAAAGTCCAAAATGAGATATAGTTTCTCCTAAATTCAGTATCATATAATTAAAATCCAGTATATTTTCTATCAAATTAAGTATCACACTTTTTATACGTATAAAAAGTCCAAAAATAAGTACAATTTTTCTTAAATTCAGTATATTTCAATTAAAATTTAGTATATGTTCTATCAAATTGAGCACAATTTTTTTCCGACCGGATCAATTGATTAGGAGTTCATACCAATTAATTAGCTTAGGATAAATTGATTAGGTCTTACTCAATTTGATATAAAATATACTGAATTTTAGTTAAATAATGTTGAATTTAGAAAGAATTAAACTTGATTTCAGACGTTTTATACCTAAAAAAATTGAGAGATAATTCGGTAAATCTGTAGTTGAAACACATGAAACATTAGATGTAGAGAGTGGAAATAAATTTTTTTTTGCACAGGAACTAAGGAGAAAGTTGAGTTTGCATGTAGGGAGTTTAGGATAATTTCATCTTATTATAATGCATCGATTTAGATTGAAAAAAAATAAAAGAAAAATAATAATAATAATAATAAGCTGGGAAAATGATTGGGAACATGAAAAACTCAACGTGAATCCAACATGAAACCCAATTGCACCGATCCTCGACGGGTTCACCCGTCCCCCCAGGTTATAATTTTGTTCGGGGCGGCGGCCGGAGGCCGCCGCCACTGTCCGAGCGACAATCGGACGTGTATATAAAAAATGCCACGTCATTTACGTTGAGTTTCA
Organism: Boesenbergia rotunda; assembly: GCA_024364735.1. NCBI lineage: Eukaryota > Viridiplantae > Streptophyta > Magnoliopsida > Zingiberales > Zingiberaceae > Boesenbergia > Boesenbergia rotunda. Next base: position 14,918 of record JAGFNQ010000875.1, on the reverse strand, counting down.
CGCTAAAATTTCACGTTCTCTATCATTGCTCAATAAGCTGCTAAAGAATAGTTATCGCATTTCACAAACGAGCGAGACATCCTTTACAATAAATCAACATAGAACGCATGAAGTTCTTTCGTTTCTTCTTCCATATAGTATAGCATTCTTATATGGCTGTAATTTTAATTACTCATCAAATTTTACAAATAAAACCCTCTGTAAATTTTTCTCTCACTAGTTTAGATGCATATAGTTGTTTTGACTCCAAATTTCACAAGTTTTGCCAATTTAAATCCATGTATAACTCTTGCAAAGGTGTCCATCAATAAGAGGGAAGAGGGTTGAGTAAACGCTTTTCTATCATTTCTACATAACGATAAAAGTAGGCGGCCTAGACTCGTGGACTTTTAGTCATCATCTATGATGACTACAAAAAAAAATGTCACCTTTCATCTACAACTCTCCAAGGGGAAGAAGGTTGAACCATTGCTTTCTCAAGTTATTCACTTGAGTATCAAAGCAACCCACTCTAACGATATGTCTTTGATCCTCATCTATAATGAGCAAGGAATTAATCACATTTTTATTCACAATACCAACTAATGTTTGCCTTTCTTGGAGGTGCAATTTCACCGCCGGAGCTATAGTGCAGCGGAAAGATTACTAGTTATCATCTTAGATATCCGTGATTTGATCCCCAACTACGGCGTATTTTGCAAGATTTTTTTTTTCAAATGAGCCGCGAACCCTGAGACGCTGAATTTATGAACCATTCACCGTGAACACTTCCCGATTTATCCTGGTGATTGATAAAAATATTTTGTAAGATCGGACCAATCGTCCGAAATTGAAAAACCTCCTTAATCATTTTCTTGGAGGTACAATTTCCACTTAAGTGAAAAGTACACCGCCTTTAACTCATTGTTGGTGGTTTTTTTTGTCATTAGCAAACGTCAAGCACAACCTACATGGTTTTAGCCCAAGGTAAATTCAATGTAAATTCAATGTGGTTAAGTTTGCCAATAGATGATGTTGCTTAACTCATAATATTTCTTTTTATTTATAATCAAGATATCCAAACCTTCGATCTTAAATATTTATTTAAAATATAATGAATGTCATAGAATCCCTATTAATTGTTTTGCTCATTGAAATGTTGATTTAGTCAAGTTATTACTCACAGAAGCAAAATTAAAATGATATAAGGGAGTATTTGGTAGAGCTTCTACTAAGAGGGCGCTTGATAAACGGGTTTAGAAGGCGAGAATGAGAATGAAAGCTGTTTCATTCCCATTTATGATATTTGGCATATAGGAATCAGAATCAAAATATGAATATGATATTCCTGATTTTATAACTCAGCCTCTACTAGGTTATCACAAGGTTCTGAGAACCGGACCGGACATCGAACCGGTCGGAACAAGAGTTCAGAGGTTCAGAGGTTCAACCGATTTAACCGGGGGTCCAACCGGGATATAACCGGTATATAATAAAACATGTATTTATTTAAATATATAGAACTAACAATTGACCCAACTACATTCTTCAAGAGTAAATCAACTAAGTAAAGCATGTTATATATTTTTGCACACTTCAACATGTAATTAACTAATTATTAATTAATGAACTTTATTAATCAACTCTACTGTCTAATCATTAAGCATAATAAGGAACTTATGAATGAACTTATTATTTATAAACTTAATCATCATACTGTCTAATTAGTAATTATTGATTACGATTTTAATTAGATTATAATGTTACTGCTGGACTTGTGCTTTGGATATTCACTTCAAAATAATACATATGTATTCCTATGACTATCTTGAGTCTTATCATGCTCAAATCTCCTAATTTGTATATTGTTCAATCATCAATAAGTTTTGACTACTAATGCCTTATGCGTACTCAAATTTTATGACTGTAAACATTGTTACTCTTACATAATGAGTTTATTATTTATGAATGAAGTCATGAACTTGATCAGTTGATTGGTTACCGCCGACGCGATGGAGGCTGGAGGCTGGAGCCGACGCGATGCGCGACGTTGGCGGAGGCAGGCGACGCTGGCGGAGACGCGGTGGCTGGCGACGCTGGCGACGCTGGCGGAGGCGATGTGATGCGGCGGCGCTGGCGGAGGTGCGGCGGCTGACGCTGGCGGAGGCGATGTGATGCGGCGGCGCTGGCGGAGGTGCGGCGGCTGGCGACGTTGGCGGAGGCGCAGCGACGTTGGCAAAGCTCAGAGAAGACGGCGCGAGTCGAGAAGCGGTGCGTCGGTGCGAGTCGAGAAGACGAGGCGACAGCGGCTGAGAAATCGTGAATTCGATTAAAAAGTAGGTTTAATACTTTAATTAATATTTTAACTTTTAACTTTTAAGTTTTAACTTTTACCGTTTTTTATCTTTTAATTTTTTGTTTTTTACTTTTTTAGTTTTTTTTAAATCGAACCGGGTTGTCCGGTTCACCCGGTTCCCGGCCGGTTCATACGGGTCCACAGCCGGGTTTTAAAACACCGATTTTCATCTTTAATCCGGACCAGAATTCCGGCCGGTTCCCGGTCCGACCGGTCCGACCGGCCGGTCCGGTCCAGTTCTCTTAACATGGGGTTATCACTAAACTCATAAACTCCTCAATCAAAACTCATTACCATTCTCATTACCAAATGTATATCAAGCGCTCCATAAGTGTTCTTTAGATTATAACTATATGAAAATACTTTTGAGTGTTTATGAATATCAAATTTTGCTTTAGCTTCCATAACTTTTAATTAAAAACTAGAAGTAAAATTTTGATATTTTTTCTTACTTTTACTTTTTTATTTATACTCTAAAATTAAAAATTGAGATTTATGTCTATAATAATGACCACCACGCTTTTGACGTTTGTGACTTTTTCAATCATATTTTATTATAAGTATTCATTTTTTAAATAATATTTTATATAATTTATATTTTCAAAATTTTTAATACATATTTCTATATATTTATATAAATTTTGTCATATTTTATATTTTTAGTAATTTTATAAATTTTTTCAAACATGCAAGTTATAAAAAAAAATTAAGTTTGATACCATATTTAAAATATAATAATAATTATATAAATACATTATTATTTGATAGTGTATCAAAATTGTATTTAGATAATTAAAAAATATTAATTTATATAATTTAAGGATATTATTATTATTTCACTAAAAATTAAGTTTCGAAGTAGTTATTCATCAAACACTCAAATTTTACCCTATATAACTTTTGGCTTTTATTTTCATATACTCTATACTTTAGTTTCTCATTAATAATTTTTATAAAAATTACTTTTAAATAAACAAATGCCCTCCCAAATACTCCTTAAAGTCACTATTGTAGAAGCTGACAACTAGCTTCTATACATTGTAAACATGTAGCTTTTACACCGTGTAGAAGCTAACAACCTGTTTCTACACATTGTACTAGTTATACGTTAGCTTTTATACGACAAAATGATTAGATAATACAAGAGTATTTTGTACACTTCAAGTCAAATGGGACGTCCATTTAATTTTAATTGAAAATGTGGCCCATAAAATGCAAATGAGAGATGCCCTTTAGATTTTTACACTAAAACTTGCCCCTAGGTTTTAACATTTCCTACCACTCCTCGGTTTATTTTTACCAAAAGGGCACCCCATCTAGAGCTGTAAATTTGAATTGAGCCCGTCGAGTTAACTCACCCCACCAAACAATTTAACGAGTTAAATTGAAATTCTATTAACCCATTTAAAAGAGGACCTAAACGAGTCACCCCCCACACAAATTATGAATTCAGACGGGCTCAGTTTGGCCTGCAAATTGAGAAAATAAAATAAAATAAAAAATTTAAAATTAAAATGAAAAATTCAATGAGTTTGTTGGCCGATCTACTTAATCTGCAACTAAACTTAAAATTTTCAATCTTTTCTATGTATTTTATTTTTTATAGATGGAATTTCCTAGCCCACCAGGTTGGCGAGCCGGCTCACCCCAGGCCATTAATTATAAAAACTCTTCAATATCTTCCAAACCTCCTAAGCCACTCACCGACTCACTCAACAACTTTAATCTATGGCCCAATGGGCCTAATTCATCACCCAAACTTTGTTAAATATCCCAACCCCTAGAATCCTACTAGAATATTAGGGGGTATTTGGTTAGCATAGTGCCTTTAGACATTAAGAAAAGAGTGAGTGTTGCTCTCTACAATATCCTATCATTATTTATAATGATTGTTGTGATCTCGTTGGCATTTCTCTTTGAAACATAGAAGCATTTTGAAATAATTCAAAGATCAATGTTTTTAGCTGGCAATATAGTGTATGATTGTCGAATCTCTTCATAATTATATCCAAAATATTTTACAAAATTTAAGGGAGTGTTTGATTTCTTTCCTTTTCTATTTTTATTTTTTAGAAAATCATTTTTTTTATTTTTTGAAAAATAATTTTATCTCATTCTCTAATTTTTCAAAAAACGTTATATTTTTTTTTCTGAAAAACAAATTTAAAATTATAAACCAAACAAGTTTTCTGAAAAATCACATTTTCTATTAAAAATGAAAAACAAACATACCAAACACAACCTAAACTTTTCACACTAAATAGCACACTAAATAGCATAGGCATAATCATTTATATTGAATAGGTATAAAGTCGAGTTATAAAAAAATATTATAAATGTTGTTAGACATACTTATTCAATTTTAAAAAGTTTAGCTGTAGATTTTTTATTTAAAACAACAATAATGACAATTAAGTCTTATCCCACTGTCGGCTAAACTTTTTAAATGATTATTTGATGTCATAGTGCATTATTTTATCATTGTTATCTAAATCATCCTCATGAAAGATGAATTAACATACATGAAAAAGTGTCACAAGCCAGATTAACATGATAATCATATGCAACTTAAAGATTGGAAGTGTCTGACAAGATTTTCAGAGAATGTTACCTCCATCGATACGATATCCATGTCCAGCAGAAAAATAATCAAGAAGGTATACTGCCCACCTCTGCAAAATTTACATAACAGATGATAAATTTAAATTTTCAGTCTTCAGAAACAAGACTTTGCAAAAAGATTTGTGCGCTCATGTGTGCGGGAGAGTGATGAAGAATCAATGATACAAAACATCAATGAACAATGAACATTAACGGAGATCAGTACCGATACAATCATACATAGAATCAGTGGTAGAATGAATACTAGTTAAATAATTTAAGCAAAGCAATTCTGTTGATGAATATTCAAGCGTACTCACGAAGAAGAGGACAAAACAAATGAAAAGGAAAAAAAAAAACGAATTTATTAATTTAGATGAAAACAACTGATAGGATAGGACCAAATACTAGCATCAATCAAATGGAAACAAAAAAGAAAAGACAAATATTTCTCCCGCAGATTCCGTAGATGCTATCTGTCAAACAGTGTTCAGTGATTTATTATTTAGCAGTGATAGTTCTTATCTCAATTAGCCTTAGCTGTATGGCTTGTAAGATTGTTTGTGTTTATCCCTGATGACTCACATAAACGACGGTGACATCTTTCTGCCATACGCTTGAAGGAATTTGGTCAATCTGCCAAATGACCCATATGCCGATTACTGGTCCCTGTTTATTTAATAATATGCCAGGAAAAGAACAACTCGAGTAGGCTGTAACTTATTAGTAGAAGTTTGCCAAAACTAAATGACTTGAATAGTCTAGGAATTCTGTAATTTTGTGTATCAAAAGTCTGGTCTACTCCACAGGAAGATAAATCATTGTTGAAAAGAAGATAAATTTGTAACTTGGATTAGTAAAAATAACTTTAGAAGTTGATAAGCACTATAATGCATCTTTGTAGTTTGATAAAAATTAAACTCACCATCAGACATTGTCCCAACGGAGAAAACCACCTTGGCCTCTTGAACTGCCGAACTTGTACACCGAACCAGAAGCTACAGGGAAGAAACGAAAGAGTTTTTTTGTTTGGTAAAGAACCTTCTTTATCAACCTTAGAAAATCCAGTCTTTAACAGTAAGAATAAGAAGAGGAACAAGGAGCCTCAATAATAAGGGAAAGTCTAGAGATGCAGTATGAAAATTCAAATTAGCCACATGTGTACCTTCATAACCTTCAATAACAGGATCTTCAGCAAGAAGAAGTGGTGTGTCAAGATCAATGAAACTGTAACATTTAAACCATCATCCAAGTGGGATTAGGAACATGGTATGACTTTGAGACCATATAATAAAAGAGATGCCAAACGAAGGCCATTTTTAATCAGTTAAAGTAGGATAATTTAACCAAAAATTAGGCATACCTGAAGCAACCGAGGCCAGCAGCAAGATGACCAGCAAAGCCCATGGCCAGCCTTGTTTCAACCATTCCGCCAATCATAAGGGCAATGCCTGCTTCTCTAGCAATATTGATTACCTCAAATGCACCAATAACACCAAGCTTGGCAAGTTTGATGTTGATTACATGTGCTAGATTTCCTTGTATAATTTTATTAGCATCATCGACACTCCTGCAACTTTCATCTGCAGCAACAGATACACCATATTTATCCTTTGCAACATGGCTAACAAGATGGAGACCTTCCCAATCATCTCTATGAACAGGCTGCTCAAATAGAATAGGAGTGACACCCATAGCTGAAACAAAATAAAGATAGATCAATACAAAAGAAAAATAAAGATCAGAGAAAAGCATATTATAACTCACATTTCAAAAGGATTCTCTAAATTTGGCATTTTCACTGTGTCATGTGATAAGTTAGCAGGGCATCAAAACTTGAAAGGAAAAAAAAAACACCCCAGGAATTCCTAGATATGCACTCTAATGCCAAAAGTAGAACTTCAACTTACCATGAAGCTTATCTAGAACTTCAATCGCTTGATGAGCCTTATAGCCTTCATTTGCATCCAAAACAAACAAACAATCAGGATGAACTGATCTAATTGCTGTTAGAACTTCAATATCTGAGTTCAAATCCTTCCCCACCTTCAGTTTCAATGTGCTAAACCCTTGTCTACAATACTTAGCAGCCAATTCAGCAGCTTCACTTGGAGATACAATTGGAATCTTAAAGAAAAACAAATATTTAGATATTATGAAGAAAGGAACAGCTGAGTGATAACATTTTGCATAAGAAAGAAGATTTCACTGTTATGTCTGTTGTAATAGAATTTGATGCTCCACCAAACAATCTCCAAAGAGGAATTCTAATACTATTAGCAGCCGCATCAATCAGTGCCATCTCAACTCCTGCTCTTACCTAATTTCCAAAGAAAAAATTATAATAATTAACCATTTTGACAAATCAATGTTATACAAAGTTTCAAAAACTAAAGGAGATGGTACATGATAACACAGCTACAAGCCACATTTCACAGGGTAAGTAGTATAATAAAAGAAGGATGGAGTAAGGAAAGCAAAATTCAAAAGGTGGTAAAAGAAAGTTATCATGCAAACCCATTGCAATAATTAAAAACTCCATGAAGAAACAATAGGCTGAAAGATGTGAAGCACCAACATCCACACAATTAGGAAACATGCTATGAAAGGGAGATATGTTAAGACGTAGCATCCAGAATCTCCCTTTATGAAAGAACTGAAAAATTACAAAATGTCAAAATTTGTTATCTAGTTGAAGCACTGGAAAATTTACTCTCTTTAAAGGAAATATTATCTCCCTATAATCTAAAGTATTCATTAACCTTCTCCCAATGTCAGACAACCAGCACAAGTTGCATAAGCTGACTACGGAATGTAGGAAAGAAGACAAACTTAATTCAATTTTAGGAGCCCCAAGGAATAGAAACAACAATAGAAAATTAGGGATTCCTGTCAGTGCAAGAATAAAAAAATATATATAACAAGTTAAAATCCTTTTTATAAAACCTAAAAAGCTTTTTAAAATGGGTAAAAATAATTTAGTGGGCTGATTCAACCAATCTCCTTCCCACAAAAAAAAATCCCTTGGAAGATAATCATTTCAATGATCTTAAAACTTTTATTGTGAAAGTTGACTAGCAACAATATATCACATGCAATAATTAAGTCCCAATGGTTTGATGCAATATTATCATGCAACTGAATCTTACTTCATTAGTGTTCAATCTAAAATTCCAGCAAAAAAAAACATTTAAGAAGAAATAACCATTTTATTGAAAGGTTACAACCTTTTTCATTAAAAAGATATTTTTACAAATAATTCCATGCACGCATGACGATGCACACCTGCCCAACCTAACTCACACTAAAGCCCAAACATAGCTTAGCACACACGTGCAAGCGAGGTCAAGCCTACCCACGCCCATACATACCAACATCCATGCACTATACAGAAGAGATACATTATATGAATTTCTTTATAAACCTCATGTCTTGTCTTCTTCCAAATGTGGATCTAAGCAAAACAAGGACACGATGGTCTATTGAAATTTCTTCTCAAACCCAACCCTCACAAGAGAAATAGATGTTAGGATATTTGCCAGATTGCTAGGCATTTTTCTACTTCAACCCGAAGATAAATTCTAAAATAATTCTTCTACCTAAGGAGAGACTCTCCAAGTTATGCTCACAATCTATTCACTGCCTTAGCAAGCCTATATCATTTGTTACTTTTCATAGCTTTGAATCACAAAAAGTATTCTGAAGAACCTTTGAGTGCAACCTTCTTAGATGTTGTGAGGACTTTTGACCTTTCATGATCAGTGATGCAAAAAATATAACATGAACAAAATACTGAAGCTCAGAAATACAGAAAGACAGATAAATACAAAAAAGGTAAGATCAACAAAACATGCATAAATTTTATATTGTCATGCGGTTTGGGAGAACCCATCAGAGAGCTTGATCCTCATATGCTTCAGATTTCGGAACTTACCAAGAAAGAATACGAATAGCATTGATGAGAAAAAAACTGGTTTCCTTAACACGTGATCTTAAAAACTGAAGCACAAATTTCCACAAAATTGTTAAGCCAGGGAATAGTTAAACACGCTTTGTATGGAGATTATATAATTGTTGAAGCAGGTTGACGGTTAGTGGATCTGCATCCTACTGTATCCAGACGAGTTCAACACCAATCTAGACTTCTTCCTAAAATGCGATTTTGACTAGTAAGCACAATCTATTAATCTTGCCTCGATAAGAAAATTGATCACGAATAAAAGAGAATGGAGATTAGCTTTGAACGGTATAGCCCACGAAACAGATCTATCGAACAGGTAAATAAGTTGTCTTCCGCACTCACCGAAGCGAAATCATGACCCGGAAGCAAGCGGCTAACTTCGTGAAGCACATCTCCTAGCGTCATAGGCAGGCTCTGAACGAGGGCACTGCAGGCCGCAGCGGCAGCTGCCAGTGCAGCGGGCTGGTCTTCCGCGGTGACCGAGGGTAGCACGGGGGCCTCTCCCCATCCGACACTGCCATTGCGCAGCTGCACACGGACGGCAACATTTGCCACGTTGTCGAGCCGGGAGGAGGCTATAGTGAAGGGGCGCGCGAGGGGGACGTCGAGGGGCCGGCCCTCGGCCCGAGCCACGTCGATGGTGAGGCTTTCTTTGAGGCTGTCGAAGAGGGACAGCATCGTCGCAGCCGGCTGCCGCTTGGGCGGAGGAGGGCGGGTGGAGCTGTCGGCCCAACGGAAGACGAGGAGCTCCCGACGAGGAGGATGCCAACAGCGGGTGGCCTTCCGGCTGCGGCAATCGAGATTATGGAGAAGGACAGAAGAGACGGAGGTTGGGGCGGCAGAGTAGAGGGCGGCAGAGCGGAGTGGATCCATGGTCCCGGTTCAGTTTGTTGGAGATTGTCCACGGCGATTGATCATTGATTGGGAAAGGAGGAAAACGACGGGCATTCATGGAGTTGTGGTACAACGGAAGAATCTTTCCAAGCATCCTCGCTGTGATAAATTTTATAAAAGTTTTTCCTCTAAATGGACGCACAATCATAGTATGTTAGACTTTTGAATCACTCATCACGAGTGATTTTCGATTTATCTTAGCAATTAATGGAAAATTTCCATGGAATCAAGCCGATAGCCCCAAATTCGACATTACCCAACCCAGCAAATCACTTGATTGAATTACCTAACCTAGTTTTTTTTTTGATTGAGTTAACTTTGCCCCTGGGGCTATGGTAATTGTCTCCCAAACACCCGTCATTTGATCCCTAGCTAGTTATGGTGAATTATGCATGAATTTTTTCTCTAAATGGGAGACACAACCATGAGATGTTGGACTTCTATACCGCTCATCTTGAGTGCTTTCTGATTTATCTTGATGGCGGGTGGAAACTTTCGTGGGACCGGACCAATTGTCTCAGGTTTAACATTACCTAACCTATTTAATCATTTTTTTATTGAGTTACTTCTGCCCCGGGTTTATGCGGAAGGGTAACTAGTTATCACCTAAATATTCGTAGTTCGACCTCAACTATAATCTATTTTACAGAATTTTTTTCTCCAAAATGGGATGCACAACTATGGATGTTGCACTTTTGGACCGCCCAATGTGAACGCTTCCCAATTTCTTGAAAACTTTCATGGGGGCGGGCCGGTCGCCCCAAGTTTGACTATTACATGATATATCAATTTTTTTTATAGAGTTATCTCTTTCGCGTTGCCCTGAGACTGATTGATGTGAGCGTTGGGTCGTTGGGGCGAGCGAATTGTCTTTTTCCACCTTGGTTGAGTTGTTGAAGGCCCCAAGTGTAAGGTGTTATAGTTAGGCCTTCCGTGATAAGTTAGAAATCTAAAGTTCGAAAATCAGTTACGGTGTATTATCGAAAATTTTCTCCTTGATAGGTAGTGGAACTGAGAATGCTAGTTATTAGGATGGGCCTCCATGTATATTTCCTCGATTTACCTTGGCGGTCTGTAGGAAATTTTTGTGGGACCGAGTTAGTCATTTTAGGTTCGACGTTAATCATATTTTTTTTAGTTGAGTTACTAAAGGTCCCTAGGGCTATGGTGCAATGAAAGGACATTAAGTTGTCCTTCAGTTATCCGTTGTTTGATCCCTAGTTATGACGTATTTTGGAAAAAAAATCCTCTAAATGAGATGCGTAATCATGGGATGTTGGGCTTCTGGATTGCCCATCGCTAGTACTTCCCGATTTACCAGGGTTGTTGATGGAAAACTTATGTGGAGTCGGGCCAACCATCACAAGTTCGATTATTACCTTGTTAATTTTTTTTTTTTTGGTTGTGTTGGTGAAGGAGCTAGCAGGACTTAAATTTTGTTTCCATATGCATCACTAAGTTGGTATTCGTATTATAGAATGATCATGCAGGAGCAAGGTTTGAACCCCTGATATTATTTTTCTTAGGGAATAAGTTCTTCCCATCTAAGAGGTTATTCAATATCGTAATTTATCACCCTTACACAAGTCTTGGGATAAGTCGTGGAGGGGGCATCGGGGTGAATATTATCACCTTTTTGCCGCACAGTAGGACTTAAGAGCTGGAAGCTTAAACTAAGTGTTAATTATGAAGTTTATGGGGCTTGTTGTCTTAGAGTTCACTTAAAATCATGTGAATATATTGGAGCTTAGGGAGAAGCTTAATGGTAGCAGATGATTCGCTCGTCTAGCACTCCTGCCAACTCGTTTCAGATCCAATACGGAGGAGGTAGGGAGACGCTTGATAGATTTAGAAGAAGAGGTTTAGATTAAGTTGTTACTTTGGACCAATGAGCGTTACAAGGTATTTAGAGTGAATGTAATATTTGTTCTTATCTCTAGGTATGTAGCATGTTACATGATGTTGAGATTTATAAATAGTGAGTGAGTTACCTAGAGGTTGGTTGCGACGTGATAGCTAGTCGGGGCGACTTATTGTTGTATTATAGATAGTGCATGTATTGATAGCTAGTCACCTGTTAAAAGTGACGTTGGGAGAGCATTGGAGATGCTACATGGCATCGGTTGACCCATCACGCGACAACAGGCCGGGGGCACGGGCCAAGGAGGATGGAGGGTGACACATAGGATGATATGACACATGCGAGTATGATAATGGGGCACATGTTGAGTAGACAGAGACGAGGATAGGTGACATGCGAGAGAGATGCAGAGGATGCTGACACATGCGAGATGGAAGAGTTTAAGGAGGGACACGCTTCTCCTAGGATCCAGATGACAGATTGTGTTGCCTCCACGGATTGACTCGGTTGGTAAGGCGTCTAATCGTTTGTTCCGAAGATCTCAGATTTGAGAGTCGTCAGTCGCACACGGAGTAAAAACCTACTGCTAACTTAAATTCTCTCGGCTCCAGGTGTCTTATCCGACCAGTAAAATCGTGATTTATCTCTCTTTGAATACCTGTGGGATAGAGACCAAGGGGCCACTAAAATAGCGGTTCCATTTTTTTTTTTTTCAGATGACAGATTGTGATCTTTTACCTCATCTTCTAGTTCTCATATGGGAGAATGGAAGATGGATGGGTGACTGATTGAGAGATTGTTGGTGTCCGAGTGAGCACACATACGTTTAATCGCGACTCCCCTTTCAAATCTGACACCTCGTCAAACATGACATGAGGAGATCCAGGACTGCCTATAAGTATCACTGACTACCTACAAGTCACTTGTATTCTTCGTATGGGCCAAGCATGTCTCGACTGGGACCAACGCAACCATCCAAGCATGGCTCTACACAATTATCCACTGTATTAGTCTAATTAACTTTATTATGTGAAAAGAATATTGAATTATATTCTATTACAGTCTTAATCACAAGCCTTCAACTTCTTGTACTCATCCTATTTGCATTAGTATTACTGCACAAACCAGCCAACACAACAGGGGAAGCTTTGGCTTTCTAATCGATGAGCTTCCTGCAAAATGAGGTTACAGTAATGAGTAATGTTTCGAAATTTTGTGTTCAAGGAAGGGGAAGACACATGGATGTCAGAAAGGTGATGCTTCAAATAGATGATCCCTATAATAATCATAATTGAGCATGATGATCTGTGTAGTACCGAGCAGAAGATATCTGTTGTCGATATTCCACTTGAAGTCCCAATGCATTCGAGCATTCTTCAGTGTCCAGTAGGACCAACCAAAAGAAGCATCACCATAAGCTTCTAACTGAGCCATACCAAACATCTGATATTCCGATCTTGAGGCGTTGGCCACCTTCCACTCGTTAACCCACTCACCTGTATCGCGCAATTCATGTCAATGCTGAACAAACTAAAGCTGAAACCAAAATGTCATGGCAGTAAAGTAATACACATCGAATAACTCATCACAGATTCGGGACAATGCTTAGATAGACAATTAATTTAAGATTGGGTTTCTACTTTGGTGATCTAACTATTGCAAAAAATTAGAAAGAAGAAACTTACCAATAAAGACGAGAGGCCCGTTTGCGCTGTTTAATGCCTGCACTTGTGGAACTCTCTTCTTATATATGAATTCAATATTTTCAGAAACATCCATGTTATCAAAATATGGATCAAAGAGATTGTAGTAGTGCAAGTCCACAACAACATTTGAAGTTCCAATATTTGCTTGGTAAAGCTCTGCAGGGTCTGCATTTCCTATTCTTTGACATATGATAACATAAACAGAAGTTGAGTAGTTCCGAACAATTTGGTACCCCCTTGTATAATACGAAACTAGAATGTCTAAGGGGACTAAAGCAGCAGAAGGCTCATTTAGGAGTTCAATCCCTAATAGAGCAGAGTGATTTGCATACCTGTAAATGAAATGAAAATCATTGAATTGTATCGAACAGAAAATGTTGTTTTTATAATGTTCAATAACAATCAATACTCTACTTCTTTGGCACCCCACTGGCACAAAGATGGATTGGTTGTTCACTATCTTATTGGTACATGACAAACAAGAACTCTGATCCAGCTGTAACTAACAAATGCAAGCGGAAATTTTTAAACTTGATTACGAGGATTATGAAGGACTTGCTAATAACTTAATTCCAAATAGACGAGAGCAGAGATAGTGAAAATTACACTTCTGCCTAAGAAATAAGTAAATCTTATAGCTAAGAACAAACATGGACAACTAAGATATCAAACATAGAATATGTTGAACAGTGAATTTTGATAAAATGACATTGGAAACAAATGCTAACTGAGTTCATGATTTTCACCATCTTTTCTTGTTTTGACACGGCTTCAAATTCAGCACATTTGATTTCAATATTAGCAATTTTACCTATATTGTGTTTACTTGGATGGAAATAAAAGAGAGAAGAAAATATATTAAGTAAAATAATTAAATTCTCTTGTTTATTTGGAAGGAAATAGAGAATAATGGATTTAATTTCATCAATTTCTTCAATTTATATTTCCAACAAAATCAGACAGAAATAAGAGAATTGAAATTTACCCATCCCATAAACACATATAAGCATGACACAATATTTCTCTCCTTATAAGTATTGGGTATAAGACCTCATGAGGATGAAATCTCAAGTTCATAATCTAGATCGAGACATTATCAATCAAGTTTCATCCTAAAGAATAAGGATCACAAAGATAAGACAAAATTTATTGAATGAGAGCTTTGGGGATCATAAACAAAGTTTGTATACACGATTTGTCAGACATGGTAACAATGAAGTTCATCATCCAATGTGAATTATAGTGCAACACATAGTGGCAAATGTGTATGCCTCTCACAGGGAGTGTGAAAATGACTCCATTAGTCATGATAACATTTCAAAGTGCATCCTTGTATGTTTAAATGATATTGTGTACTTGACTGTGACATCTTTTGTTTAATTTATAATATTCCTATCGAATTCTCATACTTATTAATCTCTTATAATAAGCTTGCACCCTTCTATGCACCTCTAGATCATTCAATACTTGTTATCTTAATTGCTTTTAAATTTAATTTCTATATCTTATTATTTGAACACTTAGCTTTCTATATGTAATGTTTGACCTTATTCTAGGGAA